>CM042150.1:29090776-29124442 GCA_023376005.1 Doryteuthis pealeii | reverse complement strand
TAGAAGAATCTTTAAAGCTTTGGTTATTCATCTATTGTGAAAATCTCCAGTTGAATATATCTAGTGTGTATGTATGCTACAGAATTGTGTTGGATTTATTTCTGAATTTCTGGGGGTTTCTAGCAGTTTTCTGGAAGTGTCCTTCCATTTTTTTAGTCTTTTTGTTGGCTGGTTGCTTTATTTTGATTTGAGGTGTTTTTCTACACTAATTTGTTATGGTTTTGCAGGGCTAATCGCAGACTTGTTGTCTTCTACTTTGATTTCTGATTAAGTTGCGATTTGTTTGATATTGTATTTTTTGAGGCATGTAAGTGTACTCGTGTTACGTCAGGTGATGAGAGATATGTGGATTAGATGAGCTTCGTGATCTTATGATCTTAGTATGAGATATGTGTATGGGTGATTGATAGGCTGTGCGTATTAGATGTGTGTGCTCTCTATTTGTTGCTATTGTGTATGGATAGATTATTATTGTGAGTGTTAAGGGGTGACTACTGGGCTTTCTTAAGGTTGTACAGGTGGTGGCCTTAGAGTTGGGTTGGGTGGGACTTTAGGATATATTCTTTATGATATATTGGGTGTAGTTTTTAGTTGTGTGATTGTGAAAGTTGTTTAGTGGTAGGATTTCGTCAGTGTATAGTCCATGTTGTAGTTTGACTTGTGACGGAGGTGATGATGTCATAGGTTGCCTGGAAGAGTGTGTGTGTACTATAGAGAGAATATAGTAGAGTTTGGAGCGTTTGGCTCTCGTGTGGTGGGACCAGGTAGTGGAGTGTGAGGTGTGTATCGGATTTTGTCATGTGTTGGGGAATAGTTTTGGCGTTGATAGCGGAGTTCTGATAGTGGTGAGCAGTCATAGCGTGTAGTGCGGAGTTCGGATAGCAGGATGGAGTATATGTGTGAGGATTAGCGAGGTGGAGGTGTAGTGTGAGTAGAGATGCTATACTGATGAGGTATTAGCCAGTTTGTGTTGTGAGGCGGTGTGGGGGGACGAGATGGTTAATTATGATTGGATTTAGGAAGATCGGTGGGCGGAGTTTGGTCGGCTGTAGCTGACGGGGTATGTTCGTCAATGTCGTTGTCTATAGTATCGTACGGTATGCAGCAGAGGTGCGAAGATAGAGAGAGCGTAGTAATGTGCATATAAGTGGAAGGCTGTCGTGGTGGACGAGGAGTAGTGTTGACCAGTGCTCGTAATGTATAGGTCAGTCTTATGGTTTACTTTTTGGATTCACCTAAACGGTAGGCTAAGTTCGTACAATTTTGCTTCGTGGGAATATTTGGTGGTGTGAGAGGATAATCTGTCTTCAAAGAGGAGTATGCTTCGCGAGTTCATTGCACTATTTATGCCATTATTCTTATTTTATTAGAGGTTTTATAATTGAGGTTCCTAATGTGGCTCAATGGTTGGTTATTGTTTTGGGTATGTGTAGGTCCAGAGGTTTGCCTTTTTTTCTGGTATTTTGTATTTAGCTAACTAGCGCTGTTTTCTCAAGAGCGAACTCGTGCTAGTAATATTCGCCGTTTTCCTGTTGGGGTGTTAATGTGGCAGTATTTAATTGTTTCTCGCTTATGCTATCTGGCATTCATGTGCCCCAATTTAGGAATTGGTTGTTTGGGAGATGCTGTCTGCATAGGGAGGATGAGCTCATTATAGAACTTTGCTTATGGGGTTATCTTACGCTGAATTAGTGGGGTCGTATAGCACGAGACTACTGTCCATGCAGGGATCCATTAACGTGCAGCAATGATGATTCTTCGGTTGGATTTTTTCTATACTGTTTAGTGCTCTCATAGCTGGGGCTGAGGAGATTCCTACGCCTCTAATATGTGGCATTTATGGAGTTTTTTCCACGCGATGCTGACAAAAAGTCCATCCGTTACCTGTTTCGTGGTATTTTATATTAGTTCACTGTGATCGAAATCTTGCTCTGTAGCGCAGATTATGTCTATATTTTTGTACTTGCAGATGCAGTTAACTCGGGCTAGTTGGGTTTATAGTTTTTTAGTGTTCGTGACATTGAATGTGGCTAGATTAAGGTTTGTTTACACCTTAGTAGGTGTGTTTTACATCTAGGTTCTTATGGTTGACTTTTGGGATATGGTTTTCAGAGCTACGCACGTTTGGTGGCTGGGTGTGTCTTGTTTGTCTGCTCTTGCGTGTGATGCGGTTTGTGTGTGTTTGTGTTGTTGGGGCGCTGTACGGATTTTTGGACACAGGCCAGCGCTGAACCGTGGACGTTTGAGACCTGTAGCAATATTTTCGACACAGGCCAGTGCTCGACGTGGAGCGCACTTCTTCAGCGAGAAGTCCGGAGTGCTGTATGATTGATATTTCTTGTGTAATGTATAGTTTGGTTGGCTCGATGTGCTGATACCTTTCGGTGGCTAATTTGACTATTCAATAACGCCAGACTTAGAGATGAGGAGCTAGTAGTTTCCTGACTGAACTGTTTGAATCTGGGCCGTTTGTGGAGTCGCTGATTGCAGCGAGTCAGGTATTGTTAGTTCCATGATATGTACGTACTCGGTATGAGTAGCCAACTCACGTGAAGATAACAATCCGTGCTTGTTGCAGAGTGAGAGTGATGTTTAGTTAGCTATATATCGATCTTTTTGTGTGGGGTTGTGTTACGTATGGAGATTCAGAGTAGTGAGTAGTAGGATGCTGGCTGGAGTTGCGGTGTGCGCCTGGAGCCATAGTAGTGGATACAGAAGCTCGCTAGTGGTACATGATTCATAGTCTTATCTGGGATATCGGTCATCGAGAGAGGCATCCCACTGTCGGCGACAGGATGGTATCATATAGGGCGTTGAGGTGTTATGGACGTTGTAGAAGAATAGCGAACAGTGACGGTCGATGATGCTCTATTATTAAGATTAGAGCGGGGGGATTGCTTTATTACATACGTAGTCATGGATTTATAGGTGATGCGTGGGATGGTGAACAGTGAGAGCAGTAGAGGTGGTTTGAGACTACGATGATGGTCTACACAGTGATGTCAATATATATGGATTGCTATCATAGTAGTGTAGGAGTGTTAGATGTAAGTGCACATTAGGACATCGTGATGTACTTCTGCACGGTAGTGTAGGTAGATATGTTTGATATAGGATTGACGCAGTCAATATAGTAGTTTGCGAGTGCGTAGACGAATAACTTGAACGTCAGCTTGAGCACTGGTGCTTACACTGTATGTGATTGTGGGATCAGATAAGACAGCAATGTGATGTATCGATGTATAGAGGATTGGGTAAGTTATAGATTCAATGTGTGCATTACTCATGATACAGCAGTATGAGATGTACATATTGATGGAAAGTATAGGAGAGGTATAGCCATAGGCATGAGACACATGAGAATTTGTACAAAGAAGCGAAGATGGAATGTAGGTTCGAGCGTATGTCGAGTACCATGATCTAGACATCGATAGATATATAAGGAGAGAGTAATTGTCAGAGTTATTTTAGGGATAAGAGTACGTGAGAAGTGGGTGATGTCTTAATTCAGAATATTATTGTTGATAATTTACTTACGAAGTTTTTCGTCAAATAATATCTATATCGATAATTTTAGTCTTGAATTAGTTTCAGCATTTGAAAAGCATGTTGTTAGCTGGGGAAGAAATTCAAATGTATATACTCGCCAATAATCTAGAGAAAGAACACGTGTTGGATTTAGTTGGGGGGGGGTCCCAGTGCCAGTACATCTACAGACAGATTTACTCACTGGCGACTTTTTACTACTAAATTCCGAGGTATTTAGCGTGTTAGAGGAACAATTTTTAGTTGAAAATTTGGATGAAATTTAAGACAAAAAATACACAGAATAGACACAGATAGTACAAATTACAAGTAAAACAAAAGACAATTCCATTTGACGATTTACAAGTTTTTTCTCATGATCTATAATAATATTAGCTCTTGAATTAGTTATTAAGGCATTTGGAAATCAGGCATTGTGTTTTAGTGGGGAACCGAAATTCAAATGTATATACCCAATAAATCTAGAAGAAAGCGTGTTGGATTTAGTTGGGGGGGGGGGGGTCCCAGTGCAGTAATTTTACAGACAGATTTTACTCACTGGCGACTTTTACTACTAGCGGGTCCTAATTCTCTACCAGTAGTTTGTTGTAGAGTTCAGGTTCCGTATGAGAGCTCAATGTTTAATTATTGTAAAAGAGCAAAGTTATGTGGGAATAAAAGGCCTTAAATACCATGGGTATCGTGGTTAGGGACATTTCCACTCGTGAGCATACTCGCGAGTGGAAATAGTCCATAACCAAGATACCCATGGTATTTAAGGCCTTTTATTCCCAAATATATATATTATATATATATATATATATATAATATATGTGTGTGTGTGGGTGTGTGTGCGTGCGTGTGTGTGTGTGTGTGTGTGTGCGTGTGTGTATGTAGATGTCAAAAAGAATAGATCGGCCATTCTATTCTTTCTAAAGAAGGGGTATAAACATCCTCGAAATATTACGAAATAAAACAAAACTTAACATTCAAAAACTGAGTTTCTTATATTTCACACCCGATGCTTTATAGTAAATCCTAAACAATATATATATATATATATATATATATATATTATATATATATATATATATAATATATATAATATTATATATGTATATATATGGAGTAATATGGAAAAATATTTCAAATATAACGCTGAACAAATACAGTTACAAACTTTTTATAAAGACTTTTCTAACTCCTGTTATCTACAAAACATTCATCAATTTCTTAACCCCATAATCTATCCTGATGAAAGTTTAAATAGACCGAAACGTTTAAGATTCGATAAATAAATTCATCTTATTTTTGGAACACTTCGTTTTTCAAATTTCTTTATATATATATAGTAACGGTTAGCAAGATAGATTCACAAACCATTATTAGTGAGTCCGATTCTCACTGGGCCCACTAACTTTTGGCCTTGTGCGACACCTCTAAGCCTGTCACTCGGTCGATTTTTTGCTTTGTATACAGAGGTAAAGTTAAGGCTCGAGCGAGTTTTAGATACGCTTATGTCTATAAATTCATTAAAAACATTTAAATTACCAAATTTATTACGCCAAAGAGAAATAGTATTTATAAAAAAAAGAAAAAAGAAAAACATTAATACATGATATAGCACATAATTCATTATATTCTATTTGAATATATTGTATATAAGTGGTTCTCAATCTTTTTTTTTACCCATGGGACCGTTTGATTCCTATTTTACTCTGATGGACCCCACATTAGCTTTTGATGTTTAAAATTCAGTCTGTTCTATTATTTTTATTTATTCGTTATCTTGTGTGAGATGGGGGGTCGAAAAGATAGATTCATACATTTACCAGGAGAGACACAAACAGCCTCGTCCAGGATTTGAGCTCGGATCACAGTATCCATTTCATTAGACGAAAACCGTTTGGTCAAGCCCCCCCCCTTGTACAAGGTAAAATGAGAAAACGCATGCTGGCGCAGCATAATCTTTCAAACAAAAATATTTTCCAATTTGGGCACCAGCCACTTTAAAATGAGTACATTAAGGTACATTGGTGATAAGTCTCGTTTACTTCTGTCATTGAGTTACAAATGTCGAATGTCAGAGAAGAAGAAGAAGAAGAAGAAGAAGAAGAAGAAGAAAGGGAAATGAGGGCATCCAGAAGGAGAGGGAGGGAGATGAGAAGTAGAATTAAAGAAAAAGACGAAGAAGAAGACAATCTATTATAATGGAGATTGTGTGTTTTTTTCTGTCTGTAACGAAACTAGATTACTACTCAAGTCACAATTCCCTTTAGTTATTTACGTCACATTCTCCATGATTCTATTTCTATTTAAACCTCAATTAATAATAAGACTGTTTGACATTATAATACTGTTGGCCTTACATAAGTACTATTAACATGCAATGTATTTATATATACACAAAATGCCAGTTTTCAGTGTAAACGTAAAGCTAATTTGCTTATTGATATTAAAAAACTGATTTTAATAAAAATGTGCTTGGTAATTGATTCTAATTGTTTGGTTTATCTTAATGAATATGAGTAAAAATCTCTTCAAAAATCCTAAAAGAAATTCATTAACAAGAAGAAATAACTGTAATCTTATTCTTTACTTCCTATTTTAACTAAATAGTTAAATTAGGAAATTTAGCATTGAAAAAGGAAGTGATGAAAGAGTAAGTTTCAGTTGTTATTTTTCAATCATACCCTTCTGTTCAAAATCTTTTTATCTGAATTCGTATTCAGTTTCATTAGCCTTTCTAATTTAATATGATATTTTATTATAAAATTTAACTAAAATACTTGCACCTGGAGGGTGCATATATTTGCTAGTAATAATAATAATAATAAGAAGAACAAGAAGAAGAACAAGAAGAAGAAGATAATTAGTTATTTTCCTCTTGCTTCGACCCAAATAAGGTCATATGGACACAGGGGTGGCCATATGATCTCCTGTTGGTAACTTCTGTTTTATAGAATGCAGTACTATTTTTCTTATTAAAAAAAAATGTAACAAATAACAATTAGGATATTTGGTGGGTCTGGAACAAATAAATTGTATTTTTGTTTAATTTAATGGGGAAAATCGATTTGAAATACGAATAAATTGAGTGAAGAGTTGAACATAGTAAACTCGTAAGTCAAGGTACTAAGTCAAGTCTTCGGGGTGGCCTAAAGTCGGTATCAGCCAATCAGCGAGTGAGTCTATCCTCTTTTCATTAGTGCTATTCCAAGAAGATTATTTTAGCATCTGAGGTGGAGCGCCACACCTACCATCAGCTCCTTACTTTACCGCACAGATCCATGTGCTACTCATACGCTGAGCCAGTATCAAACTAGGAACCTTGTGGGTTTCTAGCCGAACGCTCTACCAACTGAACTAAACCGGTCCTTATAATTTTTAAAATCTAAAAAAATATGAATTTTGATATCGGAAAATTGTATTATCCATTAAGAATTGATTTATTTCACAACTTTATCGGCATTAAATGACCCACTGAGGTTGATATGCCGTAAAACAAGAGAAACAAACTCTATCTGATGGTGAGGTTCCAGTTCTGGAGGTTTGGGGAATGTGGAGCACCCCTTCAGCACCATTGCTCCCTGGTCCACTCTGACCCGGAGTGGTAGTACCTGTTAGGGTCCCATCTATGGGTTGAATAGAAAAATGTATTTATAAAAAAAAATGTATTATCCATTAAGAATTGATTTATTTCACAACTTTATCGGCATTAAATGACCCACTGAGGTTGATATGCCGTAAAACAAGAGAAACAAAACAAACAAATCATTCAGATACTTATTTTATAGAAAAATTTAAAACTCAGAATGAAATAAGGGGATGGAATCGACCTAGTAAAAAAGTAGTTTCCCTTATATATTAAAAAAAAACTATTTTAAACCTTAATTCATCTAAACGTGAATAAGTATTAAAAAAATTTCGCGTAAATTTTAGTCTTAATTGATTTTTCATAGAATTTGAAAAAGTATCACTGTGACGTAGTTTCGGTTACAGACAAATTGAGACCGAATCTCCATTATTAATAGATGAGATAAATTTAATAAAACGACATTGACCAAAAGATTCGTGTCCAATCCAAGTTCTCTGTGTGTGCTTGGGTCTGTTTTTGGGTCTTTGATGATATTTTTTAAGTTGTGTGTAGTAAGAATAATGAAGATATTCAATTTGTTTTTGTTCAATAAAGAATGTAAGTATTTATTTATTTTTATGGAGTTATTTATTTATTTACCGATTTATTTATCTATCTATTTAAGAAAGGCAAATATTTTATCGTTAAAAACGAATAAAACATATTTTCAATGCTAAGTGATAAGAAATTAAACGAAAATTCCTGTTTGGTTGTAAGCATGTGAACATTAAATTGCAGTTAACGCTACCTCCTGCTGTTTTGTCCCATAAACTGAGGAATATTCGACATGTCTTTCAAAGAATTGTACAGCAGGTGGCTCAAGGGTTAAAAGTAATTTTAAAAAATCCAAGTTGGAGAGTTCAACGTTTTCCAAATCTGAATTGAATGTAAACAACACCAGATGTTTTGTAAATTGCATTTATTTATTTATTTATTTATTTATTCATTTATTTGGTACATTCTAAAATAAACTTACATGCAAATATAATTGACGCCCCCTAAGCGATGGAAAACGGAAGCGATTGTAGGACTTGAAAAAAGATTGCCCCGTTCCCATAGCTTAGAATAATATCCCAACTCGGTCGGTAAAGCATCTGGCTCAGAACTACAAGGTTCTGGGTTCAATATCCAACTCAGCGTACGATCTTGGATCTGTGCGGTAAAGTGGGGAGCTGATGTTAGGTGTGGCCCTCCACCTCAGACATAGAAAAATCTCCCTAGTCCAGCGCTAGCGAAAAAGAGATAGACTCCCTCGCTGTCCGGCTGATACCGACAATAGACCATTCCATCTACTTTACTCACTGCCTGCTACCCACTTGAGAGAGTGAAGGACCAAAGAACGGGTGTCCCCAACCCGTTCGCCGCGTGTGGGTTGCGTGGTTGGTTTCATTTTACGGCATATCAACCCTTGTTGGGTTATTTCATGCCGAAGATGTTTGGTTTGATCTATTCTGGACTAGATGCAGCTACCCGTCGTCGCCTGGGGAGATGGGGGGGGGAGTTAAAATAGTAGTCTCACAGATCCATTATTGTTGAATCGCAAGTTGGACACTCACAGGAAACCCCATTAAAATCCCTACGTAAAAAATATCTGGCGTTGATCCAGATACTCTGAAAAAATTAATGTCTCCTATTAAAATATCAAATGCAAAAACAAATCCATGTTGTTATCATTTAAATTCTATTTTGTTAATTATCTTTACGAATATAAATAAAATCTTCATTACTTTTGCAAAAAAGCAAGATTAGGTGATAGTGAATGTATATATATATATGTATATTTTTTTTCATTAATTATATTATTTTCATAGTTTTAACAGCGTTGTAACAGCGGCTCCATTTATTTTAACAGCGTGTATTTACAAAAGATAAAAAAACGAGAAGAAAAAAACGAAAACAAACAAAAATAAGGATTCTAATTTCAATTTGATCGTTATATCAGAAATTTAAAAGATTTAAAAACATGTTGTTCAACACAGATAGATAAAAAAAGTCTGTTTAAAAAAAAATTGGATAATCAACTAGAATGAATAAAAAAATGTCTTCGGCATAAAATAAGCCAAGGTTTGTCATACCGTAAAATAAAATTTAAAAAAAAAAACACCTTCCGGCCAATGTAAAAATTAATTTTGTAAATATATTACCTGAGGGGGGTGGGAAAAATTAAATAAATAAAATAAAACGTTTAATATTTAAAAAAAAAAATACTTATTTAAAAAGCATCATATTCATTCCAGTACACTGAGATATTTGTTTTGTTTTACTACAGTAGGGACCTACAAAACGTTTCGAAAATTTTCCGATTTACTCATTCAGACGCCCGCCCTGTCGTCTGGGGCGTTAGAATGCACCGACTGCACCTCTGCAGAGGGGTAAGACTCCCCCAATGGGGCCACCTGTTGGCCGTGGGTGGCGACCCGTGATGCTTAAGGATAGAGCCCAGGTGGATAAGCAGTTCATGACATGCAATACTCCAATTTGGCCTTATCTTGGGCTAGACGGGCGCTCGGAGAGGCTCCCTCCGATCAATCGGCTGGTCACGTCAAGCCCTAGCACCTATATGATTTTCCCAACCCTATTGCCCTTATGGCAAGCCCCAGCCCCTTTTTATCATATGGGTGCTAGAAGGCGGTGGTTGCGGGTCTACATGTCCTGGGAATGACGTTAAACTCTATCTGATGGTGAGGTTCCAGATCTGGAGATTTGGGGAATGTGGAGCACCCCTTCAGCACCATTGCTCCCTGGTCCACTCTGACCCGGAGTGGTAGTACCTGTTAGGGTCCCATCTATGGGTTGAATAGAAAAATGTATTTATAAAAAAATTGTATTATCCATTAAGAATTGATTTATTTCAAAACTTTATCGGCATTAAATGACCCACTTAGGTTGATATGCCGTAAAACAAAAGAAACAAAACAAACACATCATTCAGATACTTATTTTATAGAAAAATTTAAAACTCGTACGAGTAGAATATATTTTGTTCAGATTTCATAGAATGAAATAAGGGAATGGAGTCGACCTAGTAAAAAAGTATTTTCCCTTATATATTAAAAAAACAAACTATTTTAAACCTTAATTCATCTAAACGTGAATAAGTATAAAAAAATTTCGCGTAAATTTTAGTCTTAATTGATTTTTCATAGAATTTGAAAAAGTATCACTGTGACGTAGTTTCGGTTACAGACAAATTGAGACCGAATCTCTATTATTAATAGATGAGATAAATTTAATAAAACGACATTGACCAAAAGATTCGTGTCCAATCCAAGTTCTCTGTGTGTGCTTGGGTCTGTTTTTGGGTCTTTGATGTATTCGGCTGACCCAGACATTGAGCTGTTAACATCAAAGGTTCTAGTGGCGACTCAGACCGGCGATTAATCTAGGCCAACGTCATTTGTTTTGAAAAATGCAAAATAAAGAGAAAATATGGCTTTTTTGTCTGATATATTCATGTTGTTATGTATCAGCACATGCATCGATATTTGGTGGATTGTATATTTAGAAATAAATGGAGTTGGATACTATAATTATTCTCATATTCTAAATTATACATATCGTAAATTATGTGGAAAATATTAACCCGAGGAAGAATGATTGCCTAGAATTACCACTGACATCTATCTATCTATCTATCTATATATATATAATTATATATATATATATATATATATATCCCCTTCTCTCCCTCACTCTCTCTCTCTCCTTCTCTCTCTCTCTACATATATCTATATATATGTGAAATATGTATATATACAGATTATATATATATATATATATATATATAGAGAGAGAGAGAGAGAGATAGAGATAGATAGATAGATAGATAGATAGATAAAAGGGTATGAAAACACACAATGTTGTTATAATGAATATATTTTTATATCATTTTCATTGCTAATATTGACAATATTATAATAATTTATAAAAAATCATCATCAGAGCATAATGATAATGAGGTCCGTTTTTAGATGTAAATGTTTTTAATCCGGACTCATCGAGAGAGAAGCAGAACATAATTTAAATTCAAACCGGAAACATTGTTTTTCCCAAAAAGCGTGTAAGCTATGCGATCGCTTCGTCTTTCTTCACTCTGATGATGATTTTTTATAAATCGAAATATTGTCAATATTAGCAATGAAAATGATATAAAAATATATTCATTTTAACATCATTGTGTGATTTCATACACTTTTATCTATACATTGACTGTCGGATTCATTTCCTTACTCTTAACTTATATATATATATATATATATATATATATATATATATATATATAATTAAAGAAATAACAAAAGACTTAGAGATCTTGCATTATAGACTATTTCGGGGAGCTTAGACAAAATGTCTAATTCTCCGACTCATAAGAGCACACATTGAGCTCTCAAACTGCGACAAAGTTGTTTATAAAAAAAGACCCTATGTCGTAAGGAAGATTTCTTTCTGGACTTTTGGATTATATATATATATACACAGAGAGAGAGAGAGAGAGAGAAGAGAGAGAGAGAGAGAGAGAGAGAGAGAGAGAGAGAGAGAGAGAGAGAGAGATTTTGCGTCTCCGTATGCTTCTAGTGAGTATATATATTTGAGATATATTTTGTATGTATCCGTTTTTTGGAAGTACGTATACCAGGTTTGGGCATAGGTGTGAAGCATTAAAGTATTATATTATGATAACTAGCAAATAAAATGCACCCTCTGGGTGCAAGTATTTAAGTTTTAATATAATAAAATATCATGTTAAATTAGAAAGGCTAATGAAACTGAATAAGAATTCGAATAAAAATATTTGGAACAGAGGGGGTATGATTGAAAAATAGAACAGCTTTGAAACTAACTCTTCCATCATTTTCCCTTACTCCCGTCTTTCATTGGTAAATTTTCCTAATTTAACTATTTAGTTAAAATAGGAAGTAAAGAATAATATTACAGTTATTTCTTCTTGTCAATGGATTTCTTTTAAGATTTATCCCCGAGATTTTTGCTCATATTCATTAATATAAAACCAAACAATTAGAAATCATTAATACTAAGCATATATTTATTAAAATCAAATTTTTAATATTAATATGCAAATTAGCCTTCCCGTTCACACTGTAAACCACTATTTTGTTGTATATATAAATACAATTGCATGTTATTAGTATGTAGATATGGTCAACAGTATTAATAATGTAAAACAATTTTTATTAATAACTGAAGGTTTAAAAGAATGAAATCATGGAGAATTTGACGTAAATAATTAAGGGAATTGTGACTTGAGTAGTAATATAGTTTCGGTTACAGACAGAAAAACACACAATCTCCATTATAATAAGATGTTTTTATCATAATATGTTAATCTAGGCATAAATTGAAAATTTACCACCATGTCTAAATAAAAGAAACTAAAAAAACTACCGAGTTTTCTGATATTTATTCCTAGATTAACATATTATGGTAACAACATTATCATAGAATACTTTAATGCTTCACGCCTATGCCCAAACCTGGTATATGTACTTCCAAAAAACGGATACAGATACAAATATATATATATATATATATATATATATATATATATATAAATATATATATATCAATGTGTATGGTTGGCACTATTATACTTGAAGAAGCGGTATTAATCCAACGTACAGTGTTATTAGAAGAGTGCTCAATATCTGTTATAGAGCGTTAATAGATAAATAAACAAATAATGTTTTAGTTTATATTTATTGCATTGGAACAATTTTGCTACCATTGGTTTCTTACTCTGTGGCAGTCATTTGACCATATTTATATAATTTGCATTATTTTCAAAACACTTTCGTTGCCTGATGACTGACACAGAGCAAGAAACCAATGGTAGCAAAATTGTTCCAATGCAAATAAATATAAACTAAAACATCTCTCTCTCTCTCTCTCTCTCTCTCTCTCTCTCTCTCTATATATATATTATATATATATATATATATATATATATATATATTATATATATATATAGGTATATGTAAAAACAATTTTTTTGTTGTGATGAAACAAAGAAAATACAGTGCTCAATCACAAATTGTAAGAGCTAATATTTATTTATTTTACAAAGTTTTCACAGATCAATGTTCATTATAAATAGCGACCCAGGTTTCATGCCAAGGGGCAATCATCAGGCTGTTGAGCAAGATCCATGGTGTTTGTTGAAGTTCTTTACTCAATGTCACATTTTGGACTGCAAATAACGTCGGTATAATTTAAAAGACTCTACCATATATATTAAAATGGTTTTTTGAAGACATATGCATCCTTTGCCAAACGGAATTAATTTAAAAATAAAAATAAAAATTTTTTTCAAAGTTAAAAAAAAATGTTTTATTTTTAACGAATAAAGGAGGCAACTTTTGGCATTACTACAAAAAAATGCAAATTTTGAAAAAATTTATTTTTAGTAAATCCGAACTATAATAGCGTCCGCGGAACTAACCGACGTTATTTGCAGTCCAAAATGTGACATTGAGTAAAGAACTGCAACAAACACCATGGGATCTTGCTCAACAGCCTGATGATTGCCCCTTGGCATGAAACCTGGGTCGCTGTTTATAATGAACATTGATCTGTGAAAACTTTGTAAAATAATATATATATATATATATTATATATATAATATATATATATATATTATATTATGCAATGAACAAAGAGCCGTGAGAAAAACACAACATTTTTTTTATGTTTTTATATTTTAATGGATCTATTTTAGTTTCGACATTATGTCATCACCAGGAGAAAATAAAAGGAAAAATGAGAAAAAAAAAAATTTTTAGCATATTATGCTTTTTCAATCTAGAATTGCTAAAAATGCAACTCATACGGAAATATTTAGAAATGATAACTTTTATATTATAGGGGTTAATTATTTATTTAATTCTAAAATATCTCAAAGGAGAGTGGACACTTGTATAGAAGATTACATTTCTTAAAATGATCTTCATTATAAAACAAAGAATATAAAAAAATATCTTACGGATTTGATATTAGAATTTACGAAATGAATAAATGTGAATAAAAGTATTAAAAAAAAAAACACCTTATTTTAAATTTACGACATGCGCTGAGAAATATCGAGACAGAACTTGTATGTATCAAGAAAAATAGGGGGAGTAATGTTACGATTGTATGTGCCATCCTTTAGGCTTTAAGTAAGAGCGCTTGCCCAGCGGAAATCCTTGGTTGTTCTATGGTGCTCATCAGTATTGCAAGTCCTTCGTCAATGATTGCAAATGGACGTCTCTCAGTATCAGTGATTAAGTAGTCAACCAACCATGTATCCGGGTTATTGATTGGCTAAGGTTTAAACCACATCACCTCGCTTAGTCTACAAATTTAAGTGGTGCATTGTAGCCCGGCTTATATATAACAAAATGATCCAAGAAGTACGTATTGGCTATAGTTCTAGACTACGATATTGTGGTAAGGGAGTTCGAACTCCAGTCTCGCTATTATTTTCACTTTCCGAGTAATACTCTTAGGAAAGGTATGGACCTCTCATCCCCTATCAATGGGTTAAATAGTACCACTACTGTTCATCTAAAAGGCGGACGAATCCCAGTGACCTAGTGGACAACGTGCTGGACTGGGACATCTTAGGAAGTGAGTTCGAACTCAAGTCGCGATATTTCTTTCTCTACGAACTAATATAATAGGTAAAGAAATGAATAATTTTCACCTTTAGTTGTCAAAATTTCTACCAAATAAGGTAGTTAGAGTAACCTCCCTTGACTTTCAGTTTCAATCTATTTTTGAAAGTCTCCGTGCGAAATAAACAAATCTTAGAAACTTTTTCGAAAACAATACAACTGCATGCTTTAACACAAAAATATCATAAACTGTGTTCTTAATAACAATTAAGTTCATTTCAGATAATTGTATGCTAGGAATTTAGCCAACTTACTTTCACTTTGAAACAAACCGGTAGTCGTTTTGAAAGTGTCCATGCGAAATACACAAATCTTAGAAACTTTTCGAAAACAATACAACTGCATGCAAAAATATCACAAAATGTGTTCTTAATAACAATTAGGTTAATTTCAGATAATGCGCACGCACACTTTTATGCTAGGAATTTTGACAACTAAAGGTGAAAATTACCAAGGAATGAACCTCCTCATTCCCTAGCTATGAGTGGACGGGGCTGTTTTTCGAACATTAAACCTCACAGTCACAGAAGGCGCTGTAACTTCCGGGGCACTATAATTATATAGTCTTCCGAAACTGTAATACGGATATAATAAATAAAGTATGTATTGTAAAATCAACCAAACACCCAAGCATGTTTTGCTGCATACCCTTCTTCTTACTAACTTCTATTCTTCTTCTTCTTCTGTTCTTCTGACATCTGAAGTTCTTCTAAGTCTCTTCTAACGTCTGGACTTTCTTGGGGACTTCGGGTCTGGTCTTCTATTGGGGATTTCTCTTTATCAGAAGCCCTGTGTCATTGGTAGTTTTTAGAGGTAATAACACAAGACTCCGATTTGCTTTGATCTTACTTTATGTTTAAATCCCCAACCAGACATCTGCGCAGATTAAGACGGGAGCGCGTGTAACGCGACTTACCCTTCCGTCGAGCTCTCTAACTGACTGAAACTTACTTACTATCTAAACCGGAAGAGAGGGTCCTCTCTACCGGTTCTCACGGCTATCACCGGAAGATAGGGTTAGGAATGAGGTCAAGCTTGTCACTCAATCTTCAAGGCCGTCAGCTGCACTTAAAACGCCATCTTGTTTTTATACTAATGTACATAAATATTAGGAATCTAATAATTATGTAACAGTTTAATCCCTGCCCAATATCCGAGGAATCTTTTTAAAATCCAAACTGATTCCTTCTTGGAGAGGGAAATCCTGATTGCAATATTCCATTGAATAATATCAATAATTCCTCTGATTTTCGCAGAGTAATAAAGGCATTCTTCTATTCGCACAGAATTGTATGATAAGAAACATTGAGTAATGGCGTGCAAAATAAGAAAAGCATTACGAATTCATGATATTCATTAAAATTGTGTTCAATAATGAACTCAGTAAACGTGATTCGTATAAATTCTAAATGCAACAATTCCAGCTTTCCTGTCTCATAAACATAATTAGAGATGAATTTTGTATATTTTCAAATCATCTAATCTACTTTCCTTGGCATCAATCTATCTTTGTTCATATCTATTGTATTTCACGTCCAGGTTCCATATTCACAATGAAGAGCATATTGAATACATGTATTCATATGAAACATACAATTCTGGCGGTTCTTATATGAATATATATTTTTCATATATATATCTTATTATAATGGAGATTGTGTGTTTTTCTGTCTGTAACCGAAACTATATTCCTACTCAAGTCACAATTCTCTAAGTTATTGACATCACATTCTCCATGATTTTATTTTTATCTAAACCTCAATTATTAATAAAATTGTCTTACATTATTAATACTGTTAACTATGTCAGAGTTACAGAGTTATATTGAGAGCTCGATGAATAGTTCAGGTTCAAATTGAGAGCTCGATGAATAGTTCAGGTTCAAATTGAGAGCTCGATGAATAGTTCAGGTTCAAATTGAGAGCTCGATATTCAACATTATTGAACAGAGCAATATAATGAGTCAAGAAAAATACTTAAAAATCGGCCATTTTTCGGTTATAGATCTATTTCTGCCAAAGGGGATGAGAAGAACTGATATGACACCTTTTAGGCCTTCCCCCCAAAATTGTATTTAAAGCCCCATGAATTTTCTGTTTACCATTTTCAATAAAGTTAGCGGTCTGATGAAACTCATAGATATTCACAAATACCTTAGGGTAGAAATAGAACTATAACCGCAAAATGACCGATTTGTAAGCCTTTTTCTTTACCAATATATATATATTACAATATTCACCAACGAAATGCCCACGTTGGTGAATATTGTAACGTCTTTCGTTTTTTGCAGTATTAAGGTTTTTTTGTTTTGTAAACTCATTTTGACTTTCCTCTCCGACCCAAACAACTACGGGAGTGAATGAGCTCTGATGATGATTTTTGTAAAATCGAAATATTGATCAATATCAGCTATGATTATATTATAAATTGTTTTCTTCTTTAACAGCATTGTGTGATGTTTTCATTCCACCTTTTCTTACTCATATTGTCGGATTCATTTCCTTTCTTTTAACTTATAATATATATATATATATATATATATATATATATATATATATATATATATATATATATATATATATGACTGGTCGCGTTTAAAAGTACATTTTTATTCAAAAAATATTTTCTGACTTGTCATTTTTTTCTCATTATTTTTATCTTATTTACTTCTGATGATGATCCCACGTCGAAACTAATAGAGATCTATTAAAATATAAAAAAATATAAAAACGTATTGCTGTTTTTTTCTCACAGCTTCTTGTTGATTGTATATATACATATACACACACATGTATACATATACATATATATATATATATAATCTGCATATATATATATATATATATATATATATATATATATATATATATATATATATATAGAGAGAGAGAGAGAGAGAGAGAGAGAGAGGGGGGAGAGAGAAATGATAGATATCCATTCTACTGTTTGCAAGCATATTGAATTACCGTTAGACAAACTGATGTATATGTTCACGTAGGTGATTTTAGATAAGGTCACTAGGTCATCTTTATTCTCTCCTCTCGTGGAAACATCGAGGAGATAGACTGTCAATAAACCGTCAATTTTACTAATGATGCAAAACAGGCGCAGTGGAAAATTCATTCATCACCAAGTCAAGACTAGATGACAACCGCCCTCCTACCTCCTCCACTTCGCAAACAACAACATTGACAGGATGCTGGACCACCGCTGGTTCTTGCGATCGACCTAATGCAAATGTTTTTCATCAATCAGTTTTCATTGCGTCTTCGCGTGTATCAAAGGTGTGTCCCTAAATTGAAGCAAAAAAGTTATTTCCGCTCTGAAACAATCGCCCACACGCGACATTGTCCCTGAAAATCTTGACCCCCCGCTTCTGCACTGATTAACCTATTTAAACTCTGCCAAGCCGTCAGCACGCGTCGACATCCGGGTTTGGTTTTTGCATGTCTGCATGTTCGAACCCCACCCTCTCGACCCCCAGCAAATGTATAGCGGTAATTGGTTTCTTTCTTTTTGATGGCGTCTCAACACACACACACACACACACACACACACACACACACACACATATATATATATATATATATATATATATATATTTACCAATCCCTCTGCACGAGCAGGATGTGACACAAGGTCAATTTCTTAAGCGGAGTTCAACAGGTTTGAATTCAGAGTTTTCCTTCTCCTAGACCGGTTGGCTAACCACGGTTAAAGAGCCCAGTCTGCCCTATTATTTACCCATAGCTGTAGGGAGAGTAGAATTCATACCTTTCCCAAGAGTATTAGCGCTAAGTGAAATGCAATTAACACGTCCAGGATTTGAACTCGGGGCGACGAGACCATCTCCTATGACTTTAACCATTACACCACGCGCTTTCATATATATATATTATATATATATATATATATATATATATATATATATATATATATATATATATATATATATATATATATATATATATATATATATATATATATATATATATATGTGTGTGTGTGTGTGTGTGTGTGTGTGTGTGTGTGTGTGTGTGTGTTTATTAATTAATACTTCTCTCGTTTCTATACATTGATATTTATAAGGAATACGTCACACGTTTTCAACATCTACTCGTGGGCCAATCATGTTTGGCTTTTCAATTTTACGTGTTCCTATCATTAGTTTTCGCTTTCGCACGCAATAATCACGTCATCAACATTCAACTACAAACGCCACTCAACTAACGGTAACGAACCTTTTTTTCCACACATTTTTCTAATTCAACGCTTACAAAACATCCATCATCTTTTATTCACATAAATCCTTGTTTTCTTCTCATTTTCCCAGTCCTGATGAAGGTTTCCATTGTAAACCGAAATGCTCCAGTATCGACTTTAGATTTCCATCCATCATAACATCCCGTGTTTTTTTCTAAATTTTCTCCATATATATATATTATATATATATATATATATATATATATATATATATATAAGGGGGCGCGTGGTGTAATGTTTAGAGTCGTAGTAAATGGACACGTCGATCCGAGTTTAAACCCTTGCCGAGGCTGTTCCCATTTCATATAGCGCTAATACCGTTAGGAATGGTATTTATCCAACTACTCTCACTCTATCTATGGGTAAATAGTAGGTTAGACTGAGCTCTTTAACCTTGGCTGGGTAACCAGGCTAGGAGAAGGAAGGTTGTCAATATGATATCAAGGGTTTCTTAGGTAGAAAAAATCTAATTTAAAACTCAAACGTACATTTGAATGTTAATCTTTTTTAAATAAATAGTTCATTAAAATTATGGAATGAAGAAGATAAGTTTCTTTTAATTCTAACCTATGTGAAATTCATTGTAAGTTTTTTTGTTTTTGTTTTAATATAAATTTCACTACAAAAGTTAATAAGTTATAAAATTCAGGTTTGTTGTTTGATTGTTTTAGATATCATTGTATTTCTTGTTATCTTATTATAATGGAGATTGTGTGTTTTTCTGTCTGTAACCGAAACTATATTCCTACTCAAGTCACAATTCTCTTAGTTATTGACGTCACATTCTCCACGATTTTATTTTTATCTAAACCTCAATTATTAATAAAATTGTTTTACATTATTAATACTGTTAACTATGTCTACATACTGACAACATGCAATTATATTTATATATACAACAAAATAGCGGTTTACAGAGTGAACGGGAAGGCTAATTTGCATATTAATATTAAAAAATCGAATTTAATAAATATGTGCTTAGTATTTATGAGATTTCTAACTGTTTGGTTTTATTTTTAATGAATATAAGCAAAAATCTCTTCAATGAATCTTAAATGAAATCCATTAACAAGATAAAATAACTGTCATTTTATTCTTCTTCTCTTATAACTAAATACTTAAATTAGAAAAAATAACAATGAAAGACGAGAGTGATGGAAGAGTAAGTTTCAGTTGTTCCATCTTTTTTATTATACTCCCTCTGTTTCAAATCTTTTATTATACTCCCTCTGTTTCAAATCTTTTTATCTGTATTCCTATTTAGTTTCATTAGCCTTTCTAATTTAATACCATATTTTATTACATTAAAACTTAAATACTTGCACCCGGAGGGTGCATATATTTGCTAGTACTTATAATGTAAACATCTTATTTTTTTTTTACCTTGACGAAGAGTTTATTTCTTGGCGTGTAGTCTACCGGCTGAGCCAAACCGGCCCACATCTTGGCGAAGAGTCATGAATTATCGTAAAATTTTACATACACCTACTCTCGGGGCGGAAGTCCTGTGGCTTCGGCCCTGGACCTTACGAGCTAACATCGGTGATCTCAGGGAGGCCATCCCTCCAGGCAACACCTGTCCCCTTAATTTAAAGGGACAGGGCTGGGTTTATTGCCCAGTGCCTGAGGCACCCCCTTAAGGGGGAATGCCGACGGAATCAATGCATTTTTGCACCTGCTACCCATGAACTTCATTTTGTGGGTGGTCCCACATTAATAAGGCCTTGTGTCTAACCCGTAAACGCGGGATACGTGGTAAATATAGTATAGCATTGGTGATAAGAGGATTGACATGAGAGAACTTAGTCCTGCTTTACTTAAACTATGTGACACAGTGGTGACCTTTTTTTTCGCAATTCTTTGGTTACCTGATATGCAGTTCCGACTAATATGTAAAAATGGTTCATCATGAAATATTGTAACCTCCTGATTCTATCAAATTGTCCTTTAATATGGCTTTCAGGGCGTTTTAAGCAACTTAAGAGCCAGTATTGTTATAAACCTTTGATATTTAAACAGTAAATGGTTAGATAAGCTTCATTGGAAGTAGCATCTTATTAAAAATGACTTCAGTAAAAAGATAACCTGATACGGCCCGAGAATAGCTCCTAAGTAAATATATCAAGTAAAGTAAAGTTGTCGGGGTGGCCTAAAGTTGGTATCAGCCAGACAGTAAGGGAATCTATCTCCTTTTTACTAGTGCTAGATCAAGGAGGTTATTTTAGCGACTGAGGTGGAGCGCCACACCTACCATCAGCTCCTTACTTTACCGCACAGTTCCATGTGCTACTCATACGCTGAGTTGCCGTGAGCTGGTATTGAACCCGGAACCTTGTTGTTCATAGTCAGATGCTCTACCAAATGAGCTAAACTGACCCAACCCCTCCAATACAGACAAGATGAGAAGACATTAGAAAAATAGAAGAACCCTAAGAAATAATAAAACATGGTCTTTGTTTTTGGTACCGTGACCAGGAT
Source organism: Doryteuthis pealeii (assembly GCA_023376005.1). NCBI lineage: Eukaryota > Metazoa > Mollusca > Cephalopoda > Myopsida > Loliginidae > Doryteuthis > Doryteuthis pealeii. The sequence goes on along the minus strand of CM042150.1, from coordinate 29,102,869 downwards.
ATGAGATAACGCCCGTAGAAGAAGAACCCAATAACTCGATATGGTCCATTAGAAATTAGAAAGAATAAAAGAAGACGACAGAATTTAAAAATTCAAATAGCGCGTGTGATGGTTACATTTAAATTAGGGAATGTCGGAGATAAATACTAACCAATATCAAAACTAGAAATACCTGTGATATTAAGAGTAATGATAATTCAATCCTTACAACGCTTGATAATGTTTACTTAAGAGCTATTGCGAAGTTCAATATGTAAAAAGTATAATAATCTTGATATAACTCTCTCTCTCGTTCTTTTTTTTTCTTTTCCTTCTTTTCATCTTTTCATCATGTTTGAATGAAACAGATTAGTGTTATCACTTCCATGCGCTCACCCTTCTCTATATCTCCCCCTATACTTCTTGCTTTCTGTCTATTATATTATCTTTGTAGCATGTCCTTTTTTCTCCCTTCTAACTTTATAATAAAAACGGAAGTGGTCCATCATGTAGCTGAAGTCAGGAAATAAGAATTGGGTGTTGAGTACAGTAGATAATTAGGATTTACATTTTACATTTCATCTTGGACGGTTTCCTTTTTAACCAGAGGGTGTTGCAAGATGATAACGATCGGAAGATTATGGAACACGAGTATTGTTACATATTTTATGGTGCCTTCCTTTAGGCTTCAAGGCTAAGAGTGCTTGCTCAGTGGAAATCCTTGGTAAACGAAATCCTTTGTGTGTAGAGTTCCTTCGTCAATAATTGGCAAATGGGAAGTCTGTTCAGTAACAGTGGATTAAGTAGTCAACTAGCCACGCATTATGGCTGTTGATTGGCCGGACGGAAATATACACCACGTGTGACCATGGGAAGATCGCAGTCGAATTTGGGAGTGAGTCAGGAGACACTTCTTATCATACTAACGTCAGTTCGTGCCTGTAATGGTGGCTGAGAGAGTCAACGTCACGTCGGTGCACAACACGTTAGTGCGATGGAGAGAGTGGGAGCCACTTCGGGACGTAGCCATATCTGAAGCTAAGAGCTTTAGTTAACATAATACATATTAACTCATAAGTGTGTATGGTTAGCAAACGCTAGTGAGCACTCGCAAACCATTTATTAGTGAATTGCGATTCGCATGGGCGTCGCCGATATTTCATGGTCTTGTGCCACACTCTAAGCTAAGCTTAGTAGATAACTATATCATATAAACTGAAAATTCACAGACATGGTATCTAATATATTACTCTTTTGACTTAGCTTATATAATAGTGTCATTTAAGGGCAATTTTGATTGGGGGCCATGAATCAGAGCACACTAATAGAGAGAGAGAATCTAGGTAGATTAGAAAAATAACCTCGAAAAGGACAATCAGGATTGTTAAGCCATTATTGTTAAAGACTGGTAAAAATTTTGTCTTATTTTGAATCGAGATGTAAAGCAATAATTATTTTGCTCAATTAAAAGTTTAGTGCACAAGACATAGTTTATTAGAAATGCAGGGTTTAGACACAGGAGCGCTTTTTACGTATTTGTATAATTGTAAGCTAAATGTAAAACAAGAGATATGGCGTCGTGAAAGGAGCTCACAATTCAATTGGGAAGATGGTGTTGGCTCAGTAAGGCGCCAATTGAACGTCACATCAGTAATGAGCAGAAGTGGAACGAGAGAGGAGAGCTATTTCTTACTGAAAAAGGAATCAAGATATTGAGATTTGTTCTTGTGTTAGTGGATCGTTTGAGGCGCAATATCAATTCCTCAAGTGTGTCGATTTCGTATATATATATAATAAAGGAAATCAAACTCAATTCTTAACTGGATATAAATTTTCTTTATAAATACATTTTTTCTATTTAACCCATAAGATCGGGACCGCTAACAGGTATACCACTCCGGGTCAGAGTGGACTGTCAGGAAGCAATGGTGATGAATGGGGTTGCTCCACATGTCCCTACAAGACCTTCCAATAACGCTGGCACCTCAGGACCGATCAATATAGGAGTTTGACGTCATTCCCAGACATGTATGATACCTCACAGCCACCGAGGCTTCTAAGACCCACGATATGATAAAAGGAGTTGTGGCTGCATAGAAGGCAATGAGGAGGATCGGAAAATTCATAAATAAGGGTGCTAGGAGTTTGACGTGACCGCCGGATTGTCGAAGGGCCTCTCCGAACCGCGCTCGTGGCTAGCCCAGGAGATTAGGGGCCAAGTGGAGTAATTGCATGTCATGAAATTAACTCAATCCACCAATGGGGAGCTCTATCCTAGTAAGCATGGCACGGGTCAGAGCCACCCGAACGGGGCCACAGTGTGGACCCCATTGAGGGAAGTCTTACCCCTTCTGCATGAGGGTGCAGATTTTTGTTATTTGTGGACATTCTCACGCCCAGCCGACAGGAGTGGTTGAGTTTTTATATTTAAAGGTAATACGGTGGAGTGATTTGTTTTATTGATATAAATTGTATGGAAATTTGGTGTTATGGACCTGTGTAATGCGGTCAATAACATATCGAAACATGTGCATACACCGAAGAGGATAAAATGTAGGCGAACAGAATGTATTCAGGCAATATAGTAGCAACACTGTGACAATGAAAGGGTTGTCCTTGTAGTACAGAGGAGGTCGAGATACAGAGCAAGGAACTGTATCTGCGACTAGTTCTCATTGATATGTAGCTTGCGCTTCTGTCGAATATAAGCCGCTTTGGGGTCGATGCACTGGCTGCACGCGGATGTCATATGTTGAGAATAAGCCGCTACAACAAAGAGGTAGATTGAAGAATCATGGTGTAATTTTTATCGTCGAGGCAGTGGACACGGGCAACCTGAATTCAAAATCCAAAAACTATTTGCATTTCAGACTAACAAAAAATATAACCCCACATAAAACTGAACGTTTGTCATATACATTATTAAACTAGCAAGAATAGCAACCATCCCCGCCTAATGTATTTGAAAGGTTCTAGATGTGAGAGGTAGTCAAATCAGAGGCCTAGTGCTACTTGCTGACTTAGTAGTGTAATGTGAGATATTCACGCTATCATTTATGAGAGAGTCGTGAGCAGAGAGTAGAGGCATAACGAGAGTATATCTATATAATATGATATATATAAATGAGAGAGAGAGAGTAGGGTGGTGCGATATTAATATGCGCAGTTCATCTATTTCGGCCCCACTCTCTGCTACCTGAGCACCTTGCGAAGTATTGGCGAGGTGTATTTGTATATCTGCTTGTTGAGACCATATGTTGGCGTCAGATGAGACTTGGTCGGGTTACAGCGAGGAACCTTATCTTATATTAACTGATAACATGACTCTCACAATTGTTTACCTTGGATGATATAGACCGCAGCTCGCTAGAGCGACAAATAATCAGAGAAGATAGTCGGACGAGTGAGGTTGATTTAGTATTAGAGAGACGTAATATAGCGTGGTAATACGACCATAGCGGAGATAGTAAGAGAGAGGAGAGACAGGGACAGAGAGACAGAGACAGAGGATGAAAAGACGAGTGTAAGAGGGAGAGAGAGAGAGATGAGAGGAAGAGAGAGAAGCAGAGAGAGAGAAGTGTGTGAGTTCGAGCACAGAGAGAGAATAAATAAAATAATAAGAATAGAAGGGTGGTAGCAAACCCAATGGGAAGTGAAGAAGAGGGAAGATAAAAGGAAGAGAGAGAGAGGAGATGTGGTGAGAAGCCGTCGAAAGCCAGACGAGACAGTGCGTCGGCTGAGCAGAACATGAGAGAGGATTTGTGTGGATGGAGGAAGAGATGGTGGAGGAAGTGAGAGGAGAGAGTTGAGGTTGGGAACGGAAGGAGAGTGTGTGTGGTGAGGCATAGAGAGGAATAAAGAAAATAATAGAGAGTATAGCGGGGTGGAGTCAAAGACGAATGGGGACAGAAGAAGAAAGAAGAACGCACCACCAGGGAAAGATTGAGGCAGAAGAGAAATGAAGAGAGAGAGGAGTGAAGCGAGGAGAGTAGACTGAGAGAGGGATGAGCGATGAGTAGGAGATCGAAATAGAGACTATAGAAGAAGGAGTATGAGAGAAAGAAGATGGGCGAGACGAAAGAAGAAGAAGAGGGGAGAGAAGAAGGAGGAAGAAGAGAAGTGAAGGGGAAAATACGATAGCATCAGAGGGCGAACGCTGGTGAAATGCAACAGAAGAATAAGAACAGAGAGAGAGAGAGGTATATCAGTATGAAGAGAGATAGAGAGGAAGAGAGTAGAGAGAAGGAGAGCAGAGAGCTATGAGAAATGAAGGAGAAAAAGATAAATAAGAAGAAGATGTGTAGTGGCAAAAGTATCCACTGGGTAACAGGGCGAGGCGACAATAGAGAAGAAAGGAGCTGAGAGGATGCGCACGTCGCGACGAGACTGGAAACAGCAGAAAGATACAGCTCGCGTTGCATGGAGGAGGATCATCCGGATGGGTACGGATACATTCGAGGCTGACGCCGGCGCCGAACCATGAGAACTCATGCTACCTAAGGTCTACGGTTTAGGTCGCAGCTCATTAAGTACCTACTCTGTAGCAGAAGTGTATTGGAGTTTGCAATTACAGGCGCCGAAGGATTAGTTGGAGCAGATCCATGTAATATGTGTGATCCACAAATAGCAGGAGAGGGGGCATCTGCTCAAAAGCATATACCGGAAACATCTACAACACATTATATATTTGAAGGACGCCAACGCCAACGGCATGTTTGTCTGTTGATTTTATGTTACATTCTGACAGAAGAGGAAAGGAATTTGAACACCACGAAGAAACATTTTCATTACATGTCTGGACCCAAGTGTCTCAGCGTGGAAAGCTCCTAATGGGTCGTGACGCTGGACATTTTAAACTGGTCGACGCGGTATCGGCACGCTTGGTTGGCGTTGGTTTTAGTTTCAAGCACATTCTTAGTGTATTTTGGAATTACATTCTGGTGTTCACGTATGCGTTTTGGTTATGAACGTGAGGCTCTATAAAGGGCGCTGATCGTTGCGCACGTCTGTGTAATCGTCACTGTATAGTATATACGTTGTGTCTTGGTTACGTGTAGTAGTGCTGTGATCTGTGTGTGTAGTTTTAGTTATGGCTTGATGTGTTTGAGATTAGATTGTAGTGAGAGTCGGTTATTCCCACACACACTCGTTGAGCTAGATTAGTATTCAGAGAACTGGTTGATCTATTGCTCTTAGCACAACACAGCTGTTATTGATCGTCTGTTTTTTGGCTTTCTTATCTTGTATGTAACGACCATTTATGAAGCAACTGTTTATGAGAAAGAAAACATAACAAAAATCAATAACAAAAACAAACGCATAGAACAATACAAAACATAAACGTGTCTCATAGTCGGTCTACAGGTGGATTTATTTTGTACGTGAATAAAATTGCATATGTTGATGCTGAAGTGAGGCATGTGTAAACGGTTGTCAGGGCGCCGTTATATACGTTCCTAATCTCTTGGACTTCTATTCTTCATTCTTCGCATCTCCTTATTTTTTCTTCATCTTCTTCATTCTTCCTCTTCTTCTTCTTCTTCTTCTTCTCTTCTTTCTCTTCTTCTTCTTATATTATTAATTAATTATTATTATTATTATTTTAAAACATCCTCATTTCTACCCTTTTCTCGTCTGTAAGGTCTTCTTCTTCTTCTTCTTCTTCTTCTTCTTCTTCTACTTACTTTCATCCCCTTTTTTCTTTTCTTCCTCATCAGTCATATTTGTATAATTTTTCTTTGTTTCTTTAGTATTTCATATTGGTGTTGTGTTGTTATTGTTGTTTTTATTGTTGTTATTTTATTGTTGTGGTTGTTGTTTTTGGTTCTTGTTCTTGTTCTTGTTCTTCTTCTTTTCTTTCTTCTCGTCTTCCACATTTGTATGATTTTCTCCTTTTCTTCCTTATCTTGCATATTTGTTTCATATTGTTGTTGTTGTTATTGTTATTGTTGTTGTTGTTGTTCTTCTTCTTTTAATTTTATTTCCTTTCTTTTTTTTATCCCTCGTCTCCCCCCACCCACCCAATTTCCTTCCGACCTTTTTCTTTATTTGTATCCTTCTTCTTGAACCTTCCTTCTTTTATTCTAATTGCTACGTCTGTTTATTAAAAAATTTTCTCTCATCAATATTTCCTTCTAATCAAATTTCTTTCTTAATTCAAAACCTCCTTCTATCCACTTATTCTAATTCTTCCTTTTTCTTTTTCTTGTAATTTGTCGTCTTTCTTTTTTTTCTTCAGTATTTTTTTTTCGGTTCCGCTCCTCTTTCTAACTTTTTAATTAATAGTGTTCTTCTTTACTGCCGTTGTTTTCTCGTAATTCTTTTTTTATTTATTTATTTATTATTTTATTATTATTATTATTATTATTATTATTATTATTATTATTATTTTATTATTATTATTATTAACAGTAAGTATGTAAATAGTTGTAAGTAGTAGTAATTTAACACTAACGTAGCTTATGGCCTATCACTGGTGTTTGAGTGACACAAGTCTCCCAGGTCTTAGACTCTTCGAGTATTCTAGCTGATTCAAACATGCTGTTATCTGGATGGTCTCCATTCTCCTCTGATTTTCAGTTGCCTCTATCTTTTCTTAAGCTTTTGGGACCATTTCAAAGTGCTCCCACTACAAATTGGTATAACTTTCACCCCTCATATTTCCACAGTGTGTGTCTCTTCTCGACAGTTCTAGGTATTTGTCTATTATTATTATTATTATTATTATTATTATTATTATTAGCACGCCAAAATGTCCTAGACGGGCGGCGTAAAAAATTAATTTTGAAAACATTTTTTCTGGAGGAGCCGTGGTGGGAGTTAAATTCAGTGTCACGAGGGTTTATATCATAAGTATTTTCAAATTTATTAAGGTGAACCCCACCTCCCCGCCAATAAAGAAATATTATTGAATATTTGGAGCATACAGGATAGATGATTTGTGTCGATAGAGTACAGATGTTATGGTTGATTGAGTATATCATAGTGTGTAAGAGCTTACTGATTAGTCGATCGAGAGATATATGAGCGGAGTGCAGCATAAGCAAGATGACATTGATTATCGATTGGTTTAGATTAGGAATAGAATTTGCATGTCAAGAATTGATGAAGATTTGAAGATCGCCTATAGGCTGAGCGGTTAGCTGTAGAGTGGAGATGTAAGGTGTATTAGTCATAGGATAAGAGACTGAGATATGTAAGAATGTATGATTGTAAGTATTTCGTGATAACGTGCGTATCATATAGGAGCCTAGGTAGGCACTGATAATATATATATACCGGCGATGTATCTATTAAAATCTGTTTTAAAAAAAAACCCAATAAGGGACTCGGTCTAAGTTTGCAAAAATACTCAAATTTTGAGTGAAGTATGATGATTAGAAGGTTGCTGTTTATTCAATGTATTTGAAGGATTTGGGGGTATGTGAAGTAAGCACGACGTAGTTTCAGTTAAACACCAAATTGAGCAGACGAAATCTCAATTATTATTATTATTATGTATTAGTTATTATTAATTATCTCATTATCTATTATTTTATTTATTAATTTATTATTTATCTATCTATTTTCTATTTAACATTTATATGGGTGACCAATTAAGGCAACGACAGGTACTATAAGCACATGATATCACAATTACTTGATTCAGTATTAAATGTCATGAAGAGGGTTGGTAATGTGGTAAAAATAAAAAACAAAACAAAAAAAACTATTTATTTACGTTTTATTGCGAGTTTGTTCTAAAGCTATCCGAAATGAGCCACTGTATGTTCATTCTTTCACTTTAATACTAAAACAATCCACTTATGCGTACTGGAAAATCGGCATTAACAACTAATTTCTATCTGAGTTTGAACGTAAACAACATGTGACAGAGACGAACTCTTAAACGTCACACTTCTGTCTTTATAATCTTTAAATTGTCTGGTTCATTAATAATGACCCGAGTTATATTTTTCCCCGGTATAGTATTAAATGTTCTTGCAGGTGGGAAAAAGAAGCTATAAAAATGTGTCTGGATTTTTCATGATATTATTGCCTCAATTTTTGTAGCTTGTCATCGCTTTAATAGTTCAAAATAAAAGGCCTGTATTAAACAGCACCAAATAACTACATTTTACAAATTGATGTAGAATGAGAATCTTTTTTTAAAAATTTAAGTAGATACAAAGGTAGGACTGGCTTATGCTCGAAGTGACCACCCGCCAATCGGAGATTTTAACAGAGGTCTGAATTTAGAGTTTTCCCCTTCTCCTAGAATGGGTTGCCTAACAGAAGTTAAGAGGGGCCGCAGTTTTCTCTAGCTATTTACCCATGAGCGGTAGGGAGAATAGTTTGGATTCATAAACCTTTCCGCAAAGTTCACGCTATGTGAACTGCGGCTGTCGTCACCAGGATTTGAACTTCGTCGGCAAGTGCTCTCGCGACCGCACTCTAACCAGTACAGCCACGCGGCCTACCTTCATCCGCTTGTTTATGGCCACTCTGGTAATGAATACATGTTTTGGGGCACTCGTAAGGAGGAAGGAAATAACCCAAGATGGTTAACATGCCGTAAAAGCCAACTAATTAACCAACGCAACCATGCCAACGGCACTGACTGTAATTGTAAAAACTTGCGGTTAAAAATTTTTTCAATATCCCATGCAAGAATGAATAAAAACAAAATGTCTTCGGCATGGAAATAACCCAACAAGGGTTAAACATGCGTAAAATTCCAAGCCAACCAAACGCGTTGGTTGGAATTTTAACGCATTTTAACCCTTTGGGTTAATTTCATGCGAAGACATTTTGTTTTTATTGGCCATTCTGATGGGATATTGAAAAAAATTTTAACGCAAAGTTTTTTAAATACATTCAGCTGTTGGATGGTTGGTTGGGTTAATTAGTTGGCTTTTTACGGCATGTTAAAATCTTTGGGTTATTTCATGCCTAAAGAGTTTTGTTATATTCATTCGTTGTTTGTGGTATTAACTTTGTAATCACAATTTGTTGAAACTCATTTTTGCTATTTACCCATAGATGGGACCCCTAAGCAGGTTTACCGACTGCCGTTTCAGGGTGAACCTGGGAGTAATGACAATGAAGCGGTACTGCCACACCTCCTAGAGCTCCAGAATGGAACTTCGACAATTAATTGGCAATTTAAACGGTCTCACCCAGCGACACACAGAGAGTAGGTGCTGTCATATAATTTTGAACTAATGGGAAGAGAGCCCTTTCGTTTTTCTTCTCCTAAGACCGGTTACCGATGTTCTACCCTACAAGCTTATCGCGTAATCTGGAGGAAGATAGTTGGATTCGTACCTTTCCAAGGTTATTAGCGCTATGTGGGATTGCAAACAGGCCTGCGTCCAGTATTTGAAGCTCAGGTCCTCGCGCATAGTCCTTGGTTCGCGTACGAAGTCGGTAACCTTTGAGCACTTTCCGGCACCTCCAGAAATAGTTGCTACGAATTAAGCTTCGGAACAGATTTTCAGATAGAGTTGGATGATAAAAAAAAAAAAAACGATTGACTTCTTCATATAAAGTAGTTAAGGCCATCTATCGTGGTGTAATTGTTTTAACAGTCTCGCAGATTCATGACTACTCGAATAGCGAATTCGACCCTTAGCTGGATGCCCCATACTTGTGACCTTGTGTCAATTGGTAACGGGGGTTGGGTAATGCATACATTCAAAAAGAAGTTATTTTACGCAGCTTGACTTGTGTTGTGGCACGTGGTCCGGGTATATGAAGGGCACCCAGTTGGGACACGAAAACTGCACTATTAATGGGTTGGCTGAGAATATTTGGTAACCACTTAGCATCTCACGAACTCACCCAACCTACATATATAAATATCACTCATAAATAAGAGGAGTGGCGTGGTGTAATGGTTAAAGTCCATGGGAATTGACTCGTCGCCCTGAGTGTCAAATCCTGGATATGGTAATTGGCATTTCCACTTAGCGCTAATATGCATTGGAAAGGTAAATGAAATCCCGCTAATTCCTCCAGCTAGGATAAAAAGTAGGGGCAGACCGGGCTCTTTTAACCTTGGTTTAGGCAACTGGGTCTAGGAGCATGGAAAACTCTGAATTCAACCCTGTCTGAAGCCTCCGGCTTAAAGAAATTGACCTTGTGTCACATCGCTTCTGCGTGGCGGGGGTTGTAAATATATATAGAATAAAGAGGTTCCTATACCAGAACTAACTGAGAACTTTTTAACCACAGATTTTATTTCTAAAACGCATAGATTTATACATTTCTAGTGGAACGTTGTAACCATAAAAACGGATGTTAATGGCAATTATTTATACAAAAGCTCTACAGTATTCAAACTTCTCTGACGCATGAAACCAAAATATGGTAAGTTTGAAGTAGTCCTAAAAAAAGTACCTATGTGTATATTAGTTTAGTTGGGTTTTTTCATGCATATAAAAACGTGGGTAATTCCTGTCAAATCAAGCCAGGCCATGTCCACCCCACCGATTTCTATTTTTCTGAAATTTAGTCCAAGAGTGGATAATGTTAAAGTTAGACAATACCCAAAAATTTAGCTTCCAATTCGCAAAACTTATCGGAACTTATGTCAATTTTTTAGCTCTCCAGCTTGAGGTGGGTGCACAAAAAATGGTGACTTTTTGTAACTTATTTTCGTCTGTAAAATGATGTTCCAGAGCTTCCTACTCCTAAAAATTGGTTTATATAAGTATTTTTGCCCCGGGAAAATCCAAAAATGCTATAAAAAGGCTTAAAGTAACCAATTTTAAATTATTGATGATTTTCTGATGTTTTCCTAGGCAAGATCAATATTTGCCGATGCAGGCGAGGCATCTGACGACACACACTCTATTATTTCAGGCATATATTGAAACATTATTTGTACAAGAAAGATAGTTTTTGATTTTTTGCTGCGTTAAACCGACAGTCCACAGAAAGAAATTCAGGAAAAATTGAAGTGAGTGGGTGAAAACCAAATTTTTTTTTTTTTCCCTCTTTTTTTTTTTCTGGGATGATTTGATCATGGAATTACCCGCTGTGGATGTATTTAACTCTTTGGCTCAACAAATTTCCCCCGCGACGGCTGTACAAAATTTTATAAGTCCATTTTGTCTCCATGTGAGGTGGAATATCCCAATGGTTCATTGATTATTTACCAACAGACCAAAAAAGGAAAAAAATGGAGGGGGGTGTTGATGGGCAGTGATTTTTCAATGTAAACCAAGTGACACGTGCAAAGTGGCACGTGCCAAGTGACACGTGGCACGAGCCACTGCCAGCGGTATACGGTGTATTGGGCAGTGGTAAGAGAGCCTCTGGGAATGGCTAATATAGGCACAGAGTTAATGCAAAACTGTTAAAATAGACCAAGAGTTTGGTACGGCTAGTTTCCTTTAGCGAGTGTATTTTCATAGATAGGTTTCGTGCATGTATTTTATATCTGGATTCATAATTTTTGTTATATTTTTTATTTCAGTCAAGAAGGACAACATTTTTTGCAATGACACAGACACCACGACACACATATATTATATATATACATGAGTGTATGTGAGTGTGTGAGTTTGTGTCTGGTCCTATGTCTGTATCTGTTGGTCTGTGTGTCGGTGTGTGTAGTGTGATTTCCTTTTTTGGAAGCATAAATGCTGTCTATCATACTATAAAATGAAAATCAGTGAAGTATATTAATAAAATTTGATGTAGTTTTTCATCTTTTGACCGTTTTGTGCGTGGTGGAATTAAATTGTATTTCTTGGGTGAGCATAGATGTGAGCAGACTGTCATATATATGATATATATATATATATATATATATTAGTATATATATATAGATAATATATATTATATATATATACCATATAGTAGAGCACAACACACACACACGGCACAACACAGCACACATATATATATATACATACATAGTACATATATAGACATACACACACAGCACACAGCACACATATATATATTATATATATTATTATAGTATATATTAGTATATATATAGAGAAGGAGAGAGAGAGGAGAGAGAGAGAGAAAGAAAGTTGATAGATAGATAGGATAGATAGATAGTAGTTTGTGGCCGTGAATCTGATGTCGGGGTTTTTCATATTATTCTTTTTAATACCG
>CM042150.1:29088070-29090676 GCA_023376005.1 Doryteuthis pealeii | reverse complement strand
TTCGGCACTTCGAAGTTGCCATCATCAGGGGATATGTATTCCTTTTTTTTTTTTTTTTTTTTTTTTGATGGCACTTCGAAGTGCCGAAAGTATCGGAACTGAACTTTGGGTGGACTGATCCACCAATCCCTCCCAAACATTAAAAAGTTGCAGAAAATTAGAAAAGATAAAAAAATAATAATTGTTTAAACAGGAGATGTGCCTTTGTTTAATTCTACATATATAATATATATATATATATATTATTTATATATATATAATATATTTACAGTTACTTGCCAATCCACGAAGCAAACAAATATATTTCTTCTGGGATTTATTAAAATCGATCTATTACTGGATTTATTAAAATCGATTTAAGAGTGCTCATAAAAACCCTAAATTTCCTGAAGATTCGCTATTGCGTGAAACTGCAATCGGAGTATTTTAAAGCATTCTTTTTTTTAAAACGTGTATATATATATATATAATATATATATATATATATATATATTATATACGATTCGTTCAAATATAAAATAAATTAAAAAGGGCGAAAACTCACGGTTCAAAATTTCACGTGAAATTGGGGGTCTTGAGTTTTTATGCTGTATTGCCGTGGTAACTAGGAAGGGCCGTGTTAGCTTAGTCGGTAGAGCGTTCGGCTAGAAACCACAAGGTTCCTAGTTCGATACCGGTCCTCGCCAACTCAGCGTATAAGTAGCACAGGGAACTGTGCGGTAAAGTAAGGAGCTGATGGTAGGTGTGGCGCTCCACCTCAGATGCTAAAACAATCTCCTTGGTCTAGCGCTATTGAAAAGGGGATAGACTCCCTCGCTGACTGGCTGATACCGACTTTAGGTCGCCCCGTCGACTTTTTATATATTTACCAACCCCTCCGCACGAGCAGGATGTGACACAAGGTCAATTTTATTAAGCGGAGTTTAACAGGTTTGAATTCAGATTTTTCCTTCTCCTAGAATGGTTACCTAACCAAGGTTAAAGAATCCAGTCTACCCTGCTATTTACCCATAGCAGGAGGGAGAATTGGATTCTTACCTTTCCCAAGGATATTAGTGCTATGTGAAGTTCAAACAGATTCATCGACTTTTTATATTATAACTATCATTATACTGCTTTATATTCTTGTTTTACTGATTTAGAACCGTTTTACCGGTAATCATTAATCAAAATTATGTACATATGAAAGCAGAAATATTCGTAACATTATCAGACTAAAATAATTTTAGGAACACCAGTCCGTGATACAGGAAGGAGGAAGAGAGGGGTAAGAGAAAATTAATCAAGTAAATTCCTTATCAATTTTGTTTAATCCATAGGAATCAGCGTATTACAATGTTTATTTCAAAAAACTTTTTTTGGTTTATATTTATTTTAAAAAAATCTTACTATAATTATGGCTATTTTGAAACATAAATTTATTTTTTCTAAAAACTTTTTTTCACATACGACAAAAATCTAAATTCAGTTTTTAATTGCCTGTTGAACTAAAGTTATAAAAAATGTATTAGTTTAGTTTTTTTTTTGTTTTTCACGAAAGAAAAATAAAAGAAGCTAAGAATTAAACGTGTTCTTATTTATAGGTGGAAAATTTCGCCTATCAATTCAAATGATTTGTTTATTCTATGAATAGTTTATAAGTGTGTGTTACATCGATTAAAAATGTATATATTTGTTTCTAAGAAACAAGAACTTATACGAGAAAAAATAAAATGAGTTTCTGCTGGTTGAAAACGCAGAACAAAATTTCTTAAATGTGAACTTGTATTCCCATCAAACGAAAGACTGTAAGCCTATTTTATGTATAGTTTGTGTTCATATATATATATAATATATATATATATATATATATATATATATAAATGGATTCTAAAATTACAAACGCACGTGAAGGGATTGAACGCAGACAACCGAATTCTCCGTTATTATAAATATTTCACAGACGCTGCCGCTGTCGATAACAACAGAGACAAGGAAGCCGTTAAACAGTAATAACATTCATTTGATAAAGGGTATCTAACGAACCTGAAAATTTATGACAAAAAATAATAATAATAAAATGAGTGAATCCAATACTCCATAATATCGAGTTCATTCATTATATATTTTTAATGCTTAGTAATAACGCCCAACTAAATTTTTTTTAATATATATATATATATATATATATATATATATATATATATATATATATATATATATGGGAGTAAATATGGAAATATATCCGACAATATATAAGAAATTTGAAAAAACAAGTGTTCCAAAATAAAGATAAATTTATCATCCAACGCTCTGTAAAGCATCCATTAATTTCTTCACCCCTTAATACATCCTGATGAAGGTTTAAAGAAACCGAAACGTTTACGCGTTGATAAATACATTTATCTTATTTTTGGAACACTTGTTTTTTCAAATTTCTTAATATATATATATATATATATATGCTCCCCCCCCATGTTGAGCACTGTAGGAGGGACATTAATTAAAATTTCACCGTTTGAGGTAAAGGCGTTACTCGTCTGTACGCTGTTTACAGTTCTTGAGTTCTCTGGTGATTGTAAAAACATTATCCATGGGGATGTATCAGTTAATTGTTCATTTCAGAC
>CM042150.1:29013070-29083070 GCA_023376005.1 Doryteuthis pealeii | reverse complement strand
AGAAATGAGTTAAGTGCGACCGACCACCAAGACGAAGTCCAGACGCTAGAAGAACGTAAGATAGAAAAGATGAACAGCAGAAGAATAGAAGAAAGTAAAGAAGGGTATACAACACTTTGACCTGAAATGCTAGTACATGTTAGAGGCCGATCTATGGATCAAATAGATCTGTTTAAAAATTATTCGTATCCGAAAAATCAAATAAATCTGCCAATTTTTTTTTAATTGGAAGTTTAAATTTTGGGGATTGTCTAACGTTAACATAGTCCACACATGGAAAAAAATCAGAAACATTGAAGGGGGTGGGTGACAATTTTATTTTTTCCTGGATGATTTGACATGGAATTATCCATTAGTAAGAATCGATATTGGTAACAGCAAGGAATCTCCATTGATATACGATCTGCCATTAAGAGAATTACATGGTTTATCATCCTGACGACTTAAAAGATTATCAGAATAACCGACTGAGACAAGTAAAACGTGTTTCCAAGATGCGTTCATTAGCTCAATTCATTTTGACTACAAGTACAAATGTGTTACATAATTGTTAGTAGCCTAACACTTGTGTACAGTTAGTGTAGAAACCAAAATGGCTGAAATAATACAGCCGGGTGCCTAAAGGTAATATTGCCCAACAAAGCTATGCGGCCACCTGCCTTATAGCAGTCCAGTCCGTTAGCCACTACGTCACAGAAACTAGCCCCGATAAAGAACGTAAAGTTGATACAATGTGTGACAAACCGAAAGAAAAAAAAGGGGAATTCCGAAGTAAAAGTACACGAGGAATAAACTAGCACAAAGAGAGTACAAAACTAGGCACGACTGGGTGAGAAAGGTGATCCACTAGGAACTGACTCTCCATTTAACGACTAGTACAAATCTGAGAATAATGAATACTTCGATCGAACAAAAATATACTGCTGAGCCGACATGCTCAGCAACAGTTTAATAATATTGATTTAGAGCATTAGAATAACTGCGAATGACGAAAAATAGTGACTCCAGTTTGTAAAAATACGGTCAATTTGAATACGAAATATATTTAAAATCATTCCATCAATATTACGTATAGGGAATTTTATCATCATCATCCTCCTCATCATCATCACGTCACGCACTTGGCCCGGATTCCCATGAATGTCACTTGCCAAACGTCCCTCTCGGTCATTATTCATGTTAGGTCCTCTACACGGCATCCAGAAACCGCACAGACCTGATTCATGTATGTTTTTTTTCTGGTTGAACTTCACTGGTGTGTCCAGGTATAGTTATTTATTAAGCTTAGCTTAGATGTGGCACAAGACTGGAAGTATGGTACACCCAGTGAGAATCGAACTCACAGGGTTTGCTAATTCAGCACGCTAACCATTACACCACGTGGGGTGCCCTTTTTTTACTAAGCTTAGCTTAAATGTGACACGTGGTCAGAAGTATGGGGCGCCCAATGAGAATCGAACTCACTAACAATGGTCTGCAAATCTAGCTTTCTAACCATTACACCACGTGAGGTGCTCATCATCCTTATGTTTAAGCTGTACGAAAATTCGCCACTTATATTTATAGACTATCCCTAGTAACAGCAGCTGTATTGAAAAAATGACAACAATTTATCTTTGATAAAATTTGTAGGTTTCCACAGGATAATGTCGGTGGTTATTTCCTAGTTGAGTAACATGATATTAGAGGGTGACCCGGAAAAAATAGAACCCAAATTATTTCTTTTATTTTCCCATTAAATTAACCCTAACCCCAACCCTAAACCCTAACCCTACCCCCCATAGTTGAGTAACATGATATTACAGGTGACCCAGAAAAACAGAACCCACAAATTTTGTAATAAAACTTAATTTTAGGGTTAGGGTTAGGGTTAGGGTTTAGGGTTAGGGTTAGGGTTGGGCGTTAGGGTTAGTTTAATGGGAAAATAAATAATTTGGGTTCTGTTTTTTCTGGGTCACCCATGTTACTCAACTAGGAAATAACCATGTGGCTTATAGGTTCCTCCTTACTTCTCCAGCAATGTTCGGCATGTCTTGTTCGCCTCACTCGGATGGTTTGTTTAATAGAAGGCAGGTGACCGTATAGCTTTGTTTGTGGGATGCTGCTTTCATCATTTGTTTAAGGCATCACGCAAGGTCTACGTGCAGCTTCCATCCAGTTTATTTTTCAAGCATTTCGTTAGGGTCCATGAAATGCTGCCGTACAGTAGTACTGATCATGTTTAACAATGAATAGCATTGTCTATGAGATATTATCCTAACTAAAGCGATTTAAGCAAAGTCGTATTTTTAATAAGGATAAAATGTATTCGTTCAAAAGTTAACGTAATAACGCGACTGGAGTTCGAACTCACTTACAATGATGACGCACGGACTCCCCCACACAGTTTTGTAGTACATATATGTAGTGTCTGCTCTGTGAGTTAGGAAGATTGTGTTGTTCTCAAATCCATAAAATCACGATTTGAAATCATGGCATTTGCGTATGATGGTAGAGAGAGGGTGAAAGAGGAACAGACAAAAAGGAGATAGATATTACAAGGAGAGAGAGAGAGAGAGAGAGACAGAGAGAGAGAGAGAGAGAGACAGAGATAGAGACAGAGAGAGAGAGGAGAAAGAAAGGACAAACACAGAGGGAAAAATGGTAAACACACACTGAGAGAGAGAGAGAGAGAGAGAGAGAGAGAGAGAGAGAGAGAGAGAGAGAGAGAGAGAGAGAGAGATGTTCGTTTCCCGATTTAGCTTCATCTATAAAAAAATCGATTCACGCATATCTAAGTATATCTGTCAGCAGTAAATGGCTTCATTTTATCAATATTGTTTTTTTTTTATTGTGGTGGTGGGGGGTTGAGGTTGTTGTTTTTTGTTTTTTTGTGTTCGCATGTGCTCGTCTTTCTGCTCGTTCACTGAATGTTGTTTATTTTCGCTTGATCGTAATTAGCCAAGCTTACCAATGTTGATTTCCCCGGCAACCGGTCTCTTTTTCGTTCAAAGAATGGTGCGGTACTATTTTCCAAAAAGAGGGACTGTCGTAAAGGCAAGCTGATCTCCAAGGAAAATTGACCCTATTTGGGGAGACACACCCTTGTTCAAATTAATTGAAACAAAACGAACAATACCGTCATTATTATAATACTAACAAGACCTGTGGATATACCACAGTATGATAATTTGATTATTACAACATTTGATATGTTTACTTATGAGCTATCGAAAAATAGTTCAATATGTAAAAGTTTAATAATCTCAATTTAATTATCTCTCTCTCTATCTCTAACTCTCTCACTCACTCTCTCTCTCTCTCTCTCTTATTCTTTTTTTCTTTCTTACATTCTTTTCATCTTTTTATTATGTTCGATTGAATCAGATTAGCGTTATCGCTTTCGTGCGCTCATCCACTCTCTTTATCTTTCCTCTAATTTCTTTCTTCCTCTCTTTCTGTATGTCTGTCTTTATCTCTCTCTCTCTCTCTCTCTCTCTCTCTCTCTCTCTCTCTCTCTCTCTCTCTCTCTCTTTCTTATTATATTCTTAACATGCCATTAAAATCAGTCTAGTATTTGTTGTCTTTTCCCTGAAAATAAATAGGTTTATTTTCGCAAAGTCTCGTAAGTAATTGGTACTTCGTACAATGGTCCGTAAGTTAGAAAGCACATCACCATTTATATAATAATAGTGAAACGATCAATGCTATACCATGGTGTCTGCAGTATTAATTGAAAGTTTGTTTTGTGGTAAGCAGGTTCATCGGTACGTAACTTCCGTATCACTACTGTTCTTCTACAAGGATGGCTTTGGTATTAAATAACTTGCAAAGGTTGGTATCCCATTAAACAAAGACACCAAACCAAACCAAACTAGGCATAGTCAAAAGGTGTAAAAGTTTACTCGTAACATTGTGTCACATCCTGCCTGTACGGAAGTGTAGGTAAATATATACCAGGATGGCTTTGACATTAAATAACCCACGTAGTTGATATGCCATTAAACAAAGAAACCAAACCAAATAACACCTTTCTTTATCGTTAAGAACGGCGCACAAAATCCGTGGTTTATATTAATCAATTCGATAGATTTCTTTTTCTTTCTGATTCCTTATTAGTGGCAATCAGCAAATAACACTGAGGTCTGCGTTCGCTCACACACGTTCCTAGGTCTTCTTATCTTCCCGCTCCTTTGCTAATGCGCACGCGCACTCCGTTCTGTTTTGCTCAAATGCGACGCAATGAAAGAAAGAGTGTTTGATCACTTGAAACTTGAGGAGTTCTTCCTTTCGCGTTCACGCGTTGCGAAAATCACTTTAATTCTTTCCTCCGTGTCAGACGAGAATTTTTAACAAATATGCACCGAAAACCGAGAATGAATCAATACGAAACGGTAGCCGCCATGACAGTTGAATCAGATAATTTACTTTCATTTGACACGGAAGTTTCGTACGGTTTTTGTAATCAGAGATTTTGATTTCTTCTTAAGGAAATTCAGATTCTCAAGTGGCCGCTTCAATTTGTATACATTAGAAATATATTTATTTTGTTGAAACAAACATAAGACTGTAAACGACGCCCACAGATCTAACGTATTTTCTAAGAGAAAATTTTAATAGGCAACCATGAGAGTTTACAAAAAAATCCTGGTATATATATATTTACCAACTCCTCCACACGAGCAGGATACGGCACAAGGTCAATTTCTTAAGCGGAGTTTAACAGGTTTGAATTCAGAGTTTTCCTTCTCCTAGACTGGTTAGCTAGCCATGGTTAAATAACCCAGTCTTCCATGCTATTTACCCATAGCTGGAGGGAGAGTAGGATTCATACCTTTCCCAAGGATATTAGCGCTAAGTGAAATACAATTACCACGTCCAGGATTTGAACTCGAAGCGACGAGTCCATTTCCCATGACTTTAACCATTACACCACGCGCTTCCTACGTGGTATATGTGTGTAGTAAAGACAGAACCAGTGCTTAGACTTTTAGGAAAGCTTTATTACACTTATAGGAATTGGTCCCTATATTTTTACGGCATGTGCAATTGACCAAATTAGAATAATTAAGTTTTCTTAAATAACTAGTTTTACAATGGTATGTCATGAGTTTAGAATTATGTAAACAAAAGAGAATCCAATAAATATTAGTTTAGAAATATTTTGACAACAATAGAAACAATGGTTTAAATTCATCCGATAATTTATGTCACCTGAATTCCACAGATACCAAAATCATTCGATATTGCATCATTGCAAATCACCTGATATTTGATGAATATTTTAGCTTAATGATCACGTAGACAATTAGAAAAGAGGGCTGAAAGACCAGAGAGACAGTGGGAGCTTACGCTTTTCCCGACTCGACAGAATTGGAGCTGATGCTCCCAACTCGACAGTAGGAGCGAAAGTTCTCCCCCAACATTGACACAATGGGGAGAAGTCGCTGCCCGAAGACACAAAAATGATATGTCAGGTTGGTCTCGTATTTTCGTTTCCAATTTTCTCTATCTCGCTCATCAACAACAAATTTTAACCACAAGTTTCAATCACAGACAAAACTGCTACAATCGCACAAATATAAACAATACATGTCACACTTATCACACACAACTATGTACAGACACATACAGTCTGCAACACGGCTGAAAGAACAATTGAATATACCAATTGTAAATTAATGTATATAAAGTTTGTTTCCTTTATCAATTTTGTCTTCTTTTGTTTTCTATGAAAACTTAATTTCCGTAATCTTAAACATTTAAACTGTGGGGACCCATAACTCGGATCTTCTTCAACTCCTCAACTAAACAGACACCAAACAACCACCGTCCCTACACACTTTACTTTAACTACGATCTGACTAACGTTTTCAGAGTTCTACTTTTATGCATCTTAGATTTCCAAGTTTGGTTTGGTTTGTTTTACGGCATATCAACCTCAGTGGACATTTAATGCCTGACAAAGTTGTGAAATAAATTCATTCTTAATGCATAATACAATTTTGTTTATCAACTCATGTTTTTCTATTTAACCCATAGATGGGACCCTAACAGGTAATACCACTCCGGGTCAGAGTGGACCAGGAAGCAAACCTCCAAAACTGGAACCTCACAATCAGATAGAGTTTAACGTCATTCCCAGGACATGTAGACCCTCAGTCACCGCCTTCTAGCACCCATATGATAAAAAGGGGTCGGGATTTCCATAAGAACAATAGGGTTGAGAAAATCGTATAGGTGCTAGGATTGATCGAAGGGGGCCTCTCCGACAGCCCGTCTAGCCCAAGATAGGGCCAAAGTGGAGTCATGAACTGCTCATCCACCTGGACTATATCCTTAAGCATCACGGGTCGCCACCCACAGCGAACAGGTGGCCCCATTGGGGGAGTCTTACCCCTCTGCAGAGGTGCAGTCGGTGCATTCTAATGCCCTAGCCGACAGGGTGGCTCTGATTTCCAAGGGGAGGTAATTAAGGTGGATTATTAGTACAATGTGAACAAACCTTAGAGTGTAAACAACTATGAGAGTGTATGAATAAAATCCTGGACATATCTCTACAAGAATAAATACAAATAAAATGTGTACAACCATGGGAAGGTACACATAAATACTGGATATATTTGTACAACCATGAGAATGTAGTCAACCATGAGAGTATACAATAAAATCCAGGATATATGTGTACAAACATGTAAGTGTAGAAATAAAATGTGTACAGTAATGATAGTGGACAAATAAATCATGAACATATGTGTACAACCATGAGAATGTAGTCAACCACGAGAGTGTACAAATAAAATTCTGGACATATCTCTACAGCGATGAGACTGAAGAAAGAAAAAGGACCATATGACATGTAGGCATCCCTTTTTGATCTCGATTCAGAAGGACATGTTTTTCATTTACACCGTCAATATCCGGTTGTTTGTTAGGGGTTAGGATTAGGGGTTAGGGTTAGGGATTAGGGTTATGGTTATGGTTAGGGTTAGGGTGAGGGGTAAGGGTTAGTTTTATAATTTAAAAAACCCTCTAAAAATCGTCTGTTAACAAACAACCGGATATTGTCGTTGTAAATGAAAAACATGTCCTCTGAATCGAGATCAAAAAGGGGTGCTTAAAGGTCATATGGTACAATAAAAATTATACAACCACGAGAATGGACAAATACAATTCTGTATATATCTCTACAGCGATGAGACGGTAGAAATAAGAATTGTACAACCACGAGAGTGGACAAATAACTTTCTGGATATATGTGTACAACCATGAGAGTGTACAAATAAAAGTATATATATATATATATATATATATATATATATATATATATATATATATATATATAAAAGTTGTTCTCGTATATATATATATATATATATATAATATATATATATATATATTATATATATATATACTATCTTCTTAGGTTTCACCTAACGGCTGTTCGAGATAAATGACCCGTTACGTGAAACCTAGGAATATACGTTCTTACTCCTTATAATTTTGCTCTACTTAGAGTATCGAGCACTTTTTTTCTTTTGATCATTCATCACGATACTGGCGATTATGTTCAGACAGTACTGGTGCTTTTGTCTTATCCTTTTTAATATTTTCACATATATCAGTTTGTACTATTCTTTATTTAAAACTGCACCTTCTATTTTTTCACGCCGTGAGAGTTTAGATGAGATTTTTCACGCCGTGAGAGTTAATCACACACACACACACACACACACACACACACACACACACGCACATACACACACACTATATATATATATATATATATATATATATATATATAATATATATATATATATATGAAGAGAAAAATGGAAGTGAATCCGATGGTATGTAATATAGTGAAAAATTTGAAAAAACACAGGTTCAGTAAAATGAATCAATCTGTTTAGTAGATCTTCTTCAGGGCTTTAATTTGATTTAAGGAAAAACAAAATTTATCACAGAATAATAAGTAGACTGTGATCAGTTTGTTTAAAAATGCTGAAGGAAGAATTAGCACTCTTAGAATTGTATGAAACGGACACACATAGAAACCCAATGAAAGCGATTATCTACTCCCATTTTCATACACGCCCTCTCTCTCCCCCTCCCATTCTCTCTCTCTCTCTCTTTCTCACTCACACTCTCACACAACGTAAGAGAATGTTCTATGTCATCTTTAAAACCGAATTTCATAATTTTCAAACAATTCTAAAAGCACCAATTCTTCATGCAACATTTTTAAACAGATTGATCAACAAATTGATCACAGTCTCCTTATTATCTGTGATACATTTTATTTTTCCTTAAATCAACAAAAGCCCTGAAGAAGATCTACAAAACAGATTGAAACACTGCAGCGTTGGCTGAATAAATATCACTCATTTTATTGAACCTGTGTTTTTTTTCCAATTTTTCACTATATTTTATATATATATATATATATATATATATATATATATATATATATATATATAGTTGAATGAAGTGACAAATAAAAGTTTTAGCTTTTATTCATTTATTTGGGAACGATATTACAACCAATGGTTTCCTGCTAAGGCATTCATCAGGTAAACGAAATAGTTTTTTTAATGATAGAAATGGTGTAAATGGTCAAATGTGTGCGTTTTTTAACTGCATTCTCGTGTTGCATGTTTACGTGTTTACCTGATGTCAAATGCGCTTTTTGTTTGTACGTGTGCGTATTTTTGTTTGTGCGTATGCGTATGATGTCATGCGCATGCGCGTGGAAATGCGTGAAGGCTGTGATGATATAATTGTGTCCACGCGCGTGTGTGCGTACGAATATGCGTATTTGTGTTTGGTATTCTTGGGTACGTATGTTTTGTGCAATTAATATGATGTATTTTTAATTATGCTGTTAATAATAATGACTGTGTTATGTATTGCTTTGGTAATATATATATTATATATATATATATATATATATATATATATATATATATATATATAATTTAATATACCAAGCGTGTTGATAAATCCTTGCGGTGATAAAAATCCCAGCAAATAGTTTGATTGTAAAAATATACTACCAAACATCAACCAGGGAGAAAAATTTTTTGAAAAAAAAGAAAAGACCAAGATAGTCGTACCAACAAAAAATAATCTATTGGTACAGTATTTGGCCAAAAGAAAAAACAATTTATATGTATATATATGTATATAAGATATATATATATTCATATAACCGCTAGGAGAAAGCTAATAAGTAAAAAGTGCTCGATACCTAAGTAGAGCCAATAATAAAGATAAATCTAATGAGTCAGACGAATCTACTATTAGTTTCGCTTAATGCTCTTCAGGGCTAAAATCTGACTCTTAGAATTGTACTAATATATATATATATATATATATATATATATATATATATATTACAATAGATAATGTGTTTATAAGTAATGTCAGTGACTATTTTGTTAGCATATTTTCACCAGATATCATATTGTACATTTCTTTATTTACAAACTGCACCAACTGTTTTTTTTTCACACCGTCAGAGTTTAGACAGAAAAATTTATATATATATATATATATATATATATATATATATATATATATATATATAAAGAGTACAAAGAACAATAGATAATGTCTATAGAAATAATGTCGGTGACTGGTTTGTTGGCACGATTGCCATTTTTCTTATCATGGAGAGAGAAATGGAACATCTTAATGATCATACGGCAATACTTAATCCTGATTGGCTGATTTCTTGTGACATTACTTTAGAGAATAGATGACACGGGAATGTTTTTCTTCTCTAATGCTTATCGGTCAGAGTGGATAACAAAAGAAATATGAAAAATCTTCTTAAAATAAAACTAATACGATGGCAACGGCAAGATATCTAGGCTGAGCTTTTATGGAAATTCCAAAGTAGGATTGTTTAAAAGCTGACTCGTATATTAATTATAAATAAAACATGTATCCTCATAAAATATCATATCATATATATATATATATATATATATATATATATATATATATATATATATGAGCTATCCAAAACTTGGTAGTAAGGGATGATTCTATATGTGATTTCTAAGACACACTGTATTATTATTGTATGATCCAGTATGTACAAATACAGTGAATCTTTAAATCACTACAGAGAGCTCAATGTATAATAAACTTTGTAGATTATATACATCGTATATAAGTGGTTCCCAACCTTTTTTTTTTCACCTGTGGGACCGTTTGATTCCTATTTAACTCAGATGGACCCCGCATTAGCATCTGATGTTTAAAATTCAGTCTGTTCTATTATTTAGCCCTATCTGGTGTGAGATGGGGGTCGAAATGATAGATTCATACATTTACCAGGAGAGACACAAACAGCCTCGTCCAGGATTTGAGCTCGGATCACCGTATCCATTTCATTAGACGAAAACCGTTTGGTCAAGCGCCTCCTTTGTACAAGGTAAAATGAGAAAATGCATGCTGGCGCAGCATAATCTTTCTAACAAAAATCTTTTCCAATTTGGGCACCAGCCACTGTAAAATGAGTACATTAAGGTACATTGGTGATAAGTCATCGTTTACTTCTGTCATTGACTTACAAAATGTCGAATGTCAGAGAAGAAGAAGAAGAAGAGGGAAATGAGGGGCATCCAGAAGGAGAGGGAGGGAGATGAGAAGTAGAATTAAAGAAAAAGACGAAACAGTAAAAGTAACGAAGAAGAAGAACAGAATAATCTTATTATAATGGAGATTGTGTGTTTTTCTGTCTGTAACCGAAACTAGATTACTACTCAAGTCACAATTCCCTTAGTTATTTACGTCACATTCTCCATGATTCTATTTCTATTTAAACCTCAATTAATAATAAGACTGTTTGACATTATCAATACTGTTGGCCTTACCTAAGTACTAATAACATGCAATTGTATTTATATATACAACAAAATGCCAGTTTTCAGTGTAAACGTAAAGCTAATTTGCATATTGATATTAAAAAACTGATTTTAATAAAAATGTGCTTGGTATTATTGATTTCTAATATCTCTTCAATAAATCCTAAAAGAAATTCATTAACAAGAAGAAATAAGTGTAATTTTATTCTTTACTTCCTATTTTAACTAAATAGTTAAATTAGGAAAATTTAGCATTGAAAAACGGAAGTGATGAAAGAGTAAGTTTCAGTTGTTCTATTTTTCAATCATACCCTCTCTGTTAAAAATCTTTTTATCTGAATTCTTATTCAGTTTCATTAGCCTTTCTAATTTAATATGATATTTTATTATAAAATTTAACTAAAATACTTGCACCTGGAGGGTGCATATATTTGCTAGTAATAATAATAATAATAATAATAATAATAATAAGAAGAAGAAGAAGAAGAAGAAGAAGAAGATAATTAGTTATTTTCCTCTTGCTTCGACCCAAATAAGGTCATATGGACACAAGGGTGGCCATATGATCTCCTGTCGGTAACTTCTGTTTTATAGAATGTTGGACGATTTTTCTTATTAAAAAAAAATGTAACAAATAACAATTAGGATATTTGGTGGGTCTGGAACAAATAAATTGCATTTTTGTTTAATTTAATGAGGAAAATCAATTTGAAATACGAAGAAATTGAGTGAAGAATTGAACATAGTAAACTCGTAATTCAAGGTACTAAGTCAAGTCTTCGGGGTGGCCTAAAGTCGGTATCAGCCAATCAGCGAGGAAGTCTATCCTGTTTTCATTAGCGCTATTCCAAGGAGATTATTTTAGCATCTGAGGTGGAGCGCCACACCTACCATCAGCTCCTTACTTTACCGCACAGATCCATGTGCTACTCATACGCTGAGCCAGTATCAAACTAGGAACCTTGTAGGTTTCTAGCCGAACGCTCTACCAACTGAACTAAACCGGTCCTTATGATTTTTAAAATCTAAAAAAATATGAATTTTGATATCGGAAAATTGATATTTTGTAAGTTGTGTGTAGTAAGAATAATGAAGATATTCAATTTGTTTTTGTTCAATAAAGAATGTAAGTATTTATTTATTTTTATGGAGTTATTTATTTATTTACCGATTTATTTATCTATCTATTTAAGAAAGGCAAATATTTTATCGTTAAAAACGAATAAAACATATTTTCAATGCTAAGTGATAAGAAATTAAACGAAAATTCCTGTTTGGTTGTAAGCATGTGAACATTAAATTGCAGTTAACGCTACCTCCTGCTGTTTTGTCCCATAAACTGAGGAATATTCGACATGTCTTTCAAAGAATTGTACAGCAGGTGGCTCAAGGGTTAAAAGTAATTTAAAAAAATCCGAGTTGGAGAGTTCAACGTTTTCCAAATCTGAATTGAATGTAAACAACACCAGATGTTTTGTAAATTGCATTTATTTATTTATTTATTTATTTGGTACATTCTAAAATAAACTTACATGCAAATATAATTGACGCCCCCTAAGCGATGGAAAACGGAAGCGATTGTAGAACTTGAAAAAAAGATTGCCCCGTTCCCATAGCTTAGAATAATACCCCAACTAGGTCGGTAAAGTATCTGGCTCAGAACTACAAGGTTCTGGGTTCAATACCGACCCTCGCCAACTCAGCGTACGAGTAGCACGGCTTGGATCTGTGCGGTAAAGTGGTGAGCTGATGTTAGGTGTGGCCCTCCACCTCAGACATAGAAAAAATCTCCCTAGTCCAGCGCTAGCGAAAAAAAGATAGACTCCCTCGCTGTCCGGCTGATACCGACAATAGACCATTCTGTCTACTTTATTTACTGCCTCCTACCTACTTGAGAGACTGAAGAACCTGAAACCAAAGAACGCGTGTCCCCAACCCGTTGGCCGCGTGTCGGTTGCGTGGTTGGTTTGGTTTTACGGTATGTCAACCCTTGTTGGGTTATTTTATGCCGAAGATGTTTGGTTTGATCTATTCTGGACTAGATGCGGCTACCCGTCGTCGCCTGGAGAGATGGGGGGGGTGGAGTCAAAAGTAGTAGTCTCACAGATCCATTATTATTGAATCGCAAGTTGGAAACTCACAGGATACCGCATTAAAATCCCTACGTAAAAAGACCTTGCGTTGATCTAGATACTCTGAAAAAATTAATGTCTCCTATTAAAATATCAAATACAAAAACAAATCCATGTTGTTATCATTTAAATTCTATTTTGTTAATTATCTTTACGAATATAAATAAAATCTTCATTACTTTTGCTAAAAAAGCAAGATTAGGTGATAGTGAATGTATATATATATATATATATATATATATATATATATATATATATATATATATATATATATATATGTATATGTTTTTTTCATTAATTATTTTATTTTCATAGTTTTAACAGCGTTATAACAGCGGCTCCATTTATTTTAACAGCGTGTATTTACAAAAAAAAAAAAAACGAGAGAAAAAAAACGAAAACAAACAAACAAAATCAATGATTCTAATTTAAATTTGATCGTTATATCAGGAATTTAAAAGATTTAAAAATATGTTGTTCTACACAGAAGGGTTTGATAGATCAAAAATTGTGTTTAAAAAAAAAATTGGATAATCAACTAGAATGAATAAAAAAATGTCTTCGGCATAAAATAAGCCGAGGTTTGTCATACCGTAAAATCAAGTAAAAAAAAAAAACAAAAAAAAAAAACAAAAAAAAACTTCCGGCCAATGTAAAAATAAATTTTGTAAATATATTACCTAAGGGGGTGGGAAAAATTAAATAAATAAAATAAAACGTTTAATATTTAAAAAAAATAATACTTATTTAAAAAGCATCATATTCATTCCAGTACGCTGAGATGTTTGTTTTGTTTTACTACAGTAGGGACCTACAAAACGTTTCGAAAATTTTCCGATTTACTCATTCAGACGCCCACCCTGTCGCCTGGGGCGTTAGAATGCACCGACTGCACCTCTGCAGAGGAGTAAGACTCGGCCAATGGGACCACCTGTTGGCCGTGGGTGGCGACCCGTGATGCTTAAGGATAGAGCCCAGGTGTATAATCAGTTCATGACATGCAATACTCCACTTTGGCCTTATCTTGGGCTAGACGGGCGCTCGGAGAGGCTCCCTCCGATCAATCGGCTGGTCACGTCAAGCCCTAGCACCTATATGATTTTCCCAACCCTATTGCCCTTATGGCAAGCCCCAGCCCCTTTTTATCATATGGGTGCTAGAAGGCGGTGACTGCGGGTCTACATGTCCTGGGAATGACGTTAAACTCTATCTGATGGTGAGGTTCCAGATCTGGAGATTTGGGGAATGTGGAGCACCCCTTCAGCACCATTGCTCCCTGGTCCACTCTGACCCGGAGTGGTAGTACCTGTTAGGGTCCCATCTATGGGTTGAATAGAAAAATGTATTTATAAAAAAATTGTATTATCCATTAAGAATTGATTTATTTCAAAACTTTATCGGCATTAAATGACCCACTGAGGTTGATATGCCGTAAAACAAAAGAAACAAAACAAACACATCATTCAGATGCTTATTTTATAGAAAAATTTAAAACTCGTACGAGTAGAATATATTTTGTTCAGATTTCATAGAATGAAATAAAGGGGATGGAATCGACCTAGTAAAAAAGTAGTTTCCCTTATATATTAAAAAAAAAAACTATTTTAAACCTTAATTCATCTAAACGTGAATAAGTATAAAAAAATTTCGCGTAAATTTTAGTCTTAATTGATTTTTCATAGAATTTGAAAAAGTATCACTGTGACGTAGTTTCGGTTACAGAGAAATTGAGACCGAATCTCTATTATTAATAGATGA
The DNA here is from genome assembly GCA_023376005.1 of Doryteuthis pealeii. Taxonomy (NCBI): domain Eukaryota; kingdom Metazoa; phylum Mollusca; class Cephalopoda; order Myopsida; family Loliginidae; genus Doryteuthis; species Doryteuthis pealeii. The sequence continues at coordinate 29,068,324 of CM042150.1, read as the reverse complement.
GATAAATTTAATAAAACGACATTGACCAAAAGATTCGTGTCCAATCCAAGTTCTCTGTGTGTGCTTGGGTCTGTTTTTGGGTCTTTGATGTATTCGGCTGACCCAGACATTGAGCTGTTAACATCAAAGGTTCTAGTGGCGACTCAGACCGGCGATTAATCTAGGCCAACGTCATTTGTTTTGAAAAATGCAAAATAAAGAGAAAATATTGCTTTTTTGTCTGATATATTCATGTTGTTATGTATCAGCACATGCATCGATATTTGGTGGATTGTATATTTAGAAATAAATGGAGTTGGATGCTATAATTATTCTCATATTCTAAATTATACATATCGTAAATTATGTGGAAAATATTAACCCGAGGAAGAATGATTGCCTAGAATTACCACTGATATCTATCTATTTATCCTCCTCTCTCTCTCACTCTCTCTTCTTCTTCTCTCTCTCTCTCTACATATATATATATATATGTGTGTGTGTGTGTGAAATATGTATATATACAGATTATATATATATATATATATATATATATATATATATATATATCTTATTATAACGAAGATTGTGGATTTGTCTGTCTGTAACCGAAACTATATTACTATGCAAGTCACAATTCCTTTTGTTATTTACATCATATTCTCCATGATTTTATTTTTATTTTAATCTCAATTATTAATAAAATTGTTTTACATTACTTACACTGTTGACCATATCTACATACTAATAACATGCAATTGTATTTATATATACAACAAAATAGAGGTTTACAGTATGAATGGGAAGGTTAATTTGTATATTGATTTAAAAAAATTGATTTTAATAAATATATGCTTAGTATTATTGATTTCTAATTGTTTTGTTTTATCTTATTGAATATGAGCAAAAATCTCTTCAATAAATCTTAAAAGAAATCCCTTAACAAGAAGAAATAACTGTAATATTATTCTTTACTTCCTATTTTAGCTAAACAGTTTAATTAGGAAAATTTACCAATGAAAGACGGGAGTAACGGAAAATGATGGAAGAGTTAGTTTCAAAGTTGTTCTATTTTTCAATCATACCCCTCTGTTCAAAATCTTTTTATCTACATTCTTATTCAGTTTCATTAGCCTTTCTAATTTAATGTCATATTCTATTATAAAATTTAACTAAAATACTTGCACCCGGAGGGTGCATATATATGCTAGTATATATAAGTTAAGAATGAATTCGACGGTATAAGTATAGATAAAAGGATATGAAAACACACAATGATGTTAAAATGAAAATATGATATAAAAATATTTTCATTTTAACAGCATTGTGTTTTCATATCCTTTTATCTATACTTATATATATTATATATATATATATATATATATATATATATATATATATATATATAGATAGATAGATAGATAGATAGATAGATAAAAGGGTATGAAAACAAACAATGTTGTTAAAATGAATATATTTTTATATCATTTTCATTGCTAATATTGACAGTATTTCGATTTATAAAAAATCATCATCAGAGCATAATGATAATGAGGTCCGTTTTTAGATGTAAATGTTTTTAATCCGGACTCATCGAGAGAGAAGCAGAACATAATTTAATTTCAAACCGGAAACATTGTTTTTCCCAAAAAGCGTGTAAGCCATGCGATCGTTTCGTCTTTGTTCACTCTGATGATGATTTTTTATAAATCGAAATATTGTCAATATTAGCAATGAAAATGATATAAAAATATATTCATTTTAACATCATTGTATGTTTTCATACACTTTTATCTATACATATACTGTCGAATTCATTTCCTTACTCTTAACATATATATATATATATATATAATATATATATATATATATATATATATATATAGAGAGAGAGAGAGAGAGAGAGAGAGCGAGAGAGATCTCCGTATGTTTCTAGTGAGTATATATATTTGAGATATATTTTGTATCTTTATCCGTTTTTTGGAAGTACATATACCACGTTTGGGCATAGGTGTGAAGCATTAAAGTATTATATCTTATCTTATTATAATGGAGATTGTGGGTTTTTCTGTCTGTAACCGAAACTATATTACTATACAAGTTACAATTCCCTTTGTTATTTACATCACATTCTCCATGATTTTATTTTTATTTAAACCTCAATTATTAACAAAATTGTTTTACATCATTAAGACTGTTGACCATATCTACATACTAATAACATGAAGTTGTATTTATATATACAACAAAATAGCAGTTTACAGTGTGAATGGGAAGGCTAAATTGAATATTGATCTTAAAAATTTGATTTTAATAAATATGTGCTTAATATTCTTGATTTATAATTGTTTGGTGTTATCTTTTTGAATATGAGCAAAAATCTCTTCAATAAATCTTAAAAGAAATCCATTAACAAGAAGAAATAACTGTTATATTATTCTTTACTTCCTATTTTAACCAACTAGTTAAATTAGGAAAATTTACCAAAGAAAGACGGGAGTAATGGAAAATGATGGAAGAGTTAGTGTCAAAGTTGTTCTATTTTTCAATCATACCCCCTCTGTTCCAAATCTTTTTATCTGAATTTTTATTCAGTTTCATTAGCCTTTCTAATTTAATATATTTTATTATATTAAAACTTAAATACTTACACTCGGAGGGTGCATATATTTGCTAGTTATGATAATATTGGTATCATAATATGTTAATCTAGGCATAAATTTAAAATTTACCACCACCTCTAAATAAAAGAAACTAAAAAAAAACTACCGAGTTTTCTGATATTTATTCCTAGATTAACATATTATAATAACAACATTATCATAATATAATACTCTAATGCTTCACACCTATGCCCAAACCTGGTTTTGTACGTTCAAAAAACGGATACAGATACAAAATATATCTCAAATATATATATATATATATATATATATATATATATATATATATATATACATACATATATCAATGTGTATGGCTGGCACTATTATACTTGAAGAAGCGGTAGTAATCGAACGTACAGTGTTATTAGAAGAGTGCTCAATATCTGTGATAGAGCGTTAATAGATAAATAGATAAATAAATGTTTTAGTTTATATTCATTGCATTGGAACAATTTTGCTACCATTGGTTTCTTACTGTGTGGCAGTCATTGGACCATATTTATATCATTTGCATCATTTTCAAAACACTTTCGTTGCCTGATGACTGGCACAGAGCAAGAAACCAATGGTAGCAAAATTTTTCCAATGCAAATAAATATAAACTAAAACATGTCTCTCTCTCTCTCTCTCTCTCTCTCTCTCTCTCTCTCTCTCTCTCTCTATATATATATATATATATATATATATATATATAGGTATATGTAAAAACAAAATTTTTTTTGTGATGAAACAAAGAAAATACAGTGCTCAATCACAAATTGTAAGAGCTAATATTTATTTATTTTACAAAGTTTTCACAGATCAATGTTCATTATAAACAGCGACCCAGGTTTCATGCCAAGGGGCAATCATCAGGCTGTTGAGCAAGATCCCATGGTGTTTGTTGAAGTTCTTTACTCAATGTCACATTTTGGACTGCAAATAACGTCGGTATAATTTAAAAGACTCTACCATATATATTAAAATGGTTTTTTGAAGACATATGCATCCTTTGCCAAACGGAATTAATTTAAAAATAAAAAATAAAAAATTTTTTTCAAAGTTAAAAAAATGTTTTATTTTTAACGAATAAAGGGAGGCAACTTCGTTGGCATTACTACAAAAGAATGCAAATTTTGAAAAAATTTATTTTTAGTAAATCCGAACTATAATAGCGTCCGCGGAACTAACCGACGTTATTTGCAGTCCAAAATGTGACATTGAGTAAAGAACTTCAACAAACACCATGGGATCTTGCTCAACAGCCTGATGATTGCCCCTTGGCATGAAACCTGGGTCGCTGTTTATAATGAACATTGATCTGTGAAAACTTTGTAAAATAAAATAAATAAATAAATATATATATATATATATATATATATATATATATGCAATGAACAAAAAGCCGTGAGAAAAACACCAACATTTTTTTATGTTTTTTTATATTTTAATGGATCTATTTTAGTTTCGACATTATGTCATCACCAGGAGAAAATAAAAGGAAAAATGAGAAAAAATATTTTTAGCATATTATGCTTTTTCAATCTAAAATTGCTAAAAATGCAACTCATACGGAAATATTTAGAAATGATAACTTTTATATTATAGGGGTTAATTATTTATTTAATTCTAAAATATCTCAAAGGAGAGTGGACACTTGTATAGAAGATTACATTTCTTAAAATGATCTTCATTATAAAACAAATAATATAAAAAAATATCTTACGGATTTGATATTAGAATTTACGAAATGAATAAATGTGAATAAAAGTATTAAAAAAAAACACCTCATTTTAAATTTACGACATGCGCTGAGAAATATCGAGACAGAACTTGTATTTATCAAGAAAAATAGTAAGTAAGTAAGAGCACTTGCCCAGCGGAAATCCTTGGTTGTTCTATGGTGCTCATCAGTATTGCAAGTCCTTCGTCAATGATTGCAAATGGACGTCTCTCAGTATCAGTGATTAAGTAGTCAACCAACCATGCATCCGGGTTATTGATTGGCTAAGGTTTAAACCACATCACCTCGCTTAGTCTACAAATTTAAGTGGTGCATTGTAGCCTAGTTTATATATAACAAAATGATCCAAGAAGTACGTATTGGCTATAGTTCTAGACTACGATATTGTGGTAAGGGAGTTCGAACTCCAGTCTCGCTATTATTTTCACTTTCCGAGTAATACTCTTAGGAAAGGTATGGACCTCTCATCCCCTATCAATGGGTTAAATAGTACCACTACTGTTCATCTAAAAGGCGGAGGAATCCCAGTGACCTAGTGGATAACGTGCTGGACTGGGACATCTTAGGAAGTGAGTTCGAACTCAAGTCGCGATATTTCTTTCTCTACGAACTAATATAATAGGTAAAGAAATGAATAATTTTCACCTTTAGTTGTCAAAATTTCTACCAAATAAGGTAGTTAGAATAACCTCCCTTGACTTTCAGTTTCAATCAATTTTTGAAAGTCTCCGTGCGAAATAAACAAATCTTAGAAACTTTTTCGAAAACAATACAACTGCATGCTTTAACACAAAAATATCATAAAATGTGTTCTTAATAACAATTAAGTTCATTTCAGATAATTGTATGCTAGGAATTTAGCCAACTTACTTTCACTTTGAAACAAACCGGTAGTCGTTTTGAAAGTGTCCATGCGAAATACACAAATCTTAGAAACTTTTCGAAAACAATACAACTGCATGCAAAAATATCACAAAATGTGTTCTTAATAACAATTAGGTTAATTTCAGATAATGCGCACGCACAATTTTATGCTAGGAATTTTGACAACTAAAGATGAAAATTACCAAGGAATGAACCTCCTCATTCCCTAGCTATGAGTGGTCGGGGCTGTTTTTCGAACATTAAACCTCACAGTCACAGAAGGCGTTGTAACTTCCGGGGCACAATAATTATATAGTCTTCCGAAACTGTAATACGGATATAATAAATAAAGTATGTATTGTAAAATCAACCAAACACCCAAGCATGTTTTGCTGCATACCCTTCTTCTTACTAACTTCTATTCTTCTTCTTCTTCTGTTCTTCTGACATATTAAGTTTTTCTAAGTCTCTTCTAACGTCTGGACTTTCTTGGGGACTTCGGGTCTGGTCTTCTATTGGGGATTTCTCTTTATCAGAAGCCCTGTGTCATTGTTAGTTTTTAGAGGTAATAACACAAGACTCCGATTTGCTTTGATCTTACTTTATGTTTAAATCCCCAACCAGACATCTGCGCAGATTAAGACGGGAACGCGTGTAACGCGACTTACCCTTCCGTCGAGCTCTCTAACTGACTGAAACTTACTTACTATCTAAACCGGAAGAGAGGGTCCTCTCTACCGGTTCTCACGGCTATCACCGGAAGATAGGGTTAGGAATGAGGTCAAGCTTGTCACTCAATCTTCAAGGCCGTCAGCTGCACTTAAAACGCCTTCTTGTTTTTATACTAATGTACATAAATATTAGGAATCTAATAATTATGTAACAGTTTAATCCCTGCCCAATATCCGAGGAATCTTTTTAAAATCCAAAACTGATTCCTTCTTGGAGAGGGAAATCCTGATTGCAATATTCCATTGAATAATATCAATAATTCTCTGATTTTCGCAGAGTAATAAAGGCATTCTTCTATTCGCACAGAATTGTATGATAAGAAACATTGAGTAATGGCGTGCAAAATAAGAAAAGCATTACGAATTCATGATATTCATTAAAATTGTGTTCAATAATGAACTCAGTAAACGTGATTCGTATAAATTCTAAATGCAACAATTCCAGCTTTCCTGTCTCATAAACATAATTAGAGATGAATTTTGTATATTTTCAAATCATCTAATCTACTTTCCTTGGCATCAATCTATCTTTGTTCATATCTATTGTATTTCACGTCCAGGTTCCATATTCACAATGAAGAGCATATTGAATACATGTATTCATATGAAACATACAATTCTGGCGGTTCTTATATGAATATATATTTTTCATATATATATACATATAAATTGTTTTTTTTTTCTTTTGGCCAAGTATTATAGTATCAACCGATTATTTTCGGTTGGTACGACTATCTTGGTATTTTCTTTTTTTCAAAAATCTTTTTTTCTCCCCAGGTAATGTTTGGTAGCATATTTTTACAATCAAACAATTTGCCGGATTTTTCTTACCGCAAGGGTTTACCAACAAGTTTGGCATATATATATATATATGCTCCCCATCACCTAGGGTTGAGCACTCTGGGGGGGGGGGCATCTTGCTGACGGCCGCCAACTCAAGCGTAAACGCAACGCTCTTCTAAGGAATGGAGCACTTTGTGACGGCCTTTACACGCAAAGCGATGTGTGTATTAAAACAGTTAAAATCCCCTTCCCATTCTGTAAGTGAAGACAGCCTAATGGTTACGGTGCCGGACTGGCACCCAACCGATCGGATTTCAATTCCGGCTGTAGGTAGCTTACAAAATGTCTAGCCACACTGAGGAGACTTGATAAGTCGAAACACGTGTCTGTGGATGACCCTATATATATATATATATATATATATGTGTGTGTGTGCGTAGGTGGATTACCACGTAAGTTGGTATTAGAATTATTCTAAATTGGACCTTTCTTACAACAGTTGAATAGTTCAGGTTCAAATTGAGAGCTCGATGAATAGTTCAGGTTCAAATTGAGAGCTCGATGAATAGTTCAGGTTCAAATTGAGAGCTCGATATTCAACATTATTGAACAGAGCAATATAATTGGTCAAGAAAAATACTTAAAAATCGGCCATTTTTCGGTTATAGATCTATTTCTGCCAAAGGGGATAAGAAGAACTGATATGACACCTTTTAGGCCTTCCCCCCAAAATTGTATTTAAAGCCCCATGAATTTTCTGTTTACCATTTTCAATAAAGTTAGCGGTCTGATGAAACCCATAGGTATGCACAAATACCTTAGGGTAGAAATAGAACTATAACCGCAAAATGACCGATTTGTAAGCCTTTTTCTTTACCAATATATATATATATATATAGTGTGGGATGGTCACTGTTTCAGCTTTTGCCGGAATGGCGTACCAAAGGCAGTATTATTCGTAGAGTGCTCAATATAAAATAAAGCTGTTATATAACATAATAATATTAATATATAAAGGTTTTATGATCATGTAAAAATGTTTCAAATGCATTTGAAACATCTTCACCTGATGATTGCCTCGCATGAAACCAATATGGTCGTGAATGTTCCTTTGTCACCTAATAAATAGATATGTAAAACCTTTATATATTTATTTTATATATATATATATATATATATATATATATGTGTGTGTGTGTGTGTGTGTGTGTGTGTGTATGTGTGTGTATTATATATACATATATATGTATATAGTGGGGGAAACAAATATGCGTACACATACAAATGATTGATTTATTGCATTTATAACTTATGAATGAAGATACCTTTCATATAATTAACTGTATACAGATGTAAAATAACTAAATGTGTATAGGAAACAGAAGAAATTGATTTAATAGAAATGAATCCCATTTATCCATTTTAATTGGCGAAAATAGTGTTCGTACAATGCAAATTTTAGATTTCAAAATTTTTAAATTGCTTTAATACTCTAGATTATTCGAGTGGAATATTCTAGAATGTCCCAATAATGTTATCTGTGTCAATTTTTAGCTTTATAATACAAAAAAAATATTGTTGGAAATACAGCAGATAAAAAATTTGTATGTGTACGAATATTTGTTCTACCCACTATATATATATATATATATATATATATATATATATATGTATATATATATATATATAGTGGTATATATATATATATATATATATATATATATATATATATATACCCACTATATATATATATAATATGTATATATAGTGGGTATGTATATATATATATATATATATATATATATATATATATATATATATACGCACTATATATATATATATAGTGGGTATATATATATATATATATATATATATATATATATATATATATATATATATGTGTGTGTGTGTGTGAAGAAAATTAATATCCATTTTACCTTTTCATATATATATTATATATATATATATATATATATATATATATATATATATATATGAGATGAGACTTAATAGGCTGATATGTACAAACAGAGATCGATTTTTTCTCGACTTGTTTACGCTTTACATTTAAACCGATATGCACGCCTAATTCATTTAATTTTAATTAATTAAAAACTTAGGTATGTCTTTAATTAAGCACATAATCTCACAAAAAATCGTCGGCCTTCCCCATTTCAAACACATTGTTTAACCACTTCATATATATATATATATATATATATATATATATATTATATATATATATATGTGTGTGTGTGTGTGTGTGTGTTGTGTGTGTGTGTGTATACCAACCCCTCTTCACGACTTTGATCTGACACAAGTTAAATTTTTTAAGCTGAGTTTAACAGATTCGAATTCAGAACATTCCTTCTCTTAGACTGGTTGCCTAAGCGAGTTTAAAGTACCAAGTCTACACAACTCTTTATCTATACCCGGAGGGAAAATGTTTGGATTTAAATCTTTCCTACGGGTATTAGCGGTATGTGAAATGCAAACAGTGTCATTCAGGACTTGAAATCGTTCCGCCGAGATCATTTCTTACGAAGATAATCAACTGGTGCAGAAAAAAAAATATATATATATAAAAATAAAATAAAAAACCCGATAACTCAGTTTTCCAAAACAAAATAAAAAAATTAAAACTGATATCTGGGGAAGAATTTTAAAAAAAAAGTAAAGACCAACACAAACGACAGTGTCAGAATTATCCTGAAGAACCATTCGGGTGAAACCTAGGTAGATAGTGTCTGACTCATTTAGGTCCTTATATAATATATATATATATATATATATATATATATATATATATATATGACTGGTCGCGTTTGAAAGTACATTTTTATTCAAAAAATATTTTCTGACTTGTCATTTTTTTCTCATTATTTTTATCTTATTTACTTCTGATGATGATCCCACGTCGAAACTAATAGAGATCTATTAAAATATAAAAAAATATAAAAACGTATTGCTGTTTTTCTCACAGCTTCTTGTTGATTGTATATATACATATACACACACATGTATACATATACATATATATATATATATATAATCTGTATATATATATATATATATATATATATATATATTTATATAGAGAGAGAGAGAGAGAGAGGGGGGGGAGAGAGAAATGATAGATATCCATTCTACTGTTTGCAAGCATATTGAATTACCGTTAGACAAACTGATGTATATGTTCACGTAGGTGATTTTAGATAAGGTCACTAGGTCATCTTTATTCTCTCCTCTCGAGAAAACATCGAGGAGATAGACTGTCAATAAACCGTCAATTTTACTAATGATGCAAAACAGGCGCAGTGGAAAATTCATACATCACCACATCAAGACTAGATGACAACCACCCTCCTGCCTCCCCCACTTCGCAAACAGCAACATTGGTAGGATGCTGGGACCACCGCTGGTTCTTGCGATCGACCTAATGCAAATGTTTTTCATCAATCAGTTTTCATTACGTCTTCGCGTGTATCAAAGGTGTGTCCTTTAAATTGAAGCAAAAAAGTTATTTCCGCTCTGAAACAATCGCCCACACGCGACATTGTCCCTGAAAATCTTGACCCCCCGCTTCTGCACTGATTAACCTATTTAAACTCTGCCCAAGCCGTCAGCACGTGTCGACATCCGGGTTTGGTTTTTGCATGTCTGCATGTTCGAACCCCACCCTCTCGACAACCCAACAAATGTATAGCGGTAATTGGTTTCTTTCTTGGTTTGATGGCGTCTCAACACACACACACACACACACACACACACACACACACACACACACACATATATATATATATATATATATATATATATATATATATATATATATTTACCAACACCTCCGCACGAGCAGGATGTGACACAAGGTCAATTTCTTAAGCGGAGTTCAACAGGTTTGAATTCAGAGTTTTCCTTCTCCTAGACCGGTTGCCTAACCATGGTTAAAGAGCCCAGTCTGCCATACTATTTACCCATAGCTGGAGGGAGAGTAGAATTCATACCTTTCCCAAGGGTATTAGCGCTAAGTGAAATGCAATTACTACGTCCATGATTTGAATTCGGGGCGACGAGTCCATTTCCTATGACTTTAACCATTACACTACGCGCTTCCTATATATATATATATATATATATATATATATACGAAAAGTTTATTTACAGTACAGAATTTATTCGCGTCCTTATTAAATATATATATATATATATATATATATATATATGTATGTGTGTGTGTGTGTGTGTGTGTGTTTAACAATTAATACTTCTCTCGTTTCTATACATTGATATTTATAAGGAATACGTCACACGTTTTCAACATCTACTCGTGGGCCAATCATGTTTGGCTTTTCGATTTTACGTGTTCCTATCATTAGTTTTCGCTTTCGCACGCAATAATCACGTCATCAACATTCAACTACAAACGCCACTCAACTAACGGTAACGAACCTTTTTTTCCACACATTTTTCTAATTCAACGCTTACAAAACATCCATCATCTTTTATTCACATAAATCCTTGTTTTCTTCTCATTTTCCCAGTCCTGATGAAGGTTTCCATTGTAAACCGAAATGCTCGAGTATCGACTTTAGATTTACATCCATCATAACATCCCATATTTGTTTCTAAATATTCTCTCTCTCTCTCTCTCTCTCTCTCTCTCTCTCTCTATATATATATATATATATATATATATATATATATATATATATATATATAAATATATATATATATAAGGGGGCGCGTGATGTAATGTTTAGAGTCGTAGTAAATGGACATGTCGATCCGAGTTTAAACCCTTGCCGAGGCTGTTACCATTTCATATAACGCTAATACCATTAGGAATGGTATTTATCCAAATACTCTCACTCTATCTATGGGTAAATAGTAGGACAGACTGAGCACTTGAACCTTAGATAGGTAACCAGACTAGGAGACGGAAGGCTGTCAATATGATATCATGGGTTTCCTTGGTAGAAAAGAACTCATTGAAAACTCAAACGTACATTTAAATTTTAATCTTTTTTAAATAAATAGTTCATTAAAATTATGGAATGTTGAAGATAAGTTTCTTTTAATTCTAACCTATGTGAAATTCATTGTAAGTTTTTTTTTGTTTTAATATAAATTTCACTACACAAGTTAATAAGTTATAAAATTCAGGTTTGTTGTTTGATTGTTTTAGATATCATTGTATTTCTTGTTATCTTATTATAATGGAGATTGTGTGTTTTTATGTCTGTAACCGAAACTCTATTCCTACTCAAGTCACAATTCTCTTAGTCACATTCTCCACGATTTTATTTTTATCTAAACCTCAATTATTAATAAAATTGTTTTACATTATTAATACTGTTAACTATGTCTACATACTGAAAACATGCAATTATATTTATATATACAACAAAATAGCGGTTTACAGAGTGAACGGGAAGGCTAATTTGCATATTAATATTAAAAAATCGAATTTAATAAATATGTGCTTAGTATTATTGATTTCTAACTGTTTGGTTTCTATTTTAATGAATATAAGCAAAAATCTCTTCAATGAATCTTAAATGAAATCCATTAACAAGATAAAATAACTGTCATTTTATTCTTTACTTCCTCTTATAACTAAATACTTAAATTAGAAAAAATAACAATGAAAGATGAGAGTGATGGAAGAGTAAGTTTCAGTTGTTCAATTTTTTATTATACTCCCTCTGTTTCAAATCTTTTTATCTGTATTCCTATTTAGTTTCATTAGCCTTTCTAATTTAATACAATATTTTATTACATTAAAACTTAAATACTTGCACCCGGAGGGTGCATATATTTGCTAGTACTTATAATGTAAACATCTTATTTTTTTTTTACCTTGACGAAGAGTTTATTTCTTGGCGGGTAGTTTACCAGCTGAGCCAAACCGGCCCACACCTTGGCGAAGAGTCATGAATTATCGTAAAATTTTACATACACCTACTCTCGGGGCGGAAGTCCTGTGGCTTCGGCCCTGGACCTTACAAGCTAACATCGGTGATCTCAGGGAGGCCATCCCTCCAGGCAACACCTGCCTCCTTAATTTAAAGGGACATGGCTGGGTTTACTGCCCAGTGCCTGCGGCACCCCCTTAGGGGGAAATGCCGACGGGATCAACGCGTTTTTGCACCTGCTACCCATGAACTTCATTTTGTGGGTGGTCCCACATTAACAGGGCCTTGTGTCTAACCCGTAAACGCGGGATACGTGGTAAATATAGTATAGGATTGGTGATAAGAGGTTTGGCATGGGAGAACTTAGCCCTGCTTTACATAGACTACGCGACACAGTGGTGACCTTTTTTTTCGCAATTCTTTGGTTACCTGATATGAAATTCCGACTAATATGTAAAAATTGTTCATCATGAAATATTGTAACCTCCTGATTCTATCAAATTGTCCTTTGATATGGCTTTCAGGGCGTTTTAAGCAACTTAAGAGCCAGTATTGTTATAAACCTTTGATATTTAAACAGTAAATGGTTAGATAAGCTTCATTGGAAGTAGCATCTTAATAAAAATGACTTTAGTAAAAAGATAACCTGATACGGCCCGAACGAAATGAAGACATTAGAAAAATAGAAGAATCCTAAGAAATAATAAAATATGGTCTTTGTTTTTGGTACCGTGACCAGGATATGAGACAACCCCGTAGAAGAAGAACCCAATAACTCGATATGGTCCATTAGACATTAGAAGAATAAAAGAAGACGACAGAATTTAATAAATTCAAATTGGTGTGTGATGGTTACATTTAAATTAGGGAATGTCGGAGATAAATACTAACCAATATCAAACTAGAAAGACCTGTGGATATTCAAGAGTATGATAATTCAATCCTTACAACGCTTGATATGTTTACTTAAGAGCTATTGCGAAATAGTTCAATATGTAAAAAGTATAATAATCTTGATATAACTCTCTCTCTCGTTCTTTTTTTCTTTCCTTCTTTTCATCTTTTCATCATGTTTGAATGAAACAGATTAGTGTTATCACTTCCATGCGCTCACCCCTTTCTATATCTCCCCTACTTCTTGCTTTAGTCTTATTATATTATCTTTGTAGCATGTCCTTTTTCTTCCCTTTCTAACTTTATAATAAAAACGGAATGGCCCATCATGTAGCTGAAGTCAGGAAATAAGAATTGGGTGTTGAAGCAACAGTAGATAATTAGGATTTACATTTTCCATTTCATCTTGGACGATTTGGACGGTTTTCTTTTTAACCAGAGTGTGTTGCAAGATGATAACGGTCGGAAGATTAAGGAACACGAGTATTGTTACAATTTTATGGGCCATCCTTTAGGCTTCAAGCAAGAGTGCTTGTCCAGCGAAAATCCTTGGTAAAGAATCATTTGGTTGTAAGTTCCTTCGTCAATAATTGCAAATGGACGTCTGTTCAGTATCAGTGATTAAGTAGTCAACTAGCCACGCATTATGGCTGTTGATTGGCAGAGGAATAGACCACGTGACCTCGCCCAGTCTATAAATTTGGGTGGCGAATTGTAGCACACCTTACATATAACTCATGTGGTGTAATGGTTAGCAAGCTCGCTTCGCAAACCATTGTTAGTGAGTTCGATTCTCATTGGGAGCCCCATACTTCTGGCCTTGTGCCATATCTAAGCTAAGCTTAGTAAATAACTACATATAACTCATGTGGTGTAATGGTTAGCAAGCTAGACTCGCAAACCATTATTAGTGAGTTCGATTCTCAATGGGCGTCCCATATTTCTGGCCTTGTGCCACATCTAAGCTAAGCTTAGTAAATAACTATATATAAAATATTCCAACATGTATTAATATATTACTCTTTTGACTTAAGCTTATATAACAGTCATAAGGGCAATTTTTATTGGCTGAATCGTTGGTTATAACTAATTTAAATCTTTTATTATGTTAAAAATAATGGAATGTAAATCTAGATCGAACGAATGTAAAAATAACCCGAAAAGGAATCAGGATTGTATCCATTTTTTAAGAACGGTAGAATTTGTTTTTTAATCGGATGTAAACAAAATTAATTTTCATTAAACTCAAGTCCATTTTAAAAAAATGGCGTTACTAGTTTTTTACTTATTTGTTTTTACTATGTAAACAAAATTGGCGTCGTGAAACAGTCACAATTCAATTGAAATGGTGTTGGCCAGTAAGGCGCCAAATTGACGTCACACAAGTTATAAGCCAGAGTGGAAACCTAATTGTTAAATATATTTAGAACTGTCTATCCTTACTAAAAGAAAAAGAAAATATTGAGATTTTTGGTTTTGTTTTTTTTGTTTTACGGCATATCAACCTCAGTGGGTCATTTAATGCCGATAAAGTTTGGAAATAAATCAATTCTTAATGGATAATACAATTTTTTTTATAAATACATTTTTCTATTTAACCCATAGATGGGACCCTAATAGGTACTACCACTCCGGGTCAGAGTGGACCAGGGAGCAATGGTGATGAATGGGGTGCTCCACATTCCCCAAACCTCCAAAACTGGAACCTCACCATCAGATAGAGCTTAACGTCATTTCCCAGGACATGTAAACCCGCAGCCACCGTCTTCTAGCACCCATATGATAAAAAGGGGTTGGGGCTTGCCATAAGGGCAATAGGGTCGGGGAAATCATATAGGTGCTAGGGCTTGATGTGACCAGCCGATTGATCGGAGGGGGCCTCTCCGACCGCCCGTCTAGCCCAAGATAGGGCCAAAGTGGAGTATTGCATGTCATGAATTACTCATCCACCTGGGCTCTATCCTTAAGCATCACGGGTCGCCACCCACGGCCAACAGGTGGCCCCATTGGGGGAGTCTTACCCCTCTGCAGAGGTGCAGTTTGTGCATTCTAACGCCCCAGCCGACAGGGTGGTTGAGATTTTTATATTTAAAGGTAATACGCTGAGTGATTTGTTTATTGATATATTTAAGGAAAATTGTTATGACCTGTTTAAGGGTCAATAAATAATAACTCAACACGGGGATAAAATGTAGAGAACAGATGTATTCAGCAATATATAGCAACGTACAATGAAATGGTTTCCTTGTTACAGCGTACACGAAGAACATGTATCTGCTACTTCTCACTTGAGTAGCTTTGCTCTGTCAATATATACCCTTTGGGTGAGTCTATGTTCGTGTCATAGGTGAGCCGCCTACAACAAAAATAATCATAGATTGAAGAAAAATCATGGTGTAATTTTTATCGTCGGAGGCAGTGGACACGGCAACCTGAATTCAAATCCAAAACTATTTGCATTTCAGACTAACAAAAATATAACCCCACATAAACTGAACGTTTGTCATATACATTATTAAAACTAGCAAGAATAAGCAACCATCCCGGCCTAAGTATTTAAGTTTTAATGTAATGTAATATGTAAAAAGCTAGTAATGATATTCTTTTAAACTTGAGTTTAAATGAGAAAGACTATCTTTTAAGTTAACAACTCGCGTAGTTAGCTGTAATTAATATCTTGATTAATTCAGTGGATTTAACCCTGAAGATCCTTATGGTGAAACTCGAGTACGTTATTTCTGTACACACTATAATATATATATATATATATATATATATATATATATATATATATATATATATCAATATTATTGCATCTACTGCCACTTCTTTCTTACCCTCCTATTTCTTATGTCTTATCCTTTGACCAAATGTATCTCGTCATTCTTCCGGCCATGTCGGACGCGGGAACCTTTCCTTATCTTTTACATAACATACCTCTCCTTTACTTGAATACCCGCCGCTTGCAACAATAATAAAAACGAGTGTTGTTTAGTTTAAAGAAGACGGATTTCTGAATAACAAAGAAGGATAAAGAGAGAGAGAGACAGAGACAGAGACAGAGAGACAGAGACAGAGGATGAAAAGATGAGTGTAAGAGAGAGAGAGAGAGAGAGAGAGAGAGAGAGAGAGAGAGAGAGAGAGAGAGAATGTGTGTGAGATTGAGAGAGAGAGAGAATAAATAAAAATAAATAAGAAAAAGGGGTGGTGGCAAACCAACGGGAATGAAGAAGAAGGGAAAAGAAAGAGAGAGAGAGAGGGAGAGGGGGAGGAAGCGGAGGGGAGAGAGTGGGAGTGGGAGAGAGGGGAAGTGAGAGACATGGGAGAGAGTGTGTGTGTGAGATTGAGAGAGAGAATAAAGAAAATAAATAGGAAAAAGGGGTGGAGGCAAACGAATGGGAACGAAGAAGAAGAAGAAGATGAAGAACAGAGAAAGAAGAGGGAGAAAGAGAGAGAGAGAGAGGGAGAGAGAATAAAATAAATAAAAAAAGTATGAGACAAAAAAATGGGAACGAAGAAGAAGAAGAAGAAGAAGAAGAAGAAGAAGAAGAAGAAGAAGAAGAAGAAGAAGAGAAGAAGAAGAAGAAATAATAATATGAGATTGGGGCAACTGAATGGTAACGAAAAAGAAAAGAGAGAGAAAGAGAGAGAGAGAAGAGAGAGAGAGAGAGAGAGAGAGAGAGAGAGAGAAACAGAGAAAAAAAATAAATAAGAAGAAGAGGTGTAGGCAAAGTAATGGGAACGAAGAAGAAGAAGAAGAAGAAGAAGAAGAAGAAGAAGACAAGCTTGCTGGCATCCGTATATCCCACACCGAACCAGTAGACTCCTACTGTTTTCCATCCTCACTACAAATATTTGCAAGGTATTTTCATTAACACGGGCGCCGTTATTGTAATCATATTGTCGTACCAAAAGCAGAAGGGACTCAACCAATTTACATTGAACCAACGAATTAGATTTAAGAGACGCCAATTTAGATTTTTTGTTTTATTTTTTTTTTCTTCGGAAAAGGAAAAGGTCTCTACGTGAGTTGAACATTTTCTCATTTTTATCTTAAGATAAAATTAAGTTTATTTTTGTGTTTTTTCACTAGTGTTTCTGTGCAACCTGACATTTTAACTTGACGTATCGCACGCTGGTGCGTATGTTAGGTTTCAAGCACATTTTAGTGTTTGTATTTGAATTTTCGTTCTGTGTCCGTGTGTTTGGTTATAAGTGTGTATGTCTACAAAAGGCGGCTGATCGTGCGCACGTCTGTGTATATCACTGTGTGTATATATATATGTGTGTTTGTTCGTGTGTGCGCGCGTGTGTGTGTGTTTGTATGTGTGTGTTTGAGATTAGCACATGTGAATGTTATTCCGTTGAAATTTCTCGTTGTAGTTACTAGATAGTATTCAGAGAACTGGTTGTATCTATTGCTCTTGCACAACACACGCTGTTATTGATCGTCTGTTTTTGATTATTCTTATCTTGGTATGTACGGCCATTTATGACACTGTTTATGAGAAAGAAAACATAACAAAAACCATAACAAAAACAAAACAAAACAAAACAAAACAAAACGTGTCTCTAGTCGGGTCTACAGGTGATTTATTTTTACGTGAAGAATTGCATATGTTGATGCTAGCGAGGCATGTGTAAAACGGTTGTCAGGCGCGTTATATACTTCCTATCTCTTGGACTTCTATTCTTCATTCTTCGCATCTCCTTCTTCTTCTTCTTCTTCTTCTTCTTCTTCTTCTTCTTCTTCTTCTTATTATTATTATTATTATTATTATTATTATTATTATTATTATTATTATTATTATTATTATTTTACATCCTCATTTCCTATCCTTTCTCGTCCTGTAAGGTCTTCTTCTTCTTCTTCTTCTTCTTCTTCTTCTTCTTCTTCTTCTTCTTCTTCTTCTTCTTTCATCCCTTTTTTCTTTTCTTCCTCATCAGTCATATTTGTATAATTTTTTCTTTTGTTTCTTTATATTTCATATTTGTTGTTGTTGTTATTGTTGTTTTATTGTTGTTATTGTTATTGTTGTTGTTGTTGTTGTTGTTGTTCTTCTTTCTTCTTTCTTCTTCTTCTTCTTCTTCTTCTTCTTTTTTCTTTTCTTTCTTCCTCGTCTTCCACATTTGTATGATTTCTCCTTTTCTTCCTTATCTTGCATATTTGTTTCATATTGTTGTTGTTATTGTTTTGTTTTGTTGTTCTTCTTCTTCTTTTAATTTTATTTCCTTTCTTTTTTATCCCTCGCCCCCCCCCCAATTTCCTTCCGACCTTTTTCTTTATTTACATTCTTCTTCTTGAACTTCCTTCTTTTATTCTAATTGCTACGTCTTTTTAATTAAAAAAAAAATTTCTTATCATATTTCCTTCTAATCAAATTTCTTCTTAATGCCCAAAACCTCCTTCTATCTACGTATTCTTATTCTTCCTTTCCTTTTCTTTGTATCTGTTGTCTTTCTTTCTTTTTTCTTCAGTATTTTTTCGGTTCATCCTCTTTCTAATTTTTTATTAATATTTTTTCTACTTACTGCGTGGTTTCTCGTATTCTTTTTTATTTATTTATATTATTATTATTATTATTATTATTATTATTATTATTATTATTATTATTATTATTATTATTATTATTATTATTATTATTATTATTATTAACAGTAGTTGTAATAGTTGTAGTAGTAGTTTTCACACTAACGTAGCTTATGGCATTTCACTGGTGTTTGAGTGACAGCAAGTCTCCTCAGGTCTCCAGGACTCTTCTGAGTATTCTAGCTGATTTCAACAATGCTGTTGTCTGGATGGTCTCCATTCTTCCTCTGATTTTCAGTTCCTTTAGTCTTTTTCTAGCTTTTGGGGACCATTTCAAGTGCTCCCACTACAATTGGTATAACTTTCACCCTCATATTCTACATTTTTTTCTCTTCTCGAACAAGTTCTAGGTATTTTTCTATTATTATTATTATTATTATTATTATTATTATTATTAGCCAAAAATGTCCTACGTGCGGTGTAAAAATTAATTTTTGAAAGATTTTTTTCTGATGGGGTGGGAGTTAAAAATTCAGTGTCAGAGGGTTTATATCATAAGTAAATTCATCAAATTTATTAAAGGTGTAACCCCCCTCTCGCCAAAAAAAATATTTTGAATATTTTACTCATAAATTTTTCATGTTGGTATTTATTCATTTGTAAACTTTTTAGTTAACCTCTTGATACAGAAAAAAAAAATGACTATTTCTTGTTTGTAAATAATTTTCTTGTAAAACTCTACATGTTAGATAACTTTAAAATAAAACAGAGTATATATAAATATATAATACCGGGCATGTATATATCAAAATTTGTTTTAAAAAACCAATAAGGACCGTCTAAGTTTGCATACTCAAATTTTGAGTGAATATGATATAAGGTTGCTCTTTATTCAATGTATTGAGGATTTGGGGTAATGTGAAGTAAGCACTGACGTAGTTTCATTTAAACACAAATAGAGACCGAATCTCAATTATTATTATTTATTATTATTATTATTATTATTATTATTATATTATTATTCATTTATCTATTATTTATTTATCTATTTATTATTTATCTATCTATTTTTCTATTTAACATTTACATGGGTGACCAATTAAGCAACGACAGGTACTATAAGCAACATGATATCACAATTACTTGATTCAGTATTAAATGTCATGAAGAGGGTTGGTATGTGGTAAACAAAAAAAAAACAAAACAAAAAAAAAACTATTTATTTACGTTTTATTGCGAGTTTGTTCTAAAGCTATCTCGAAATGAGCCATGTATGTTCATTCTTTCACTTTAATACTAAAACAATCCACTTATGCGTACTGGAAAATCGGCATTAACAACTAATTTCTATCTGAGTTTGAACGTAAACAACATGTGACAGAGACGAACTCTTAAACGTCACACTTCTGTCTTTATAATCTTTAATTGTCTGGTTCATTAATAATCACCCCGAGTTATATTTTTCCCCGTTATAGTATTAAATGTTCTTAGGTGGGAAAAAGAAGCTATAAAAATGTGTCTGATTTTTCATGATATTATTCTTATTTCTGTAGCTTGTCAATAGCTTTAATATTCAAATAAATAGGCCTGTATTAAACAGACCAAATAACTACATTTAAAATTGATGTAGAATGAGAATCTTTTTTTAAAAATTTAAGTAGATCACAAAGTAGGACTGGGCTTATGCTCGAAGTGACCACCCCAATCGGAGATTTTAAGAGGTCTGAATTTAGAGTTTTCCTTCTCCTAGAATGGTTGCCTAACAGAAGTTAAAGAGCCCAGTTTTCTCTACTATTTACCCATAGCGGTAGGGAGAATAGTTGGATTCATACCTTTCCCAAGTTCACGCTATGTGAACTGCGGCTTCGTCCAGGATTTGAACTTCGGGTCGGCAAGTCCATCTCCGACCACTCTAACCAGTACACCACGCGCCTACCTCATCCCTTGTTTATGCACTCTGGTATGAATACATGTTTGGGCACTCGTAGGAGGAAGAAAATAACCAAGATTTAACATGAGCCAACTAATTAACCAACCAACATCCAACCAGCTGAATGTATTAAAAACTTGCGTTAAAAATTTTTTTCAATATCCATCAAGAATGTAAACAAAATGTCTTCGGCATGAAATGGGTTAAAATGCCGTAATTCCAACCAACAACCGTTGGAATTTTACGGCATTTTAACCCTTGTTGGGTTATTTCATGCCGAAGACATTTTGTTTTATTCATTCTTGATGGATATTGAAAAAAATTTAACGCAAGTTTTTAAATACATTCAGCTGGTTGGATGGTTGGTTGGTTAATTAGTTGGCTTTTACGGCATGTTAAATCTTGGGTTATTTCATGCCAAAGAAGTTTTGTTATATTCATTCTTGTTGTGTATTAACTTTTAATCACATTTGTTGAAAACTCATTTTTCTATTTAACCCATAGATGGGACCATAACAGGTATTACCACTCCGTTTCAGGGTGAACCTGGAGTAATGACAATGAAGCGGGTACTCCACACCTCCTAGAGCTCCAGAATTGGAACTTCACAATTAGTTGCAATTTAACGTCTCACCCAGGACACACAGAGAGTAGGTGCTGTCATATAATTTTGACTAATGGGAAGAGAGCCCTTTCGTTTTTCTTCTCCTAGACCGGTTACCATGTCTACCCTACAACTTATCCGTATCTGGAGGAAGAATAGTTGGATTCGTACCTTTCCCAAGGTTATTAGCGCTATGTGAGATGCAAACAGCCTCGTCCAGTATTTGAACTAGTCTCGCCATATCCTTTTCCTACGAATGTAACCTTTACACTTCGCACCTCCAAAATATTCTAAATTAACTTCGGAACAAGTTTTCAGATAGAGTGGATGATAAAAAAAAAAAAAAACGATTGAATCTTCATATAAAGTAGTTAAGGCATCCTATCGTGGTGTAATTGTTAACAGTCTCGCAGATCCATGACTACTGAATAGCGAATTCGACCCTTACTGGATGCCCCATACTTGCGACCTTGTGTCACATTGGTACGGGTTGGGTATATACATTCATAAAATAATTTATTTACCAAGCTTGACTTTGTTGTGGCACGTGTCCGGGTATATGAGGGCACCCAGTGAGACACGAACTCACTATTAATGGGTTGCTAGAATATTTGGTAACCATTACATCTCACGAATCACCCAACCTACATATAAAATATCACTCATAAATAAGAGGAGTGCGTGGTGTAATGGTTAAAGTCATGGGAATTGGACTCGTCGCCCTGAGTTCAAATCCTGGATATGGTAATTGCATTTCACTTAGCGCTAATATCATTGGGAAAGGTATGAATCCTAATCTCCCTCCAGCTATGGATAAAAAGTAGGGCAGACCGGGCTCTTTAACCTTGGTTAGGCAACTGGTCTAGGAGCAGGAAAACTCTGAATTCAAACCTGTTGAACTCCGCTTAAGAAATTGACCTTGTGTCACATCCTTCTCGTGTGGGGGGTTGGTAAATATATATAAATAAGAGGTCATATACCAGACTAACCTGAGAATTTTTAAAACAAGATTTTATTTCTAAAACCATAGAATTTTATAATTTCTAGTGGAAACGTTGTACCATAAAAACGGATGTTAATAGGCATTTTTATGACCAAACTCTACAGTATTCAAACTCTCTGACCATGAAACCAAAATATGTAATTTGAAGTAGTCCTAAAAAAAGTACACTATGTGTATATTAGTTTAGTTGGGTTTGTTTCATGGCATATAAAACCTGGGTAATTCCATGTCAAATCAGCCAGGCCATGTCACCCCCCACCTTCTATTTTTCTGAAATTTAGTCCAAGAGTGGATAATGTTAAAGTTAGACAATACCCAAAATTTGAGCTTCCAATTCCAAAACTTATCGGACTTATGTCAATTTTTAGCTCTCCAGCCTTGAGGTGAGTCACAAAAAATGGTGACTTTTTGTAACTTATTTTCGTCTGTAAAATGAGTTCCAGAGCTTCCCTACTCCTAAAAATTGGTTTATATAAGTATTTTTGCCCGGTAATCCAAAAATGCTATAAAAAAGGCTAAAAGTAAACCAATTTTAAATTATTGATGATTTCTGATGTTTTCCTAGCAAGATCAATATCCCGATGCGGCGAGGCATCTACGACAAAAATTATTATTTCACATATATTGAACATTATTTGTACCAAAAAGATAGTTTGATTTTTGCTGCGTTAACACAGTCCACAGAAAGAAATTCAGAAAAATTGAAGTGAGTGGGTGACAATTTTTCTTTTTTCTGGATGATTTGACATGGAATTACCCGCCTGTGGATTATTTAACTCTTTGCCAACCAAATTTCCCCACGGCTGTACAAAATTTTATAGTCATTTTCTCCATGTGAGGTGGAATATCCCAATGTTCATTATCTATTTACCACAGACAAAAAAGGAAAAAAATGGCAGGGGGTGTTGATGCAGTGATTTTTCAATGTAAACAAGTGACACGTGCAAGTGGCACGTGCAAGTGACACGTGCAAGAGCCACTGCCAGCGGTATACGGTAGTATTGCAGTGGTAAGAGAGCCTCTGGGAATGGCTTAATATAGGCACAGAGTTAATGGCAAAACTGTTAAAATAGACCAAAGTTGGTACGCTAGTTTCCTTTACGAGTGTATTTTCATAGATAGTTTCGTGCATGTATTTTATATCTGATTCATAATTTTTGTTATATTTTTATTTCAGTCAAGAAGGACAACATTTTTGCATACACACACACACACACATATATATATATATATACATGAGTGTATGTGAGTGTGTGAGTTTGTGTCTGTGTCTATGTCTGTATCTGTGTCTGTGTGTCGGTGTGTGTAGTGTGATTTCCTTTTTTGGAACATAAATGCTGCTTATCATCTATAAAATGAAAATCAGTGATATATTAATAAAATTTTGATGTATTTTACATCTTTTGACGTCTTTTGCGTGGTGGAATTAATTGTATTTCTTGGGTCACATAGATGTGAGCAGACTGTATATATATATATATATATATATATAATATATATATATATATATATATATATATATATATATATACATATACATATACACACACACACACACGCACACACACACACACATATATATATATACATACATATACATATATAGACATACACACACACACACACACACATATATATATATATATATATATATATATATATATATATAGAGAGAGAGAGAGAGAGAGAGAGAGAGAAAGAAAGTTGATAGATAGATAGATAGATAGATAGTAGTTTGTGCGTGAATCTGATGTCGGGTTTTTCATATTATTCTTTAATACCGTACTATTTTTGTGAAATATTGATTTTTAAAAAATTCTGTCCCGTAGTCCAACAAAAGATTTGACTGATGCTGTATGAAAATATCTTCATTGCTCTGAATATATTTTTTAAAAGTCTCATATACCACAGTGAACTGAATACGATATATATATATATATATATATATATATATATATATATATATAATATATATATATATATATAAGTAGGTAGACTTTTTTTTAAATATTGGAGAATTGAAAATAAAGTGCTCGATTACGGGTGTTATAGCTGTATCTATTTATTCATTATAGTGTATAATACATTTAAGGTGCATTTGTTACCATTCGTTTCTAAGCAGCATGTTACTTTTCATCAGGACAACGTGCCTGTTAGGAAATGCAGGGAATTTGCGTTGTCTTGATGAAAAGTGGCTAACATGCGTCTTGGAAACCAATTGTAACAATTACACCATAAATGTATTGTACACTATAATGAATAAATAAACATATATATATATATATATATATATATATATGAGTGTGTTTTGTTGTACTCAACGGACAATTTTTGTTTGACGTGTTTCTTTTCTATCCTTCCCAATTGTCTGGCCATATTTTGAAATCAGGGTGGAATTGGTAAATGAATCCACCGCAGATTCTTACACGAGTACTTTCTTAGTAGTGCCATAATCAGGTGTAAAGTGGTGAGATGATTCCATGGTTCTTTTTAAACAAACAATTGCAGTACGTAGTAGAAGGGCTCCCAAGTTTATTAGTATGAGACAATTGGAAAGCATAGAAAAGAAACTCGTCAGACAAGAATTTTCAGTTGAGTTCAACAAAACATGCATTAAAATATGCGGCCAATATATATATATATATATATATATATATATATATATATATATATATAAATTGATTGTATATAAATTTTGTTCTTGTGAACGTTGTTTTTTGGTATTATTAAGCATGGAAATGAACAAGTGAACAAAAACAAAAAACAGAATCAAAAAAGAAAGAACAAACAAAAAACAGAGTTTCAATATCCAGCTGTTGTTCTGTCCCTGGTCCGATTTATTCCAATATTTCGGGTGAACTTTCACCCTTGGTCAAGCTATAAATACTGTGTTGGGAAAAGTTATATATATATATATATATATATATATATATATATATATATATATATATATTATATATATATATATATATATATATATACCTTTGAAAGAAAGGAAAAACTCAATAAACACTCATTCTGCAATACATTTATTTCGACCAAAACTTAAAATGCTCTTAGAAATTTAAAGAAATTTCTAAAACTCCTTAGTATTTATGTCTCATCAGTCACAGATAAAATGCATAACCCAAAGAAATTTCACCAGAAAATCCATCAAATGTAGGTCAGACAGCAAATGTAAATTTACAATTTCAAGCTAAAGAAAGAGTAACAAAGTATCCTTAAATTTTCTATTCAAACAGACATATTCAAAAAATGTATATGTATGATTTTAATATGTAAAAATAGAATAAAAATTTGTCTAGACTATATTTAAATTTTTTTTTAAATGATTAAGAAGGGGTCTTATTACCTCCAACTTAGTCTAAGTAGAATATCAATATATATATATATATATATATATATTATATATATATATATATATATATATGGGTCAAATAGTAGGGCAGACTGGACTCTTTAACCTTGGATAGGTAACCGATTTAGGAGAGGGAAAACTCTGAATTCAAAATTCCTGAGGTCAGTCGTTAATTGGGTTTGTGGCATTCCCTGTGCACCGACTCAGCCAAAAAGTGCGGAATGGTCCAACACAAACCTTCACCACTATAAACAAACCACTGTGTTGGTTGTTCACCGAATGAACACTCATCGGTCGAAAATCGACGAGAGAGTCCATTATATATATATATTCCTCCACATAAGCAGGGTGGGACATTAGGTCAATTTCTTGAGCGGAGTTTTACACGTTTGAATTTAGAGCTTTCCTTCTATTTTTAAAGAATGAATGAATACGGCTTTAAGTAATTTTTTAAAGGAACAAAATTACAAGGTACCAACGAAACGAGATTTCATCATTAAAATCTTTGAGTTAACATTTTTGATTACTATTTGCCATAAAAAAACACACGCTTCTTTTTAACTACCAATCACAAGACGAAGAGGTGATTATGACGTAATGAACTCTCCCAAATTAAATCTAATTTTTTTTAGTCAGAATTAGTTTTCAACTGATCTGTTTTTAGTCTTCTTAACTGACGACTCGAAGCGTTTTTATCTCTGATTGGTTTAACAAGTTTAATCGACCTGTGCATTTTTATCGATCTTTTATCAATCATTAGTCCTTTTTATTCTAATTACTTTTAGCACTGATAGCCCCTTCTTCGGTAATTATGAACTTTTGTTTGGTAAATTAGAGTGTCCCAGAAAAATAGAACCCACACATTTTGTAATAAAACTGTCAAATTTTCCCATTAAACAAATAAATTAGCAAGAGAGCCTATCCCATTTTCACTAGCACTAGACCTAGGAGATTGTTTTAGCATTTGAGGTGGAGCGCCACACCTACTATAAGCTGCTACTCATACGCTGAGTTGTCGAGGGCCGGTATCGAACCAGGAACCTTGTGATTCCTGGCCGAACGCTCTACCGACTGACTCTGTTCATTCGTTTCCCCTTCCAATTCATCATTGAAACAAAATCATCACCCTCCTTCTGACTGATATCGGTATTAGATAGCAATGCATGAAACCATACTACTGTACCTTATTTTAATTAGGAAATGTTGCTTGAAGCTAAAATTGTTTTTCTGGGGATTATCATCAGTTAATTGACACCATACAACTGAGTGTAACAAATGAATTTTATTGAATACAAATAATTACTCGCAATCTTACAATTACTAGTGTTAGATAGGAATACTTGAAACCATACAACCGTAGGAAAATTATTTGAATTAGATTGGAATCCTTGAAAACTGTAAATTATTTGTATTGAGAATTATTTACTAAGGAACATTAATAATTATTTGATACCATACGACTGTGTACAAATAAATGACTATTATTAAATAGAAATAATTACTTGCAATCTTATAATTACTAGTGTTAAATAGGAATACTTGAAACCATACAACTGTGGGACAATTATTTGTATAAGATAAAAATCCTTGAAAATTGTAAAATATTTATAGTGAGAATAATAATAATAACACAAAGGCTCATTAATAATTACTTGATACCTACAACTGTGTACAAATAAATGACTATTATAGAAATAATTACTTCCAACCTTAAGATTATTAGTGTTAGATAGGAATACTTGAAATCATACAACTAATTGAAAATTATTTGTATTGAGAATTATTTACTAAGGATCATTAATAATTACTTGATACCATACAACTGTGTACAAATAAATGACTATTATAGAAATAATTACTTCCAACCTTAAGATTATTAGTGTTAGATAGGAATACTTGAAATCATACAACTAATTGAAAATTATTTGTATTGAGAATTATTTACTAAGGATCATTAATAATTACTTGATACCATACAACTGTGTACAAATAAATGACTATTATAGAAATAATTACTTCCAACCTTAAGATTATTAGTGTTAGATAGGAATACTTGAAACCATACAACTAATTGAAAATTATTTGTATAAGATAGAAATCCTTGATATCATATAAGTACAAATTGTTTGTTTTGATAATAGTTATTTTAAGCTATAATTGTTTACAAAGGATTATCCGATACTTGAAATCATACAGATATGTGTAAAAAAATACCTATTATTGAATTTTAATAATTATTTTAAATCATATAATTATTAGATTAAGCTAATTTGCTTTAGAAGCATTGTTGAGTAAAGTATATCATTATTCATATTTTTTGCTTGAATGCAGTTACAATGAATACAATATAAGAAAGAAATAGATAGAAAAGAAAAGATTGAGAGAGAGGGTAAGCGCGTGGAAACGATAATTCTTATCTCTTTCAATCGAACATAATTAAAAAATGAAAAGAAAGAAAGGAAGAAAAAAGAGTGAAAGAGAGGTAATTCAAAATTATTATGCTTTTTACAGATTTAATTATTTAGCAATAGCTTTTAAGTAAACATATCAAACGTTGTAATGATTAGATTATGGTATATCCACAGGTGCTGCTAGTATTTAACATTATTATTTGCTCCTTTTGAGTTTTCACATCAGCATTAGCTGATGGTCTTTCACTGGAGTCTTAGTGACAGCAAGTCTCCTCAGGTTTCCAGGACTCTTCTGAGTATTCTGGCAGATTGCAGCAGTGCAGTGTTCTGAATGGTTTCAATCCTTCCTCTGATATCCAAACTTTCCAAACCCTTTTCTAATCCTTTTGGGACTGTTCCAAGTGCACCAACTACAATTGGTATAACTTTCACTTTCATATTCCATAACTTTTTCAGTTCTCTGGCAAGGTCCAAATATTTGTCAATTTTTTCATTTTCCTTTAACTTCACCCTGTGATCCGCTGGCACTGCAAAATCCACCAGTTGACAAGTTCTTTCTTTTTTGTTAATCAACACTAGGTCTGGTCTTCTTGCTGGGATAAGGTGATCCGTTTTAATTTCAAAGTCCCAGAGAATTTTGTGCGTTTCGTTCTCAAGAACAGATTCTGGTTTATGCATATACCATTTTGTTGTGTGGTCAAAATTTAATTTCTTGCATAATTCCCAGTGGATCACCTTCCCAACCCAGTCGTGTCTAGTTTTGTATTCTCGTTGTGCTAGTTTGCTACATTCGCAGAGTATATGGTTAACAGTCTCATCTCTATTACCGCAAAGTCTACATTTACTATTCTGTTGGTCTTATCAATTTTCGCTTTGATATAGTTTGTCCTTATGGCATTATTTTGTGCAGCAATTATAAGTGATTCTGTTTCTCTTTTTGAGGTTTCCCTTTCTTAACCATATCCAAGTCTTTCCATGTGCAACCTCATCTATTTGTCGTTTGAAGCGTCCATATAATTGTTTTTCTTCCATTTTTGTTTTCTAGTCTTTGTCGTTTTTCTGTTTGTCCATCTGCCGTTT
Source organism: Doryteuthis pealeii (assembly GCA_023376005.1). Lineage (NCBI taxonomy): Eukaryota > Metazoa > Mollusca > Cephalopoda > Myopsida > Loliginidae > Doryteuthis > Doryteuthis pealeii. Next base: position 29,038,850 of record CM042150.1, on the reverse strand, counting down.
CTACTATTGTTGGCCGCCATAAATAATTTGTCTTTGCTCTTCCTTGTGTAATCTTCAAGTTGTTGGATTGTGGTTTACGCATTCCTCTATGTTGGCAAGACCTCTTCCCCCTTCCTTTCTTGACACATACAATCTATCTCTATCATCTCTAGGGTGGAGAGCCTTGTGCATGGTCATTAATTTTCTCGTCCTTTGGTCTATCTGTCTGAGTTCTTCTTTTGTCCATTTTAAGAATGGTCCTGAGTATCTTATAATGGGGACAGCCCAGGTATTAATTCCTTTGATCAGATTTCTGCTGTTAAGTTTCGTTTCTAGAAGTTTTCTAGTTCTCCTGAGATATTCTTTTTTAACTTTTCCTTTCATTTCTGCTTGCATGATATTGTCCGCTTCTGTCTATAAGAATGAATCTCTATATTTTGTAATAGTTATTTTAAGCTATAATTGTTTACAAAGGATCATTATTATTATTATTGAATCCTAAGCTATGTCTATAAGAATGAATCTCTATATTTTGTAATAGTTATTTTAAGCTATAATTGTTTACAAAGGATCATTATTATTATTATTGAATCCTAAGCTATGCCTATAAGAATGAATCTCTATATTTCATAATAGTTATTTTAAGCTATAATTGTTTACAAAGGATCATTATTATTATTATTGAATCCTAAGCTATGCCTATAAGAATGAATCTCTATATTTCATAATAGTTATTTTAAGCTATAATTGTTTACAAAGGATCATTATTATTATTATTGAATCCTAAGCTATGCCTATAAGAATGAATCTCTATATTTCATAATAGTTATTTTAAGCTATAATTGTTTACAAAGGATCATTATTATTATTATTGAATCCTAAGCTATGTCTATAAGAATGAATCTCTATATTTTGTAATAGTTATTTTAAGCTATAATTGTTTACAAAGGATCATTATTATTATTATTGAATCCTAAGCTATGTCTATAAGATGAATCTCTATATTTTATAGTGTCATTAATAAATCAAACTATATTGACAATAATCATAAGAAAACTCATATGACCTCGGTCGTATTTTATCTCAACCATATTACCAACTTGCGTTTTTTTTTAGATGAACAACCTTTTGTATGATGAGGTCTTTTCTTATTTCATTCGCTCATTGATTTCAATTTCTCTTATTTTTTCAAGCTGATGCATAGACCCATGTCTTCTATTACCGATACTGTCCATGTGTACATCTTTTTTTATCGGGTTTCTTGTATTTTGTTTAATTCATAGTATTAAGCAATTCCTTTTTCCCAATTTCTCTCTTGATTCCAACATTTTATTGATTCAGATTCTATTACCCCCTTAGATATTTATAGCGCTCCTGTAGTGAGGTTACCGCCCTGATTACCCTGTTATCTGTTATGTCAGTGCCATCTGTTGTTCCGTGTGTCTCCACATGGCCATTACTAATATTCTGTCGTTCTTCAACCCAAATTCGATTCTGATGTCGTCACTCCGGGTTTCTTTAATTTTCTTCATCAACATTTCGAGTCCTTTCTTGTTCATTCACAAATAATCTTGTTATCTATGTACATGCGATAGTTGACCATTTTCCCATGTATTCGGGAATTGCTATCAAGTTTCTTGGTGTGCCGCTGCTTTCTACTGGAGCCAGACTGCAACAAAGCACCCGCACATCAACATCTTCAGGGACAGCCTTCACATGCGACGTCTGTGGTCGAGAATGTTTTTCGAACATTGGACTTCACAGTCACAGGAGGTGCTGTAACTTCACTGGCACAAGAACAATATATAGTCTTCCGAGACTGCAATGCCAGTGAATGAATAAATACGTGTATGAGATAGATGACGATTTCCTCGTGTATTCAGGAATTGCTATCTCTTTCAGGTTAAGAAAAATCAGATCTATTCGTATTATAACTAGCGAAAAGTATTTGATTGCTTAGTTTTATGGCATATCAACCATCGTGAGTTATTTAATGCCAAAACCACCTTAGAGTATATTCTAATGCATGGTTTGAAGTAAAGTGGAGGCGCGTACTTTAATGGTTAGAGTCTTAAGAAATGAAATCATCGATCCGAGTTCAAATCTTGGACGAGACTCTTTGCCTTTCACATAGCGCTAATACCATTGGAAAAATTTATGCATCCAACTGCTCTCCCTCCAGCTATGGATAAATAGTATGGTAGACTGGACTCAACAACCTTGTATGGGAAACCAGTCTAGAAGAAAGTAAACTCAGAATTCAAACTCCACGTAAGAAATCGTCCTTGTGTCGCATCCTGCTCGTGCGGAGGGGTTGTTAAATATATATATATATGAATTGAAGTTAATAATGATACTTTGTAAAAATGTATAGCTTCAAGCAAATATTCTTAATGAAAATAATTTATGTGGTTTTTCAAACTTGTATTTACCCAACCCATCTACCAGGATGTGACACAATAGAGAAACATAATTGAATTAAGAGATCTTTTTTATTGTACTAGACTGGTTGCCTAACCCAAACCTAAAGAAGTTAAGTGAAAGTTTAAGATGTGTTAGGTATTTCTGTCACATCCTGTATAATGAAATAAAGACAACAACAAAAAACAGGATTATTTTGATTGATTGGAAATCAACGTGAAAATCTATTAGTATTATTTGGATTATTCGAACTATTATCCTCATTTTTATTGTTATCTGTACAATATTTCGGCCCATGTGCCCTTCATGTATTTCTTGTCGGACTCGGGAACCTTCTCGAACTCGGGAACCTTCTTTTCAAACTCGGGAACCTTTTTGTCATAATTGGGAAACCTTTTGTGGTAATCGAGAGCCATCACAGAACTTTGAATCGAACCCTTTATTCAATCAACGGGGATATCCTGTTCTCATTCCGCTAATCATAGCTGGGTACAAGTTTTAAGTTGTATTAATTATTATTCTATGGTACTGTGGCTCTTGACCAGGATTGAACCTGCAGCCTAGAGATAACTGTCACTTAATAGTGAAAATCTATGTTTGAGCCTGGAAACGATTTGGTTGGATCTTTATGTATGACACTGGCACAAGACATTCTTTTGAATTAGTCTTCAGGGTGGGAATATAAATCTATTACCTTGAAATTCAAGTGAGCCTTGTCTTTAATGCAATTGAAAACTTATCGAGAGAAGTTAGAGGAAAAAAAAGTGTGAAATCATAAAATACAAAACAAAAGCGAAACAAACAGTTGCAACAAGTTTTATGCACAGGAAAAGTAGACAAACATCCCTGGAGATTTTTGTTCTAATCTAGTGATAGATTGTGATAGATTGTCGAAAAACATACGAAAACAAAAGAGGAATAGTCAATTCTATATTCTTTTCTTGTTATTTCCTATTTGAGTAACATGATATTACAGAGTGACCCATAAAAAACAGAACCCAAATTATATATTTATTTATTTTCCCATTAAACTAACCCTAAACCCCAGCCCTAACTCTAACCCTAACCCTAACCCTAACCCTAAACCCTAACCCTAAACGCTACACCCCTAGTTGAGTAACATAATATTACAGTGTAACTCAGAAAAAACAGAACCCAGAAATTTTGTAATAAAACTGTTAATTTTAATTTTAGTGTTTTTTTAAAGTTTAAGTCCAACGAGGGATAGGGTTTAGGGTTAGGGTTAGGGTTGGGGTTTAGGGTTAGTTTAATGACCAAATAAATAAATAATTTGGGTTTTGTTTCTCTGGGTCAATCTGTAATATGTTACACAACTAGGAAATAACCACAAAAGGATATAGAATTGACTATTCAATTCCTTGCAACACCAGTAATTTTAGATGTACAATTATTTTTTTCTTTTGTTTACAATTATCTAAAATTATTTATAAAAATCAGTTTATATATTTATTCACCTCATACTTATAGCTACTACCGTCTTCTAGGAAATGTTTACATAGACACAACCATATATATATATATAATATATTATATATATATATATATATAAGCTGTCTCACAAAAGTATCGAGATTGTTTGTACTTTTTGACCTTGTATACTGAAAAAATAACGTTCCATTCATTCTTCATTCCTATCTTGATAAATACAGCTTTAAACTTGGTAGTTTTCTTTACACACGTCGTATTCTGAAAATAAATAATAAATGGAACGTTATATTTTCCAGAATACAAGTTGTTTCAAAAATACACAAATCTCAATACACCTTGTATATATATATAGATATGGAGGGCATGGTGTAATGATTAAAGTCATGGGAAATTGACTCGTATATATATATATATATATATATATATATATGTGTGTGTGTGTGTGTGTGTGTGTATGTGTGTGTCTCTGTGCATTTCGGAACATGGGGTGCTATAACGGAGAAGGCAAAACATTGAACGAGTCGCCTGTAATTTTCAAACAGAGTTGATTAACCTGGATAAGAAAAATATATTTTCTGGTGAATTGAAAACCATATGAAATTCAGAGAAGAGTTTTGATGTATATGGAGAAGCATGTTCTAGTCAAAAATGTTTAGAAATCGGCTAAAAATCGATTTTCCACTACGAGCCTGAGTCAAAAAGATAGTTTATGTAGTGGAAATACACACCGACTCTCTGATAATGAAAAAAGGTCCAGGTGTAGCGGTCAGTAAGGAAAGTCTTCTATGACATAAAAGTAACCATCACTATTAATTTCCTTGAAAAACGTATAGCTGTAAACAGTGCTTCGTTTAGTCAACTATTTAAGCAAAATTCGCATTATTTATTCTATGACCCTCGTATATATTGTAATGAGAATCTGTGATTTAAATAAAAAAAGATATTAAAAGGGCCGGTTTAGCTCAGTTGGTAGAGCACTTGACTAGGAATTGCAAGATTTCTGGTTCGATACCGTCCCTCGCCAACTCAGCGTATAAGTAGCACAGGGATCTCTACAGTAAAATGAGGAGCTAATGGTTGGTGTGGTACTCCACGTTAGACAAAAATAATCTTCTTGGTCTAGCGCTAGTGAAAAGGGGATTGACTTCATCGCTGTCTGGCTAATTTTGCTTTATTCACTTTTTCTTATGTCTCTACACTGAAATAGAACTGGTATAATACCTAATATATTTTTTAGGAATTTATCCAACCCCTACACTGGGATTGAACCCGTAACTAACGTGCTGCTCTGTATCATCGTAGTAAAACCTAACATTAAATTTCAATTTGTGTTTTTGTGTATTTCCCATTATGCCAAGAATTGCCATACCCGATATCGTGTTATATGCCTATGTTGTGGGTATATAAAAAATGAGTTCTTTTGTTGGAGAGAGAGAGAGAGAGAGAGAGAAGAGAGAGAGAGAGAGAGAGAGAGAGGTAGACAGAGAGAGAGAGAGAGAGAGAGAGGAGAGAGAGAGGGAGAGAGAAGAGGAGGTAGAGGAGAGAGAGAGTAGAGAGAGAGATAGGTAGAGAGAGAGAGAGGAGAGGAGAGAGAGGAGAGAGAGAGAGAGAGAGAGAGAGAGAGAGAGAGAGAGAGAGAGAGAGACGTAACTTACATGCTTGCCGTTCTTCGTCTAATCGCCATGATGTCTACGTCTAGTCTGGATGGTTCATCTTTCTTCTTGTTTGGTCGGTCTTCTAACTAAGGCTTATTTTCAAGGGCGTCTTTTAAGTCACGTAATAACTAGCAAGACTTGTATTACTTTGATCAAAGCTTTTATTTTAGCCCATTTTCTGACACCGCGCGGGACGCCCTCTCTGCTTAGCGTCTTGCTGTCAACTGACTAACTAACTAAAGTAGTTTTCCGTCCCGTGATATGAAAATAAACTGAACCCGAAGGATTACAGGGAGTTGCCAATAATCTATGTGGTAGCATAGATTATGCAACAATCGCAGACCGTCGCAGACAATTCCGGTGTAAATGCAACAGACCGTCATTCGGGTAACAATACAACATATCGGCCATCAGGTCTAATGACTAATTTGAGTATTTTTCAATATATATATGGTGGATGTAAGGGCTGTTTGATGTTTGTGTATTAAGGTCACCAGTTTGAGGTAAATAATCAATAGAATATTCAAACATTTAAAGACACCATAAAGCAGTCAATTACTGCAGGCACATGGCATAAATAACAAGACTCAATATTAAAACAAACAACTTATATTGCGAAAAAGTTTATAAAAGGTAACGCATAATACCGAGCAAGGTTCTTTCAGTTCTCCTGTATACAAAATGTAATTTTTTTTTTAAGTTCATTATAACATGTAAGAAAATATGTTATAAGTTATGAAGTGAGAAAGAAAGGGTAAGAGTTCAAAGTCACACGGCAGTCAGTTGCAAGTAATACTGCTGATCTCGTAAAAGGTTGATAAAGAGAGATAGACAGATAGATATTAGTTCGTACCTTCTTATCAGTGAATGTGCTTTGTCTTACTTTAAAGTGACGTGGATTTGGTTAGAAGAAGATTTTCTTTCTGGTTGGGATCCGAAAAGTTGATTTTTTATAGTCCGGGGGTAGGCTCCAAAAAGGGTCTATTTGATAGATTTCCTTTTAGGCGCAAACGTCTCTGATTGGTTGAAAATGTACAAATTTTTATTTTAATTTTCTTCTTTTACTAGGGTGCGCAATCCCATGCGCAAACTGTTTAATTTTTGTCATTTGACTTTTGTTCGTCGTATTAAGAACTTCCGGTCCGCCACATATATAAATAATATCTTTCAGTATTAAACTTTAGAAAAATCATTACACAACACAAAAATTCGAGGTCGGAGTCCCCGTGGCGTAGTGTCTAGCGTGCTGGACTGCGATATTGTTGTAAGCGAGTTCGAATTCCAGTCGTGCTATATATTCACTTTCGGACTAAAACTCTAGGGTAAAGGAAAGAGACCCCTTATCCCTTCAGCTAAGGGTCAAATAGTATCACTACTGGTCTTCTACAAGGATGGTCTGGCATTAACTAACCCACCAAGTCTGATATGCCATTAAACAAAGCAACAAAATCATACCAAAAGAGTCAAAAGAACTTTAAGGAACGAAAAGGTTTTATATATATTCCATATCAACACAACTTTTTCGGCTGGAGCAGGAGAATACACCGACTACATCTTTGCAGAGTGAGAACCCCCCCCCCTAATAGGGCCACTTGTTGACCGTGTGTAGTGATCCGAGATGCTAAAGTGTTATATCCCGACATGTAGGACATAACAAATCGATAACAAAACAGTGAATATGTTAACAATAACAATATTTGTTTTATTTATTCTCACTGACAGGGAATATAGTGGAATGGTTTTGGATACAGTTCAGCTCGATGTATCATACGTGTGCTCACGTATATGGGGCCGGTTCTTCTCTGCCTAACTGTCTGTATCTTTTTGTCTTCCTCCTTTTCAGAGTATCCGGTTTGAATCGTTAGGGGGAGATAACTCTCACTAACATAAAGGATGGAACCCTGATGGCTGAACAGGTCCATGACATGCAACACTCCACTTTTGCCTTTATTTAGATTACACAGTCGGTAGGAGTGGTCCCCGGTGATTAATCGGCGGGTCACGTCAAGCCCTTGCATCTATTTGACTGTCTCAAACATTTTCCGCTTACGACAAGCCCCAACCTTTTTTATCGTATATATGCTAGAAGGCGCTGACTGAGGGTCTTAGTGTCCTGGATATGACCCTAAACTGCATCTAATGGTGAAGTTCCAATTTTGAAGCTCTGGGGAGTGAGGAGAGCTCTCTCATCCCCATTATTTTCAGGTTCACTCTAACCCGGAGTGGTAATACCTGTTAGGGTAGCATTTATAGGGAAAATATAAAAATATGTTAAAAATTGTGTTAAAAACGTTTTTTGTGAATAAATACCCATCAAGCATGAAGAGAGGAAAAAACGTCTTCAGTCTAAAATAACCCAACAAGGGTTGACATGCCGTAAAATCCAACAAACCACACCAGAACAGCCAAATCAACACAAAGTAAAAATCAATTCTTTTAAACAAACAAACAAAATAGTGTCCTCCTTGTGGGGAAAAACGGAAGCATCACTTACTTTCAAGTTTCATTCTTTGTCAAAAAAAAAAAAAGTCACCATTTTTTCCCTTTCCAGTTTTAACCGCAAATTTCTTGGCTTTTCCTCGTTTTGATTTTTTTCCCCATGTCTGCGGGACAAAAAACTTCTGTCGAGCATTTTCTTTCTTCTTTTTAGCAAAGGACAAAATAAAATAAAATAAAATAAACTATCCCTCTTGGTTACTGTCACACTAATGTTACACTAATGAGAAAAATCGAAAAAAAAATGTCAAAAAAAATTAACGTCTTTTTCCCTCCAATTTCCTGCCGCTACAAAAATCGTCTAACTGAAACGACCACTGATTGGTTATACCTCTTAGCCAATCACAAAATGAACTTTCTAATTGTATCTGTCAGTGGAAGAGAAATCAATCTTCTTAATAAATCTTCATTGTTTTCTTTAAAGGGGAGAAATGTAGTTTTCTAGTGCAAAAAATGTCAGTAAGCACGAAGAAAAAACAAGACAAAGAACAAAGACACAAACATATACACAGAAAAAACAATGTAAATCTTTTCTGAAACATGTGTCATAGCACCCAGCATTATTTCAATAAATACAAACACAAAATTTATGATATTTTCCGATTCATTATCTGTACTAATTACGCTAAGAACACAAAATACTTGACAACCCATTAATAGTCAAGTGAGTATGTGAACTCAATTCACTATCGACGGACGGTCAGGAAGGGCCCCTCCGATCAATTGTCTGGTCACGCCAAGCCCTAGCACCTATATAATTGTCCCAAACCTATTGCCCTTATGAGAAGCCCCAACCCTTTTTATCATATATATATTTACCAACCCCTCCACACGAGCAGGATGTGACACAAGGTCAATTTCTTAAGCGGAGTTCAACAGGTTTGAATTTAGAGTTTTCCTTCTCCTAGACCGGTTGCCTAACCAAGGTTAAAGAGTCCAGTCTGCCCTACTATTTATCCTTAGCTGGTGGGAGAATAGGATTCATACCTTTCCCAAGGGTATTAGCGCTAAGTGAAATGCAGTTACCACGTCCAGGATTTGAACTCGGGGCAACGAGTCCATTTACCATGACTTTAACCATTACACTACGCACTTCCTTGTTTATCATATATGTGCTAGAAGGCGGTGGCTGAGGGTCCTCATCATCTGAGAATGACATTAAACTCTATCTGATGGTGACGTTCCATTTTTGGAGGTCTGGGAAATGTGGACAACCCCTTCATTTCCATTGCTACCTCACCCACCCTAACCCCTATTGGTAGTACCTGTTAGGGTTCTATCTATGGGTTAAATACAAGACATAAAAATTGTTTAAACACTTTCTACAATAGTATCGCTTATAACAAACTTAAATTTTACCCTATAAACTTATCCCTGAAACTGATTTCCTATCCACTTAGCAACAAATAACTACAAACAACTTACTGTCAAAATCAAGAAGATCCTTGAAAAAAGACATAACCATAAATTTGAGCATCCCTCACAACCTACCGCTTAGCATAAAATAACTCTGTATGGGTTGACGTGCCGTTAAAATCAATCAATCAATCAATCAATTCCCTATCTGGATCAAAATAAGTTATGATGTGCTGAATTCCAAGTGATGTTGGAATAACGGGAAATGATAAAGCCGGTTCATCTGCAAAATATCTCATGAATAAAGAAATTGATGAAAACTTGAAGCTTCTATGTATAAATAAATAAGATTTATCGAGCAAAAATGTCAATAACGTTGCAATAGTTATGCACCGAACAAATCTTATAATGGAGATTGTGTGTCTGTCTGTAACCGAAGCTATATTACTACTCAAGTCACAATTCCCTTACTTATTTGTTTAAACCTTAATTATTAATAAAATTGTTTTACCTTAATGATACGGTTGACCATATCTATATGCTAATAATATTCAATTATATTTACTAGCAAATACATGCACCCTCCGGGTGCAAGTACTTAAGTTTTAATATAATAAAATATGTTAAATTAGAAAGGCTAATGAAACTGAATAAGAATTCAGATAAAAAGATTTGGAACAGAGGGGGTATAATCGAAAAATAGAACAACTTTGAAATTAACTCTTCCATCAATTTCCATTACTCCCGTCTTTCATTGGTAAATTTTCCTAATTCAACTATTTAGTTAAAATAGGAAGTAAAGAATAATATTAGTTATTTCTTTTTGTTAATGGACTTCTTTTAAGATTTATCTCTGAGATTTTTGCTCATATTCATTAAGATAAAACCAAATAATTAGAAATCAATAATACTAAGCATATATTTATTAAAATCAATTTTCTAAGATAAATATACAAATTAGCCTTCCAATTCACACTGTAAACCGCTATTTTCTTGTATAAATACAATTGCATGTTATTAGTATGTAGATATGGTCAACAGTGGCTTCGGCCTCTGGACCATTGATATAATTAACGGCGTCGATACCAGGGGGCCATCCCCCCAGGCAACACCTGCCCCCTTGATTTAAAGGGGCAGGGCTGGGTTTGTTGCCCAGTGCCTGAGGCGCCCCCTTGAGGGGGAATGCCGACGGGATCGACGCAATTTTTTACCCGCCACCCCATGAGCTTCGGTTTGTGGGTGGTCCCACGTTAATAGGGACTTTGTGCCTGACCAGTACAAGTGGGGTATATATCATGTAGATATGGTCAACAGTCTTAATGATGTAAAACAATTTTATTAATAATTGAGGTTTAAATAAAAAATAAAATCCTGTAGAATGTGACGTAAATAACAAAGGGAATTGTGACTTGAATAGTAATATAGTTTCGGTTACAGACATACAAACCCACAATCTCCATTATGATAAGATATATACAACAAAATAGCGGTTTACAGTGTGAACAGGAAGGCTAATTCGCATATTGATATTAAAAAATTGATTTTAGTAAATAAGTTCTTGATATTGATTTCTAATTGTTTGGTTTTATTTTAATGAATATGTGAAAAAAATCTCGGGGATAAATCTTAAAAGAAATCCATTAACAAGAAGAAATAACTGCAATTTTATTCTTTACTTCCTATTTTTAACTAAATATATGAATTAGTAAAATTTAGCAATGAATGTCGGAAGTAATGGAAGTTTCAACTATTCTAGTTTTCGATTATACATTATGTTTAAGATCTTTTCATTTGCATTCTTATGTAGTTTCAATCGCCTTTCTAATTTAATATAACATTTTGTTAAATTAAAAATTAAATACTAATACTAATGATTTGCACATAGTTATATGGTTTCCATATGATTTAAAGTAATTATATGGTTTCAAGTATTATTGTCTAATACGAATGATTTGCACACAGTTATATGGTTTCCATATGATTTAAAGTAATTATATGGTTTCAAGTATTATTGTCTAATACTAATGATTTGCACACAGTTATATGGTTTCCATATTATTTAAAGTAATTATATGGTTTCAAGTATTATTGTCTAATACGAATGATTTGCACACAGTTATATGGTTTTCATATGATTTAAAGTAATTATATGGTTTCAAGTATTATCTAATACGAATGATTTGCACACAGTTATATGGTTTTCATATGATTTAAAGTAATTATATGGTTTCAAGTATTATTGTCCAATACTAATGATTTGCACACAGTTATATAGTTTTCATATGATTTAAAGTAATTATATGATTTCAAGTATTATTGTCTAATACTAATGATTTGCACACAGTCATAATAGATGCATAGATTTGCTAGTTATTATTAATTAAGCCAATAGTAGGAGAATGGAAGCCGGGATATAGAAAATTCTGAGAGTAAGAAGTAATACAGGCTTGGCTGCGCATTGGACATTCAAGACTTACACACTCTTTTATACGCAAACACGAGTGTCAACCATGGTGCGAAACATGTCAAACACCCTGCACTGTCAAACATTTCCTCATCAAATGTAGAGCTTTCGCTCCTTTCAGAAAGACATTAATCAATAGAAATTATACTAGGATAGATGACATTATATCCTTCTTGAAAGAAATAAAGATATACTGAAAACTATGAATCAAATACTACGACATTGTCTTTAATAGACGGAAGGTTGCCAACAGATAAATCGGTTATTATTATTAATAAATCAAGGCATATCATCTACGTTTTTGTGAGGACTTATATGTTAGTAAAGCGCGTGGTGTAATGGTTAAAGTCATGGGAAATGGACTCGTCGCCCCGAGTTCAAATCCTGGACATGGTAATTGCATTTCACTTAGCGCTAATACCCTTGGGAAAGGTATGAATTCTACTCTCCCTCCAGCTATGGGTAAATAGCAGGGCAGACTGGGTTCTTTAACCATGGCTAGGTAACCAGTCAAGGAGAAGGAAAAATCTTAATTCAAACCTGTTGAACTCCGCTTAAGAAATTGACCTTGTGTCGTATCCTGCTCGTGCGGAGGAGTTGGTAAATATGTATATGTTAGTAAAAGTTAGGAAGAAGTTAATATTTATGGCCCACTGGTGGTTATTGTTAGTACTACAAATGTAAACAAACCTAATTCTTTCATCTCAATTTTCCAATGACCAAAAAATGTACAGCAAAAAAGATCCTAATTTTAGTTTTTGGCTAGGGAATTTTCAAATACAGGGTTATAAAAAATTGATATTATAAAGAGTGCTCAATATTGGTGATAGAGCATATGCTTCTAAATAAGGATATCATAGACACAGAGTCAATAATGCTTGGTGACTGTCGGTTTCTCGCCTATGTGATCAATGTCTAATGATGACCCAGGAAAGAAACGGATAGTTACCAAGCATTGTCAACTGTGTCTATATATATCCATGAAACTATCTACAAAAATACTCCTGTAAAAGGAAACTTGAGTACCAACTTTTATCTCATATTCTAACAGTTTTGGCATTAAATAACCCACAGGGTTGACATGCCATTAAACAAACTAAACCAAATTAAACCAATTTTTTCTGTGCATGTAATGTTCCATAGAAAACCAAGTTTATTGATTGATTTTTCCCTCTGTGCAAAAATTGTTCTGTCATTTATATATGTGTTCATTAAAGTGAATTTAATTAGTCCTATTTGTTTTTATAATAACTGGCTGTGATATCATGGTTACGCAGATATCAAGTTTTACAATCAATTACAATATTAAATGTGTCAGGGTTACTTGATTTGATTTGTATCATTTAGTCAAACCCTTTTACAAATAAACGAAATTTCAGAAAAAAATAAATATAATTAGAATAAGAGAAAAGAATAAAGAAATTTTAACAAAAAAATCATTAAAAAAAAAATTTAAAATGAACATTTAGAAAAATATTTTAAATTGTAAAACCACTAACCTGTTCCAGTGGGACACCCCCTTTCGCTTGCTCTCCCTTTCGCTTGCTCTCCCTTTCGCTTTCTCTCCCTTTCGCTTGCTCTCCTTTTCGTCCACTTTCCCTTTCGCTCGCTCTCCTTTTTGCTTGCTCTCCCTTTCGCTTGCTCTCCCTTTCAATCGCTCTCTATTTCTCTTGCTCTCCTTTTTGCTTGCTCTCCCTTTCGCTTGCTCTCCCTTTCGCTCACTCTAACTTTCGTCCACTTTCCTTTTCGTTTGCTCTCCCTTTCTGTTGCTCTCCTTTTCGTCCACTTTCCCTTTCGCTCTCCCTTTCGCTCGCTCTCTTTTTTGCTTGCTCCCCTTTCGCTTGCTCTCCTTTTCGTCCACTTTCCATTTCCTTTGCTCCCCCTTTCGCTTGCACTCCCTTTCGCTCCTTCTCCTTTTTGCTTGCTCTCCCTTTAGCTTGCTCTCCCTTTCGTCCACTTTCCCTTTCACTCTCCCTTTAGCTCGCTCTCTTTTTTGCTTGCTCCCCCTTTCGCTTGCTCTCCTTTTCGTTCACTTTCAATTTCCTTTGCTCCCCCTTTCGCTTGCTCTCCCTTTCGCTCGCTCTCTTTTTTGCTTGCTCCCCCTTTCGTTTGCTTCTCCTTTTCGTTCACTTTCCCTTTCGATCTCCCTTTCGCTCGCTCTCCTTTTTTCTTGCTCCCCCTTTCGCTTGCTCTCCCTTTCACTCGTTCTCCCTTTCGCTCGCTCTCCTTTTCGCTTGCTCTCCCTTTCACTTGCTCTCCATTTCACCTACTTTCCCTTTTCACCCCTTCCTTTTGCTCACTCTCTTCGCTTTCTCGCTCTTTTACCCTCTTTCCCCTTCACCCCTCTCCCTTTCACCCACTTTCCTTTCATCCCTCTCTCCTTTTCGCCTGGTCTAATTTTCGGTTAAATTTCTATATTTCACGCGATATATTGAGCACTTTGGATTAACTACTTATGCTACTGCAATGAAAGCGTGGTAGTAACTTATACATACATATATATATATATATATATATATATATATATATATATATATATATATATATGAAAACACCTCTGGCCCTAACGAATGTTTGAAAAGCACATCATTTTATCTTACTAGGAAATTCTACTTTTTCTACGAAGACCCTACATAAACCATTCCTTCGGAATAATTATGTCCTTTTACCTTAGCTTGACATCTTATATTTTACACCCGGGGCATCTGCCTGTGTCATCTCACACTTACCAAACACAACGAGAAAGTGAGGTGTTATTTTTTCATATTTCCTGTTTGAAAGGTGTAGCGTATTATCATACTTCCACTTTCACTGCGTAGCCCCAACATCAACCATTCATTTGGAATAATTCGTTTTTTTTCTTCTCCTTAGCATGATATATCATATTGTCAATAAGATTATAGTCCTCCAATTGTTGTTCCTCTTTTCGCCTCTGGTTACATTTATGTTTCCCTGTGGTTCCATAATAATAGAGCAAGGACTGTTAGTTATTTCTAAAGATTTGTTTGTTTTATTGATTTTTAACGGCATATCAACCCGTCTGGGGTTAGGTCATGGCTATTGGTTAGGAAGTTATACATATCGTGTATTTATATTTATACTTTTTAGTGATTGGTTTTAACAATGTGTTAGCATTATTGGGGTTATGTTGTATGGTATTGATTTGTTTCATGTCTATATTCTATGGTATAATTTTATTTCCCTCAAAAAGGAGAAAATATCCTCTATGTTAACATTTTCAAACAGATCTTTCATATTGTTTGCTTTAAAATAACGGTTTATGATGTGAGCAAAAAACCTGCATTCCATGAATAAGTGTTTCACTGTCAAAGGTGTTTGACATGTTCCACATTGTGGTTGTTGTCCTTGTTTGAGTATATAGTCTTGTATGACTGATGCGTAATCGGGATACAATGACTTGTTCTTTTCTAGACTTCCTTAAAGTTGGTCTCCAGCCTCCCAAAATGGGTTTGATTAGAAAGAGTTTATTGTGGATGTTGTTGTGTTACTGCAGCCGCTTATGGTTGTTCTTCTTGATAATAATAATTAAAAAAACGAAAGTCAGTGTTTCAGTGTGTCACATTTTGAACTTTACTCCTAGAGGTTATAGCCCAACATATCATACCATTTTTTAATCAGGCCGACGCCGTGAGTAAACTATAAACATTCCGGGTCAAATTCTGATCTGCAATCCTGAATTTTTGGATTACAAAGTTTTAATTACTGCAAATCATTTCGGTGTTTTTTTAACGATATTTTTTGCGACGAACTTTTTTGTGCGATAATAATTTTACAAATTAGAAGTAAATTTGGGAATAATCGAAATTAATTCTGAAATCCAGTGAAAGTCTCCCTTAAAATAGAAATAATTGTGTTGCATACCTTTCTTTACTTACTTTCTTCTATTGTTCTTCTGTTCATCTTCTAGCGTCTCTTCTATCGTCTTGGTGGTCGGTCGCACTTAACTCATTTCTTCTTCCAATCAGTCCTGTTACCAAGACACCCATTAATCACAAGACCATGTTATTTTTCTTAAGCTTTTATTTCCTTAACTATACATTTCATGCAACTAATTATCTGACTAACATAGCGCGCGTATGCAGAGTGAGTTACAGTTAAGGCAGGACATCTTCACTGCCTGATGTCCAACTGAAAACTGAGGACCCAATCAGGTCCCACGTGACTTCACGTATTTCGCAGGCTTTCTGTACTATTCCATGGATAGCCCCGCCCGTGATATGAACAGGGCCATCCCTTTAGAAATACAGGGGGTTGACAATAATCTTATTCAACAGCATAGATTATGTAACAATTGTTTGTGCGGAAAAAATAGAATTGCATTTAGATTACATGGCAACTGAATATCTGAACTTTTAAAACGGTTTAAACTTAAATATTAATAAAACACTTAAATGAAGCGATAAATAATTAACATTAACTGATATTAATATATAGTCGATAGAGCGCCCGCCTAGGAACCACATGTTTCCTGGTTCGATACCGACCCTCACCAACCCGGCGTATTAGTAGCACAGGGATCTGTGCAGAAAAGTAAAGAGCTGATGATAGGTGCGGCGATCCACTTCAGACACAAAAAATCTCCTTGGTCTAGCGCTAGTTAAAAGAGGATAGACTCCCTCGCTATATGGGTGATAACGACTTTAGGCCAACCTGATGACTTTTACTTTTAACACACACACACACACACACACACACATATATATATATATATATATTATATATATATATATATATAGGCGATTGCCACTTCTTCACAGAAGAAGCCCACTTCTACAAATTCGGTTGTGAGCATACAGATGGCTCAGAAGCCCGGCTTTGCTTTTACACGTCCAGTCGCATAAAATACACTTGAGACCCCCGACTTACACTCGTACGCACACATGTTTTTCACGTGGTCATCTGTCACACACACACACACACACACACACACACACACACACACACACACATATATATATATATATATATATATATATATATATATATAATAGACGATTATTGTGTAATGTTTATTGTCATAATAACGGAACACGTTGAACCAAATTCAAATTCTAGACGTGGCTTCTGACATTTCGCAGGACCCTAATACCATTGGGAAAGGTATAAATCCAAGTATTCTCCTTCTAACTATAAGTAAATACTTGAGCAACCAGTCTACGAGAAGAAAACACTGAATTAAAACTTGCGCAAAACAATACCTTGGAAAGTCAGAATAACCATTTTACTTTAGACTAAATAACTATACACACATAATAAAACCTATGAATTACAGCAAACAAATACATATAGAACAACATTTCCGCTCAAATGCCCTCGGTTTTAAGAGAGATAGCACTATTTGATATCGTAGAAACAACCACTTAAAAATACAAATATAAATGTACAGTGTACGCGATTTTTAACCTCTAGGCACAACGTAACCCAAGACATGTGGTTAGAATCAATCAATTGCTTTAAAACTTTCGTTCAGTTCACCCGTTTCTATATTCGGAGATCTTCCACAGCGCTAACTCTCATTAAGTTTAAAATCTTTTATTTACTCTCGTCGAACAATCCGCCCCCGGCATAAATTTGCATCAATGACATCATTATTATGAGGTTGAGTGATCTCAGTTTCTGCTTCAGTTTTTCAAGATTAAACAAAGTTGAATTTGAATTTTATATTCAACCATGGTTTCCGAATATATTTCTTCAAATGTAGAGACGTAAAAGCAATATAGTACTACTAGTAACGTACACGGTCTATGACGGACTGAAAGTAACTGAGTTATTTTACAATTATCCTGTACATAGCAATTGATGTTGCATTCTGGGGAAAATAAATCTTCCAATTGCTATAGAATGTTGTAAGTATGACGGAGAACGAAAAAGAGCAAGACATTGTCTTGCCTGCCGGGATCGAACCCGCGTCCTCCCGTATGCAAAAACAGATGCGAATTAGGAACTGGACAGACGCCAAGTGCCAAGATGTTTCGGTAAATACGTACATAAATAACATGTGAGTCAAGCGCTGGGCAGTGAAGAGTCAGCAGTAGCAAGGTTGACTGACGCCAACGACCGAGTAAAGAAATGTGATTTTGAACTGCTAGAGATTATTTTCGACTACGGTGACGGATTTTGCAGCTGCTAGGTGAGGACGAGGAACGTGTTGACCAGAGGAAGGTTTGGCTTGCTGGAAGACTGTGGATTCGCTTTTTTTGCCCCCTCTCGGCGGGAACTTGTTGATACGAACATCTATTTCCCCCCATATATCCCCCTTCTATAGTAAGAAACATACTCAACGATTCTATCCTGTTTATTTCACATAGCGCTACTAACCTTGTGAAAGGTGTGAATCGAACTATCCTTACTCTAGCTATGGGTGAATAGTAGGGAACACTGGGTTCTCTTACCTTGGTAAGGTAACCAGTCTGGGCGAATTAAAGTCGACTTAGAAATTCACCTTGTGCCACACCAAACGAGTTGGGTAAATACAGGGAGCCCCAACGTGCATTAATGGTTAGAAAGATAGTCTCGTTGATTCTCTGAATATCGAGTTCGCCTAAGAGTGGGGGAGAAAGAGAGAAGAGAGGAGTAAGAAGAAAATAATTTAGCAAATTCCTTAGAAAATAAAAAAAAATCACAAAGAAGTCGCATATTATTTCAGGATTTTTTTTTTTAAATTAAAGATATATTTACAATTTAAGATATATTAAAAAATGAAACCTAAACTCGTGAATGTTTTGTAACATAATTTTACTTAAAAAAAACAACATTTTTGTACATATGTCAAACATTCAAATTTAGTTCTTAATTGCCTGTTGAATTAAAGTGATAACAGATAGTCTCGCAGATTCACTGAATATCGAGTTCGCCTAGGAGTGGGAGAGAAAGAGAGAAGAGAGGAGTAAGAAGAAAATAATCTTGCAAATTCCTTAGCAAATAAAAAAAAAATCACAAAGAAGTCGCATATTACAATGTACATTTATTTCAGGATTTTTTTTACAATTAAAGATATATTTACAATTTAAGATATATTAAAAAATGAAACCTAAACTCGTGAATGTTTTGTAACATAATTTTACTTAAAAAAACAACATTTTTGTACATATGTCAAACATTCAAATTTAGTTCTTAATTGCCTGTTGAATTAAAGTGATAACAATATATCCACTTAATTTATTTTTTTATTTTTTCCCCCTGAAAACGTATCAATAAAAAGAAGCTAGGAATTAAACATGTCTCCTTATTTGTAAGTGAAAAAGTTCGTGTATTAATTTAAATGAAAATTCTTCGTTTATCCATAGATTTCTTATTTGTCCCATTTTATTTTACCTAATTCTAAAATAAAACATGTTGAATGGTCTTGCGTCGTTAAGCAACCAGTCTAGAAGAAGGAAAACTCTGAATTCAAACCTGTTAAACTCTGCTTAAGAAATCGACCTTGTATCACATCCTGCCTGTGCGGAGGGTTTTGATAAATATATATAATATTATTGATATATATATATTGTATGAGGAAAATGGTATTGGAATGAATCCGACAGAATGAGGTAAAATAAGGAATGAAAGAACAAAACTCAGACAAAAATGTGTAGTATATTTTCGCTGGAACGTTAAGATCTGCTTCTCAAGACATTATTGAATCAGTAGGATAATACAAATGTTTTAAAACACATGTATGATCCTAATGATTCAATAAAGGCTTGAGGAAGCGGAACTTAACGTTCCAGCGAAATATACTACACATTTTTGTCTGAGTTTTTTCTTTCATTCTTTATATATTGTATATATTATATATATTATATCTAGGATGATACATGTGTTTTAAAACACTTGTATGATCCTAATGATTTAATAAAGGCTTGAGGAAGCGGAACTTAACGTTCCAGCGAAATATACTACACATTTTTGTCTGAGTTGTGTTCTTCCATTCCTTATATATTGTATATATTATATATATTATATCTATTTAAGATAGTCTCGCAGATTCACTGAATAGCGAGTTCGCCTAGGAGTGGGAGAGAAAGAGAGAAGAGGGAAGTAAGAAGAAAATAATTTAGAAAATTCCTTAGCAAATAACCAAAAATCCCAAAGTAGTCGCATATTACAATGTACATTTACTTTAGGATTTTTTTTTTACAATTAAAAATATATTTACAATTAAAGATATATTCAAAAATGAAACCTAAACTGTTGGAATTTTTGATATAAGGCGTGTGCCAGATGTTCACCTCTACTTATAGACTAGCGAAATATCCTACACATTTTTGTCTGAGTTTTGTTCTTTCATTCTTTATATATTGTATATATTATACATATTATATCTAGGATGATACATGTGTTTTAAAACACTTGTATGATCCTAATGATTTAATAATATATATTTATATATAATATTTATAAATATAAAGAGTTGGCATTAAATAACCCACAGGAATGATATGCCATTAAACCAAACCACACCAAAAACAAACCAAAACAAACTAATACTAACTACTACGGATTTGAAAAATAAAAATGATTACGTCTCTCACTAACTGTAGAGACATAGTCATTACTTTCTCTAACGAACAAATTAGAATAACCGAATTTACCAGTAATGAACGCATTGTTTCGGGTAATGATGAACAGCACATAATCATTATCGTCTTTAAATTTATTACTTTTCTTTTTCTCGTTCTGTTCGGTCTTAAAATTCGCCGCTGATTGCGAGACTCGGTTGAAGACACTGGCGAATAGGAGATGTACATCAAATACACAAAGATAAAAATACATCTCTTCAATTATTTTCACGTAGAGGTCTTAATCACAAGGTGTCAGGCAGAACGACTTTCATCTGGGTTAGGGTCAGAGTTATGTTCTTAAGGCAAAGGAGAAAACCTATAAAAAACGACAACAAAATACGTCGTAAATAATGTTAGCTTCATTGTTAATAATTTTGACTTGTATTATACTTCAGATTACTAATTCTCGTTGCTTCTCGTTGCTTCTCGCTACTTGAGCATATATCAGAAATAGAATAAAGAATAGGGTCCTTTATACCTTGGGTTTTCTATGATCTTCATATATTTTATATATATATATATATATATATATATATATATATATATATTATATATATTCATATATCTTCATATATTTCTTATATATACATATATATTCTTTTATATATATATATATATATATATATTATATATATATATATATATATATCTTCATATATTTCTTATATATATATATATCTTCATATATTCTTATATATATATATTTCATATATTTCTTATATATATCTATATTATACACACACACACACACACACACACACACACACATATATATATATATATATATATATATATATATATATATATATATATATTTAATATACCAAGCGTGTTGGTAGATCCTTGCGGAGAGAAAAAACCCAGCAGAGAGTTTGATTGTAAAAATATACAACCAAACATCAACCAGGAAGAAAAATTTTGAATAAAAGAAAAGACCAGATATTCGTACCAACAAAAAATATCTATTGGTATAGTATTTGCCAAAGAAAAAACAATTTATATGTATATATATGTATATAAGATATATATATATATTCATATAACCGCTAGGAGAAGCTAATCTGTAAAAAGTGCTCGATACCTAAGTAGAGCCAAGTAATAAAGATAATCTACTGAGTCAGACGAACTACTATTAGTTTCGCATAAAGCTCTTCAGGGCTAATCTCAGATTCAGAGTCAGATTTTAGCCCTGAAGAGCTTTATGCGAAACTAATAGTAGGTTCGTCTGACTCAGTAGATTATCTTTTATATATATATATATATATATATATCTTATATATCTTCATATATTTCATATATTCTTATATATATATATATATATATATATATATATATATATATATATATATATCTTCATATATATATATACATCTTCATATATTTCTTATATATCATATATATATATCTTCATATATTTCTATATATGTATATCTTCATATATTCTTTATATATATATATCTTCATATATATATATATATATCTTCATATATTTCTTATATATATATATCTTCATATATTTCTTATATATATATCTTCATATATATATATATATCTTCATATATTTCTATATATATATATATATTTCTTATATATATATATTATATATATATATTTCTTATATATATATCTTCATATATTCTTATATATATATCTTCATATATATTCTTATATATATATATATATATCTTCATATATTTTTTATATATATATCTTCATATATTTCTTATATATATATATATATATATATATATATAATATATATATATATATATATTATTATCCTATATATATATCTTCATATATTTCTTATATATATTCGTGGAGTGACTTGCTGTGTTGCAGGCTGAGTATGTTGTGATGTTTGCTTTGTTTTGTTTTACGGCATATCAACTCGGTGGGTCATTTAATGCCGACTATATTTTGGATTTGTATCAGTAGTTTGGTAGAAAAATATGCATATGTATAGATTTTAACTATTGTTCAATTACTCATATTTTTTAGTAAATCTCACTTCTTTTAGGAAATGTAAAATCCTAGATGGTCTTACTTTCGAGAAAAGTTTTTTTCTTCAAATTACTTGGCATGTAGTGCATTTTGGGGATTCTGTTCCCTCAAGTAAATGATGATGGGTGATGTAGGTGTGGCCTATGTGAATGCGGGTCAGCACAACATGTTTTCTTCTATTTTTGTGGTATTTTAAGTTCCATTCTCCAATGGTAGGTTTAATGTTTTGAAGTTTGCTATTAATGAGTGCATTCCAATGATTTTGCCATTTTTAAATGATAATTTTTTCCGACTATTCCACTTGTTTATTTGGCTTATGCTCACTTCCGGAATTTTGATTGGCTGTTGCTTTTAAAGTGAACCCTTTTAACCAGAGTGTTGCAAGATGATAGCGGTCGTACTCTTAAAGAACACGAGTATTAATATATAGATGTTTAGTCTTTAGTCTCCAGCTATGGGTAAAATAGTAGGGCAGACTGGGCTCTTTAACCTTGGGTAGGTAACCAGTCTAGGAGAAGGAAAACTGAATTAAAAGATCCTGAGGTCAATCGTTGATTGGGTTTGTGGCATTTCTTGTGCACCAATTCTTTCCTATTGACTGTGCCAAAAAGTTCGGAATGGTCCAAAACAAGCCTTCACCACTATAAACAAAACACCGTGTTGGTTGTTCATTGAATGAACACTCATGCGTCGAAAATTGACGAGAGAGTCCATTTTAGTTTTAGTCTTTAGTTTATTAATTTGATTGGATGATTGTCACCAATTACCTTCAATTTAGCTAGAGACAGCTATCGGCTTGGTTTAATGGCATATCAACTCTTGTGAGGTATTTAATGCCCAATCTTCTATTTTTTTTATTTCTATAAACGATTTGTAAGCGAATAATTTGTAGGTAAATATTTTTGTTCGGTTTCATAAACTGAGTTGGATATAGTAAATACTTACGCAACGTTCTAATACTTACCTTGTCATATACAACTTCTAATCCTATGTCTGTAAGCTATATAATATCAACGTGATCCCAGGAGGGCATCTCTCAAGCAACACTCATCCCCTCGATTTAAAGTGTCAGGACATGGTTTATTGCCCAGTACCTGAGGCGCCTCAGTAGAGAAATGCCAACGGTGTACACGCAATTTTTAACACTGGCCACCATATATATATTTACCAACCCCTCCACACGAGCAGGATGTGAAACAAGGTAAATTTATTAAGCGAAGTTTAACAGGTTTGAATTCAAAGTTTTCCTTCTCCTAGACCGGTTGCCTAACCAAGGTTAAAGAGTCCAGTCTGTCCTACTATTTACCCATAGCTGGAGGGAGAGTAGGGTTCATACCTTTACCAAGAGTATTAGCGCTAAGTGAAAATGCAGTTTCCACGTCCAGGATTTGAACTCGGGGCGACGAGTCCAATTCCCATGACTTTAACCATTACACCATTTGCTTCCACTGGCCACCATATAAGCTTCTCTTTGTGCGTGATCTAATGGTTAGAGTTGCAGGAAATGGACTCGTCAACGCGAGTTCAATTCCTGGACGAAGCCTTTGGCATTTCACACGGGGCTATTACCCTTGGGAAAGGTATGAATCCAATTCTCCCTCCAGCTATGGATACATAGCAGGACTGACTGGACGCTTTAACCATGGCTAGGTAACCAATCTAGGAGAAGGAAAACTCTGAATTCAAACCTGTTAAACTCACTTAAGAAATTGACCTTGTGCTTGCATACTGCTCGTGTGGAGGGGTTGGTAAATATCTATTAATAATGGAGATTCGCTTCCGGTTTTTGTCTGTAACAAAAACTACGTCACTGCATTCCTCAAAATCGTCATAACAGAATAAAATACACTCAAATTTTGAACATGCAGCATTAGACAGTCCTCATTGTTTTTTTTAAAACAAGTTTTAATAAATAAATGACTGGTATTATATATCTATATATAGTTTGTTTTATTTTAATACATATTTAAAGTTTACATTTCAAATTGTTTTATTTTTTTTTATCCTTTAATGAATTTGATTATTTTACTTACTTAGGGTACAAACTCGCTGACATTGAATTTTGTACTCCCACCCCTCAGGCAATATGTTTCAAAAATCTATTTTTACATCGCCCGGAGGGTGTTTTTTTATTTTGTACTAGTATATATAAGCTTCTCTTTGTGCGTGGCTCCCCACATAAATCCCACCACATAGCGGGATATCAGTAAATAAGTACACCCACAGCGTACTTAACTTAAGCAAGCTGTTTGATTTATAGTATAAATTATGTTTAGACCCACAACAGATTATATAAGGAGATAAATTATTTAAGATAAATTATGTTTGTAGACAAATTGCTTTAGCTGAATTGAAATCGTAGACGGATACTTGCAGACCTATTCATCTTTCTATTATAAACCGTATCATATAAACCCGTTCTACTTCGTGAAGATGTTTAAATTTATCTTAATCTATGAAGCCCTTTACCTTTTAATCATATACAATGAAGGCGCGGGCTGAATAACTGCTATCTCCGATCTCCGTTTCTCCGTGTAACGCTTGCTAGAATACGACTTAGAATCTATGTCTGTGATTACAGCTTCCCGATACTAAAGAAATTCACGTATGAAATTATACATGAACCATGATTTTCATTCTCGCTGGAGATATCGCAATGTACCAGTTAAAGACTCATGAGTCTAGGCAATTTATTTCGTAATCGCAACAAGAGATTTTCAGCATATATATATATATATATTATATATATATATATATATATATATATATTATGTGTGTGTGTGTGTGTGTGTGTGTGTGTGAGTTGAAAATGGAAATGAATCCGACGGTACGCCGAAAAGAAAAATAAATAAAGGAAAGAAATGATGAATGGTTAACTAACTAATTTACTAACACGCGATGAATGGTTAAAATAGATTTACTAACACGTGTTTCGGCCAGGACTTTGTTCATGTACATAAATATTTTACTCTGATAAAGGAGATTTTTCTTTGTATGCTTAAAGATTTTCTAATTTTCTATTATTATTATTTCATTTTTTATTTAAAATAATAATAAATAGAATACATGTGTACATAAACAAACACCTGGCCGAAACACGTGCTAGTAAATCTATTTTATCCAGTCCACATTTTCTTTAATTTATTTTTCCTTTCAATATATATATATATATATATATATATATATATATATATATATAATAAGTGGATGATATCACTTTTAAGGTTTAACTTAACTTAATGTGAATGGTGAGTTTAACAAACGCGGATTTTGAAAAAAAGAGAGAGAAAGGCAAAAATAAGGAAAAGGGGAAAGTCACACGAGTGAGATCGGTTGAGACGTCTTCAAAACAACAAAGAAGACTGAAGAGACAAAGAAATGTCAAAATA
>CM042150.1:29005570-29008070 GCA_023376005.1 Doryteuthis pealeii | reverse complement strand
AATAATTTTTAACTGCTGGCTATCTCGACGCATGGAAAATTGGAAGATAATTAAGGGAGTTAACTACCGTTTTTTTCAATCAAAATCTATCACATTCAATTTCATTGGAGTTAGGAACTTTGCAATTAACTGCCTGTTCCAATGTGATTAAATCTACATTTTATTTCATTTGTTCGGGCGTGGAAGATTATTTGTTCAATATTCTGATATTACAGAGATTTGATAATACCATCAGACTGTTAAAAATACAAAACCTGCAAAAAAACCCTGGAAATAAACATTCTTTGATTAGAGATAGTTTATGAAAATATAATTTCTTATTTCAGTCTTCCTTTTTTGGGGATATAATTATAATCTTTATTTTGTTGGTTACTTTATTAATTTAAATAATAACGATTTCTGTAAAGTTTAAACACAAGTTTCTATAAACTACTGTACGGGAGTAAACAAAACCTTACAAGTACTTTCGGTTAGTTTTAGTAACAACTACAAAACCTTCATTCAGTTATTATTTTCCTCTTTTGTTTCGCTTACCATTATAATTCTTGGTACTTAAGATATCCAACAACATTTCTATACGAATCAAAACATTTGACTTTGGAGTTATCAATTATATTAGGATAAAAAAATTAAGTTTACTCCGTAGATTATAATTACATATAAAATCATTTTGGCCCGTCTTTTTACATATATAAATATATAAACATATATTCCGGATATATGTTATTTCATTATAAGTATTACACACATAAATACATCCTAAATTACATAAAAACGCGAACACACAAACACACATATATATATTTAAACAGACATATATATTTTTAAAATCAATATCTTTTAATAATAAATACACTCTTTCAGTATAATCTTTGGACACGCTTCTCTGATTAGAAAATAAATATTTTTCACAAATATTGATAATAAAATAAAGATACTATTACATAATTAGAAGAAAAACGAAACGAAATACGAAATAAACAAACAAAAAAGAACAGGTATAAAAACACATTTAAAAGAGCCGTTTTTTTTTATTCAAAGCAGTTTTTTGTTATTTTTCAGAAATATTGATATAAAAAATAGATATATTATTACATAATTAAAAAAAAGTTAACAAACAAAATACGAACCCCCAGAAAACAAGAAAACATACAAACAAAATAAATAAATAACCAAAAAAAAAAAACTTTTAAAGTTATTCTAAACAGTCTTTTTTGTTATTTTTCACAAATATTGATATAAAAAATAAAATATATATTACATAATTGAAAAAAAGAAACAACAGAAAAATACGAAACAAACAAACAAAAAACTTTAAAAAACAACAATAAAAACAACAGATAAAAACAAATAAAAACAACAAAATCATACAAACAAATAACAGCTAAAAAAGAGCCGTTTTTTTTCTGCTATTCGAGGCAGATAACAACTCGACTCAACATGTTTCTCTCACCGTCAAGTATTCACTTTACAAGCTGTACTGTCATCTTAGTATTGAAGAGATCACCAGGGAACGAGACATTATTGAAGCCAGCCGACATTTTGTACAGAATATGGATAGAGCTCGGTTACAAGTAGCCGAAAAAGACGGTCATTATTTCACATTGAACAATACACGCCTCTTGGTCTTCCGGCGCCTGGAGGAAGAAGGACGTTGTAGCCGAGTTAGAGTGGACTGTGTACCTCTGAATGCATACCACAGGGCATTAGGATGATGATGGTAGCCCCAACGTTTAAATCAAACGCTAACTCAACAGACGCAGGTAAGTGCTATTACACAACACCATACACACAACCCCGTATACCCCATCTTTACGGTGGTCTATGCACAAAAATACAGAAAATATAATGTTTCAATAATAAAATAAAATAGCAAAAAACAAAAAAAAAAAACAAAAAACAAAAAAAAAAAACAAAAGAAAAGAAAAAAGCTGTATAAAACATACAACTCTGATTTCACTTTGCCGATCCTCCTGTGAGCGAAGATTTGACACGTCTGTAGTATTTTTGCATTCGACTAGTCTCTAGTATTTGACGTGTCGAATAATAGCTCACCTGAGAATCGGTAACGTCCTACTCAATTCATGAGTTTTTATCCTTTTTATTGTTATCAAATGTTATATATATATATATATATATATATATATATATTATATATATGAGAAGTGGATAAACAAACGATGTGTTTTGATATGGCTTTTTTAGCCGACATTTTGGGAGAATATGTGCTTAATTGAAGTCGTACCTAATTTTGAAAATTAATTAATTAATAATAATTAATTAGGCGGGCATACCTATTCAAATATAAGGCTAAACAAATCGAGAAAAATCAATCTATGTATGTACATTTCGGCTATTAGACTCATCCTTCCTATCTATAGCTCTGCTGATGAGGCCTAATAGGCCGAAATACATACAGAGATTGATTTTTCTCGATTTGTTTAGCCTTACATTTGAATAGGTATGCCCGCCTAATTAATTAATTATTAATTAATTAATT
>CM042150.1:28998070-29000570 GCA_023376005.1 Doryteuthis pealeii | reverse complement strand
AAAATATTTAGAAAATTTTAGAATGCAATAAATTATTTTGCGAAAAAAACAAAAAACTTTGACGAACAGCAGATGAACAAAATGGTGGAATCTCTTTAAGAATTTTCCTGTTTTATTTTATGAGGAACGGAGTAATGATTTATTGTGGTTTCCAAAGTAAAATTCCAACATTTTAAAGATTTTAAGGACGAAAAAAAAAAACGTTTTTGTATTATATACATATATAAATATATGATTTATTGCGTCAAGTCAAAAGAAAAAGACAAAAATCAAATATATATAAATAAAAAAACAAATTTTTATTTACGAAAACAAAACAAAAAAAGATCGATCAAGAAAAACGTTAAACACCCTAAACATCTGTGATTCATTTACTGCACATTTTGAAAACGACCAAAAAAGAAAAGTACTATGAACCCCCCCCCCCAAAAAAAAAAAAAACAGTTAATATATTTACATATAGAGACATACGTATATTGAAATTTTAATCACTTTAAAAATTACTATTTTGTCAATTGCATTTACAAAGAACCGGAATAATATACATCGCTGTTTTAATCTTCCTAAACTTACTGTTATTCAGTTATTTCAAAGATCTAGTAATCTTTGAACGCTGAAATTGTGCATATATTTAGTTGTTTTCTTTAAGCATTTAAGAAAAACCGGAATCGAGTTCATAATACTTATATTTGGCGTGAGAGTTAATAATTTTTAACTGTCTGGCTATCCGCGACGCATGGAAAATTGGAAGATAATTAAGGGAGTTAACTACCGTTTTTCAATCAAAATCTATCACATTCAATTTCATTGGAGTTAGGAACTTTGCAATTAACTGCCTGTTCCAATGTGATTAAATCTACATTTTTATTTCATTTGTTCGGGCGTGGAAGATTATTTGTTCAATATTCTGATATTACAGAGATTTGATAATACCATCAGACTGTTAAAAATACAAAACCTGCAAAAGAAACCCTGGAAATAAACATTCTTTAATTAGAGATAGTTTATGAAAATATAATTTCCTATTTCGAGTCTTCCTTTTTTGGGGATATAATTATAATCTGTATTTGTTGGTTACTTTATTAATTTAAATAATAACGATTCTGTAAAGTTTAAACACAAGTTTCTATAAACTACTGTACGGGAGTAAACAAAACCATACCAAGTACTTTCGGTTAGTTTTAGTAAACAACTATAAAACCTTCATTCAGTTATTATTTTCTCCTGTTTTGTTTCGCTTACCATTATAATTCTTGGTACTTAAGATATCCAACAACATTTCTATACGAATCAAAACATTTGACTTTGGAGTTATCAATTATATTAGGATAAAAAATTAAGTTTACTCTGTAGATTATAATTACATATAAAATCATTTTGGCCCGTCTTTTTACATATATAAATATATAAACATATATTCCGGATATATGTTATTTCATTATAAGTATTTACACACATAAATACATCCTAAATTACATAAAAACGCGAACACACAAACACACATATATATATTTAAACAGACATATATATTTTTAAAATCAATATCTTTTAAATAATAAATACACTCTTTCAGTATAATCTTTGAGACACGCTTCTCTGATTAGAAAATAAATATTTTTCACAAATATTGATAATAAAATAAAGATACTATTACATAATTAGAAGAAAAACGAAACGAAATACGAAATAAACAAACAAAAAAGAACAGGTATAAAAACACATTTAAAGAGCCGTTTTTTTTTTATTCAAAGCAGTTTTTTTGTTATTTTTCAGAAATATTGATATAAAAAATAGATATATTATTACATAATTAAAAAAAAGTTAACAAACAAAATACGAACCCCCCAGAAAACAAGAAAAACATACAAACAAAATAAATAAATAACCAAAAAAAAAAAAACTTTTAAAGTTATTCTAAACAGTCTTTTTTGTTATTTTTCACAAATATTGATATAAAAAATAAATATATTATTACATAATTGAAAAAAAGAAACAACAGAAAAATACGAAACAAACAAACAAATAAAAACTTTAAAAAACAACAAATAAAAACAACAGATAAAAACAAATAAAAACAACAAAATCATACAACAAATAAACAGCTAAAAAAAGAGCCGTTTTTTTCTGCTATTCGAGGCAGATAACAACTCGACTCAACATGTTTCTCTCACCGTCAAGTATTCACTTTACAAGCTGCACTGGTCATCTTAGTATTGAAGAGATCACCAGGGAACGAGACATTATTGAAGCCAGCCGACATTTTGTACAGAATATGGATAGAGCTCGGTTACAAGTAGCCGAAAAAGACGGTCATTATTTCACATTGAACAATACACGCCTCTTGGTCTTCCGGCGCCTGGAGGAAGAAGGACGTTGTAGCCGAGTTAGAGTGGACTGTGTACCTCTGAATGCCATACCACAGGGCATTAGGATGATGATGGTAGCCCCAACGTTTAAATCAAACGCTAACTCAACAGACGCAGGTAAGTGCTATTACACA
>CM042150.1:28978070-28995570 GCA_023376005.1 Doryteuthis pealeii | reverse complement strand
ACGATAACGCTATTCTGTTTCAATCGAACATAATGAAAAGCTGAAAAGAAAGACAGAAAAAAAAAAGAGTGAGAGAGTTAAGCCAAGATTATTATACTTTTTACGTATTGAAATATTCAGCAATAGTTATTAAGTACACAAGCAAATATATGCACCCTCCGGGTGCAAATGTTTACATTTTGATATAATATAATATATTAAATTAGAAAGGCTAATGAAACTAAATAAGAATGAAGATAAAAAGATTTGAAACAGGGGGAAGTATAATTGAACAATAGAACAACAAAAACTTACTCTTCCATCACTCCCATCTTTCATTGCTAAATTTTCCTAATTTAACTATTTAGTTAAAATAGGAAGTAAGAATATAATTACAGTTATTTGTTCTTATTAATTTATTTCTTTTAATATCTATCCCCGAAACCTTTGCTCATATTTATTAAAATAAAACCAAACAATTACAAATCAATGATACTAAGCACATATTTATTAAAATCAAATTTTGAATATCAATATGCAAATTAGCCTTCCTGTTCACACAATAAACCGCCATTTTGTTGTATATATAAATACAATTGTATATTATTATGATGTAGATAAAGCCAACAGTATTAATCATATAAAACAATTTTATTAATAATTGGAGTTTAAATAAAAACAATATCATGGAGAATGTGACGTAAATACCTCAAGAAATTATGACTTGAATAGTGATATAGTTTCGGTTACAGACAGAAAAGCACACAATCTCCATTATAATAAGATATATCAAATGTTGTAATAATTAAATTATCATACTGTGGTAGATCCACAGGTTCTGCTAGTTTTTTATTTTTTTTATTAACAAACAAAACAAACGTAACAAAAAATTAGGGTGTTTTAGTGGGTGGGTAGAACGGATTCATGGTATTTCAGTTTATTCTCTTTCTCCAAAGATCAAGCGAAGGCTCCTTCTGCTGTTTATCGATCTTCCTGGTATATTTTTATATTCGTTGTGTTCGGCGGTTAGGGTGGGGGGTGTTGGTTTTCCGAATTGCTCAATTTGTAATTTGGTCTTTCTTTCTTTCCTTTTTTTCTTTTGAAAAGCCGGACATATTTGCTGCTGCCTGGATTCATTTCTTATCGCATACGGCTTTGAATATAATCCATTGAATTTAGAAACCCTACTTTTTCTACATCTTCCTTTGGTAGAGCCAAATAATCTCAAAGAAAAAAATAAAACACTCGAAATATGTGATTCGTTTAAATCACTGCGTATACGCACTACCTTCCAAAAATTAGTATTTTTGGACTATATGGCCTTTAAGCACCCCTTTTTGATCTCGATTAAGAAAGGACATGTTTTTCATTTACACCGTCAATATCCGGTTGTTTTAACAGACGATTTTTAGATTAAAATTTTTTTTTTATAAAACTAACCCTTAACCCCTAACCCTAACCTCTAACCCTAATCTCTAACCCTAACCACTAACCCTAACCCCTAACAAACAACCGGATATCAACGGTGTAAATGAAAAACGTGTCCTTTCTTAATCAAGATCAAAAAGGGGTGCCTAAAGATAATATGGTCCGGATTTTTCACAATTATGCAGATCAGTTAAAACCATGAAAAGGAAATTTATCACAAAATCCCAACTCACGTATTTATAAAACACTAGAAGCGACTACCCAATGTCGTCTGGGTAAAAGCGTGAGCCAAAAAATACCTAGGGTATTTGTTTACTTTTGAGATTCACAAATGCTGAACATTTTTAAGTAAAATTTCAATGCTATTTCTATGTATATTTTAATTTTTAAATATCTTCGAATATAAATCAAATTTTCATAATTTTTACACAAAAAAGCAAGAACTGGTGATATTTAATGTGTATATATATTTACTTTGTCGTTAATTGATTTATTTTCGTAGTTTCATCTGGACATACGTACATACACACACACACACACACACACACACACACACCAACTGCCCTTTATATATGTACTAGAAGCACCTACCCGGCGTTGCTTTTGTAGAGGGGGGATAATAAAAGTTAATCTCGCAGATCCATTAATTGTTTTGGTCTTACATAATTGATTTATGTTTTAATCACGAACGCAAACAATGACTATCAATTATCATACTATTCAAATCCTAATTTTTAAATATCTTCCCAGATATAAATAAAATCTTCATTATTTTTGAAGAAAAGTATGCTCTGGTGATAGTGAAAGTGTATATATATTTAAATTCGCGTTAATTGTTTTATTTTCATTATTTCCTCCGGACATATATGCACATATATATACATACACACAAGTGTCCTTTATATGTGTATGAATTAATTAATCTTTTGGTTTCTGGTTCTTTGGTATCAATCTTCGTGGGTTATTTAATACCAAAGCTTAAAGCAGTACAGTAATGGAACTATTTAATACACAGGTTGGGGGATAAGGGTATTCATATCTTTCCCAAGTGTAATAGTGAGACTAGGGTTCGAAATCACAACGATGTCACAAACCAGGATGTTCCCCATTACGCCACGGAGCACCCCCGCCGAAAATTATTTTCGAGTCTCGGCTTCAATTCTATATGCTGACGAAGAGACTCCCATGGAATGTGACCAAATGAGGTATATTTTTCAACAGAGTTTCCCTTACGTTCCATACACTTTTTTCATTCGTGTTGCAGTGCTTTAATCCCATTTGTCTGAAAATAAGAATATCAGTGTGTCATATTTTTCAGTTTTACTCCTAGAGGCCCTAACCGAAGATATTATATACACTATATATATATATATATATATATATATATATATATATATATATAATCAGTCTTCCACAGACACGTGTTTCGAAGTTTACTTCTCATCAGTGCGGCTCGACTTTTTTAAACAGCTACCTCTAGCCGGGATCGAAATCCGACATAATTTCTGTTTGCCAAGTTCCTTACCCTTGCGACTATCAGCGGCCGTCAATCTAGGGTGAACAATTAATTGCTACATACTTTACGGCGGTATGTTTTTACAAACACCAGAGAACTCAGATCTGTCCTGGCAGTCTATCAACGTATATATATATATAATATATATATATATATATATATATATATATATATATTGGGAGATTATGTGCTTAATTGAAGTCATACCTAATTTGAAAATTAATTAGTTATAATTAAATGAATTAGGCGTGCATATCGGTTTAAATGTAAGGCGTAAACAAATCCAGAAAAAGTCAATGTCTGTATGTACATTTCAGCCTATTAGGCCTCATCAGCAGAGTTATAGACAGGGCAGTGCTTTGTGCGTGATTCGAACCCTACCCGCTAGGCTGACAGGCGGGGACTCTAACCATTACACTAGCTTTTCTCCAGATTTCTCGTTTATTTTAAACTTATATATATATCGCACTTTTTGGTTGACTTACAGCACGACAGTATGAAGTGGACAAACAATCTGTGTGAGATGGCGATAGCCAACAATGTTGGGGAGATTATGTGCTTAATTGAAGTCATACCTAATTTGAAAATTAATTAGTTATAATTAAATGAATTAGGCGTGCATATCGGTTATATATATATAATATATATATATATATATATATATGTGTGTGTGTATGTATTTGGGCAGCATTCTTTCATTTATTCATGTAGAATTAAACAAAAGACACATCTCCTGTTTAACAATTATATTTTTATCTTTTCGAGTTTTCTGTCCAACTTTTTAATATTTGGGTGGAATTCGTGGATAAGTCCACCAAAGTTCAGGTCCCGAGTACTTTCGGCACTTCGAAATGCCATCATCAGGAGTGATGTGTTCCATTTTAAAAAAAAAATTATATTAATGTGGAGGCTGGAAGGAGAAGAATTGACGAGAAAGATGTTATAGGCATTTTAAAATGTGTGTACTGCATTGGAAATTAATTTTGTTTAAGGATGGTTTGTATTGTTTTATGTATAGAGCTTCTAGTATTTGGAGTTTTTGTTTATTTTTTTGTGCAGAATGTGTGTATTTTCCGTTAGAATATTTTGGTAATTAGGGTGGGGGCATGAATGTAATTTTAGGTGTTGTGAAATGGAGCTATTATCTGTTAAATGGAGGGTTAGACGACGCGACAATGTGGTTGAGGTGAATCCAATGCATGTATTTTCATTTTCTGGGAGACTGCAATCTCCTAGGGGACATTTAAATTTGTATACTGCATTGGTCTCATTAAGCCGACTTGTCTGGGGAGAGAAATTGTAGCGAACGACGAGGTTAGTTGTTTTGAATTTTGTATAATAAATAATCAATTTTACCTTATTATCAGGCATGGTTGCAGTAAGATTATTCCGAATTTTTTTTTTTTAGTGCTATTTATCAAGTTTGTAATTCCTTTGCATGTGATTGCGATAGTAAATGTTATTTGAAGAAGTATTTGCTGTAGTATGTTTTTCTTAAATAGATAAATAAATCATTATATATATATATATATATAATATATATTATACCAAGCGTGTTGGTAGATTCTTGCGGAGAAAAACCCGGCAGAGTTTGATTGTAAAAATATACTACCAAACATCAACCAGGAAGAAAAAATTTTGAAAAAAAGAAAAGACCAAGATATTCGTACCAACAAAAAATAATCTATTGGTATAGTATTTGGCCAAAAGAAAAACAATTATATGTATATATATGTATAAGATATATAATATATTCATATAACCGCTAGGAGAAGCTAATTTGTAAAAAGTGCTCGATACCTAAGTAGAGCCAAGTAATAAAGATAATCTACTGAGTCAGACGAACCTACTATTAGTTTCGCATAAAGCTCTTTAGGGCTAAATCAGATTTTAGCCCTGAAGAGCTTTATGCGAAACTAATAGTAGGTTCGTCTGACTCAGTAGATATCTTTATATATATATATATATATATATATATATATATATATATACGTTGATAGGCTGTCAGGATTTGCTCAGTCAGCATACTTGACATTAGAGAAAAATGATAGATGGGAGTAGTGCAAGGGTGCTGCATGCTGTCTTGAACAAATCTGGGTAGCAGTGGCCCACAAGAAAGCAGCTTTACGGCCATTTCTCCCAATCACAGAAACCATCCAAACAGTCCAGAGATCCAAGGAAATTCTGGACAACATGAATAAATCTCACGCTGTCAGCTGAAGTAGATGTGGTTTACCTCTGAACTTGCTTGTCAGATCTCAATGTTCGGTTTTGTATCAGTTTTCTGTGTGCCAAACTTCATAGAGTGAAATCGAGAATGCGCCATTTATTTTATCAAGTTTTTCAAGGAAAAGAGGAGGAGGGAGGGTTTTTTGTGAGTTATAACGGTTGACATAAACTGAACATTGGCCATCACCATCACCATCATCATCATTATCATCATCTGGTGAGATTCCAGTTCTGGAGTTTTGGGGAATGTGGAGCACCCCTTCATCCCCATTTCTCCCAGGTCCACTCTGACCCGGAGTGGTAGTACCTTAAATAGAAAAATGTGTTTATTAAAAATTATTATCCATTAAGAATGAATTTATTTCAAAACTTGATCGGCATTAAATGACCCACTGAGGTTGATATGCCGTAAAACAATACAAATCAAAGTTTTTCAAAATTACAATAGAAATTTATCTTGTAATAGAATATTGTTGAATAGAAAAAAACATGTGTTGATAAAAAAAAATGAGTATCCATTAAGAATGAATTTATTTCATAACTTTGTCGGCATTAAATGAGGTTGGTATGTCGTAAAACAAAACAATCCAAACCAATCATCACCATCATCATCATCATCATCATCATGTCGCGCTGGCAGCGCGGATATCCATGACCCCCCCCTCTCTCTCTCTCTCTCTCTCTCCCCTCTCTCTCTCTCTCCACTTTTTTGTTCTTTCTTTATTTCGTTCCTCTCTCTCTCTCTCTCTCTCTCTCTCCCTCTCTCTCCACTTTTTTGTTCTTTCTTTATTTCGTTTCCTCTCTCTCTCTCTCTCTCTCTCCCCTCTCTCCCACTTTTTTGTTCTTTCTTTATTTCGTTTCCTCTCTCTCTCTCTCTCTCCCTCTCTCTCCACTTTTTTGTTCTTTCTTTATTTCGTTTCCTCTCTCTCTCTCTCTCTCTCTCTCTCTCTCTCCACTTTTTTGTTCTTTCTTTATTTCGTTTCCTCTCTCTCTCTATCTCTCTCTCTCTCCCTCTCTCTCCACTTTTTTGTTCTTTCTTTATTTCGTTTCCTCTCTCTCTCTCTCTCTCTCTCTCTCCATTCCCTTCTTTCAGTTACTCTCCCCCCCTCTCTCTCTCTCTCTCTCTGTCTCTCTCCAGTCCTTATCGGTCATTGCCCCTAGCAGGTCTTCTGCACAGAGTTGATTGATGTAAGTTTCGATCATCATCATTATCGTCATCATCATCATCATCATCATCATCATCATCTGGCAGCACGAATACCTTTCTCTGTCTGTCTGTTTGACTGTCTGTCTGTCTGTCTGTCTGTCTGTGTCTTCTCTCTCTCTCCAACCGGCCCTATCGTTCCTCGCCCCTAGCAGATTTTCTGCACAGAGCTGATTGATATGGGTTTTTGCTTGTGGGCCTACACTGATGTGTCCATGTGTACGTATCCACTGGAGTTCGTCCCTGTTCCTCCAGCAGTGTCCACCATATCTTGTTTGCCTCACATGGATGGTTGGTGGGATTGGAGGGGGGGGGGACAGTTGCCGTAAAGCTGATATCTTGTGGGGCACACATTTTCTCATTAAATATGAAATCTACAGCTCGTGAATAGAAGGGCTTCAGTTCCTTTAAATACTTCTGTAAATCATGCATATTATATTCCAAGAATATGTTATATCTGCCAGTGCCCCCTCTCTCGCTCTCTCTCACTCACCCTCTCTGTCTCTCTGTTCCTTTATTTCTCCCTATCTCTCTCTCTATAGAGAAATATAGATATATGTACAGAGATGGGGGAGAGATACCGTATTCCTGGCATATAAAATACATACACACATAAATACATACATACATACACACACACACACACACACACACACATATATATATATATAATATATATATGTACATTTATATATTTCATATATTATACTTTTGTTTTTATTACTATTTCTATAACTCTTACACGGAGAAAAACCCAGATGATGCAGTTTCTAAATGAAGAAATATATTATAAACTGATATCTGGATAAAAATATATATATTGAAAAGGAATGACCAAAACATACGTACTGTCTGAAAATAATCAACATGTACAGCAATGACTGGCCAAATAAAAACCCAAAAAACCCATCGAAAGTGTTGCCGAAGTTAATATGGAAAAGTGCTCAATGCAAAAAGTAGAACAAAACTATAAAAGCTAAAAGAGCCTATATATATATATATATATATACTTATATATATATATATATATATATATATATGAGTCTCTCTCTCTCTCTCTCTCTCTCTCTCTCTCTCTCTCTCTCTGTGAGTGTGCGTGTGTGTGCAGTGTACGTGTGTGTATGTATATTTGTCTTTAAGACGAAACCCAAACAGAGGGGGGAAGGAGGTCACACACACATACACACACACACGTACACACACATACACACACACACACACACGCACACACACGATATATATATATATATATATATATTGAGCTCTCTGGAAATTAAATTTTCTGGTGACCGTTAATTACGCAAATATTACATAGCTCTCCTAAAACGGATAGAGCACTCCCTAGTAACCTACTATGTGTATAACCGTCAAATTTCGTTTATTCCCAGTAACGTTTTTGGGACACGGACACAGTTCCATTCATGATTAAGGACTTTAATATACATATGAATTTGTGTATGTGTGTGTGTGTTTGTGTATGTGTGTATGTGTGCATGTACGATAACGTGTGGACTCATTTCTACCTATACATATTTGTAGATACGTTTACAGGAAATCACTAATTTGACAAATGAGTAGATAGTGAATTGGTGCGAATATAGATTATATATAGTAGTAAGTAAAATCGTCCGGGCGGCCTAAAGTCAGTATCAGCCAATCAGCGAGGGAGTCTAACCCCTTTTGACTAGCTATAGACCAAGGAAATTATTTAAGCGTCTGAGGTGGAGCGCCACACCTACCACCAGCTCCTTACTTTACCGCACAGATCCCTGTGCAACACTACGCTGAGTTGGCGAGGGCCAGTATCGAACTTGAAACCTTGTGGTTTCAAGCCGAACGCTCTACCGACTGATATATATATAATATATATATATATATATATATATATATATATATATATATATACATATATATATATATATATAAAATCACTCGTGCATAAACAACGTTAACTTAATCTGTCACGTCTCGTTTTCTGTTTGTCGTGTCGCTAGTCATTTTTTTATTCCATGCAGAAATATTTTCAGAATACTTTTGAATCATCATCATCATCATCATTATCATCATCATCAAGTTCTCTGCCCATAACCAGCGTCTCTGCAGAGCTGATCGATGTAGGCTTCGCCGGTCGTCTCATGCTGGTGTCTCAATGTGTAGGCGCCCATAGGGGGATGTCTAATGTGGAATTCCTTCCTTCTCCAGCAGTCTCCAACTTGTCCTGTTCGTTTTACCCGAATTATTAGTGGGTGATAGAAGGCAAGTGGCCGTACAGCTGATTCCTTGTGGGGCGCTTTTCGAGGATTTGTTCGGGACAGCACGCAGCATTCTCGCAACAGTTCCTATCTAGCCTTTTCTTAAACCATTTCGTTAGAGTCCAAGGGGTGCAAACGTACAGTTGCGCTCACACATATACAGCTTGGAAGAATTCTCGATTTATCTTATCAGAAAGATCAGATTTGATAGCATATATATATATATATATATATATATATATATATATTATATATATATATATATATATATATCAAATCCGATATATATATATATATATATATATAAATATATATATATACTCTCATTCGAAGGTGGAATATATATATATATATATATATATATATATATATATATATATATATATGTCCTTTCGAAGCTGGAACATTGCTATTGAGCTAAGTGGTTACTATGTGGAGAAATAGGGATGTAATCATCAGAAAACAGCTTCCTTTTGATGTATGATATATGTTCCTGTGTGTGTTGGTAATTATATATATCCTAAACAAAATGGCAATATTTTTTGAATCTCCCTCGTATATATATATATATATATATATATTATATATATATATATATATTATTGCATTGGGAGGGCCGCTCTAAGGGGGCAAAGAGTTCATTCAATGTAAGTAAAAACTGAGTTTTTAAACAATAAATTATATTATATGTGTGTAATTTTTATGAGCATGAAAAGAAAAATAATGGAGTGATCAGAATCCAAACGATTCTATAATTAAAAACGAATATGACTTAACTCTTTCCCTACCAAATTTCCCTCACAGCTGTATCAAATTTTCTTGGTATTTCTTACTTGTATGATAGGATATTTCAAAGTTCATTGTCTATTTCACCTCAGAACTCATTCTATTCAAATAAAAGGTAAAGTAAAGTCGTCGGGGCGGCCTAAAGTCGGTATCAGCCAGTCAGCGAGGGAGCCTATCCCCTTTTCAATAGCGCTAGACCAAGGAGATTGTTTTTTGGGGTCTGAGGTTGAGCGCCACTCCTACCATCAGCTCCTTACTTTACCGCACAGATCCCTGTGCTACTCATACGCTGAGTTGGCGAGGACCGGTATCGAACTAGGAACCTTGTGGTTTCTAGCCGAACGCTCTACCGACTGAGTTAACCCAGCCTGTTATTATTGTTATCTCTGTCTCTCTGCTCAATTATGATGAACTAATCATCAGTTCTTGTACTTTGCTTTGTTGTGGTGGGAGAGCTGCTGAGAGCGACTTAAAGTAGACAGAGAGTTAGAGAACACTTCCAAAATGTAATTATACAGTTTCGTGCAGACTTCATAAATCAAACAGCCCTGGTCTAATTTTATAATCACCAAATCGAAAACACAATCTTCATGCAAGAAAAAACAAATACAGAACCAAAAAAAAACCCCGACCCCCCCAAAAAAAAAAC
The DNA here is from genome assembly GCA_023376005.1 of Doryteuthis pealeii. Taxonomy (NCBI): domain Eukaryota; kingdom Metazoa; phylum Mollusca; class Cephalopoda; order Myopsida; family Loliginidae; genus Doryteuthis; species Doryteuthis pealeii. The sequence continues at coordinate 28,985,527 of CM042150.1, read as the reverse complement.
CCAAAAAAAACCAAAGAAAAACAAAAAGTAAAAGTAAACAAACTTAACTGATAAACAACAATAATAAAACAAAGAATGACATGAATCTTTCTTCGTAAAGCCCCACGGAATAGTCAGTCATAAATCACTAATATCTTGGAAAGTTTCCAAGTTTTTGCTTCTTGGAGAGGGAGAAAAATCTAGGTTAAAAGAAAATCGATAGTGACATCGCCCTTTTCTACTTTGCTTCGTCCGACGGTTGGAGACATCATTAGTTTTTGTCCAGTCGCCATTGGCCAGATCACAAGAGTGTCATTGACGCTTGCCTCGTTTTGAAACTTATGATTTTATTTATTTTCAATCATAGTAACATTTCTAAATTCTCGTCCGTTTGAGACCGAGAACGAGATCTTATATAGGTTGGTTACTTGGTTTTATGAAATATCTCTAATGATGAAGTTCCAGTTCTAGAGCTCTGTGGAGCGTGAATAACCTTTTCATTGCCATTAATCCCAGGTCCACTCAGGCTCACTGGGACGGTAACACCCAGGCAAGGAATAAGTAAGAACAGAGTTGACTGGTGAAGACTTTTTTATTTGTAAAAAGACGGGAGTTGTCCCTTGTCCTTCTGTTTCGTAACTGGTCTTCAACGTGAAACTACAATAAAAAAAATACAAGGGACTATGTAGTTTCTCTAATATACAACTACTAAATCGAACAAAGGAGGAAAAAGTTTGCACGCTGACACTCACCTTCTTGTCCTCTCGCTCTCTGCCTGCTAAAAAGAATTGAAACTAGCGCCACACGCACATGTGATTTTACCGGTGTCGAATGGTGCTTGTACCTACGCAATAGGATGACCGGGCAAAGCAAGGGAGATAATTATCTTGCATTTACACATATTATATAATTAAATTGACTTCTGTTATTTATATTATGTACATGTGACGTTACAAGACGTTGAGGTGTAGATATCTATATATTAATTGTACGACCGTTATATTCTTGTTAGACCTTCTGAATAAAAATGAGACCGTCCAAGTCGTTCAAGATGAAATGCAAAAATGTAAATCTTGATTATTTGGTGTTACTTATCTGCTGAGATCTTATTTCTTATGAGTGTTGTCACCTCAGCTAAATAATGGACCATTTCGTTTTTAATATAAAGAAAGAAAGGGACGAAAAGGGACATGCTACACAGAAATATACTAAGAAAGAAAGAAAGAGAGTAGGGAAAATATAGAAAGAGGTGGTGAGCGCGGAACCGATAATGCCAATCTGTTTCAATCAAACAGAATGAAAAGATGAAAAGAACGAAAGAACGAAATAAGATTGAGAGAGAGAGAGAGAGAGAGAGAGAGAGAAGAGAGAGAGAGAGAGAGAGAGAGAGAAAGAAAGAGATAGAGCTTTAAATGTATATTATTATACTCTTTAGTATTCTGCAATAGCTCTTATGTAAACACATTAAACGTTGTAATAATTAAATTATCATACTGTGGTATATCCACAAGTCCCGCAAGTAGTTTATAAATGCCTGTCTCCTTAAAATGACATCGTACACCGAAAGAGTAGCACGTGACCTCTACGCACAGATTCCCTCTTCTGATTGTCACTTCATGTTGTTTCTTCCCATTTAAATGAACAACACCCACTGACTTGATCTACGTGAATATCGATTTTAATCTAGGATTTCTAAGTACACGTCTTTATTCTCAAAGCCTATCGCACACAATAGACCCCCCCCCCCAAAAAAAAGGGGGAAGGGAGAAGTAAATAACTGATAGCATAATAACACGTTACGAATCCTCCCATCACTAACGTAAGATGAAAACAAAAAACTCACACCCCAACGAGCATCTTTGGAATTTTTCTTTTTTCTTTCTTTTATTTTTTAGAATACTTAATTCTAAAATAATTCCCTGTTGGCTTTGTGGCAAGTCATTTTCTACTCTAAACAATTCTGGGTTTACTAAGAACTGGAATATATTCATAGCCAGTGCATTTACGCGACAAACTGTTACATAATAGATAGGCATAGCCTATCATTTTTAGAAGGTTGTGTAAAGTAGTTTGAAGTAGTTAGTGGCACTAATCAGTTCTCATTCGGACTACTACTCATAAGAAAGGTATGAACCCCCTCATGCCACATCTATTGGTGAAATAGTACTACTACAGTTATTCTACAAGGGTGGTTTTGGCATTAAGTAACCCACGAAGGTTGATATGTCATTAAAACTATATATCAAATGACTGTTTGCGAAACAGTTTCCCGTTTTGGTTTATTAGTTAGAAAGCTAGTCTCCCAGATCCGTTACTACTGAAAAGTGAGTTCGATTCTTGATGTATGCACTATATTTGAGATTTTGTGTCAAGTCCTACCCGTAAGGACAATATTTTTCAATAACTTAGTGTAAAAAAAGACTCCCCGGAAAAAGTCTCTTCAGAAAGAACTAAACAATTATATCAATATAAATATACAATGAACGCAATTCCCTAACGTTTCAGCATAAAATAAGATTAGACGGGTTGACATGTCGTTAAATCGATAAATCAATGAATTAAACAAACAAGCAAAATGCAGTCTTACTCGGTCCGCCTATAAGAATTAGCGGGGTGTTAACTTGTAGCTCTTATACAGTAGGTAATCTAAAATAAATAAAAAAAATTACCTAACACATAATATTTGGTAGGGAAAAAAACAAGTCAATTAATACTATATAACATTTAATTATACAACATACATAAAAGAATGACAATGTTTTCGAGGAACATGAAGCAAAGTCCAAAGAACATAGAAGTGGAAACCACTTTCTATTTCTCAGGTCTGGAAACAAAGACAGGGACCATGTGCGTCGCTGCTGAGGAGGAGGGAGCGAACGACTAGGTCTGTCTCTTCTGAAGTCATGATCGTAAAAAGAGGGTGATTTTAGTTGTAACAAATGAAACCACACCATTTTGTCCCGCAACACGCTGATTCCATCTACCCTGCCTCTGATTTTCCCGCCATTCGTATATCAAGTTAAGTCAGGCTATCTATACATATATAAAGGGCAGTTGTATTTATGTGTATGTCCGGAGGAAACTTCGAAAATAAAACAATGAACGACAAAATAAATATATATACACATTAAATATCGCCAGGGCTTGGTTTTTTAGCAAAAACAATGAAGACTTGATTTATATTTTCGAATACATCTACATTTATTTTACTTTGAAATATTAATTTGAAATTTAGCAAATTGCATAATTTATATTTTATTTAAAAAAAATATAGTTAATCATTCAATTAAAATGTCTTACTATATCATTATGTGATGTCATTTCCTCTGCGCGACGAAAAAAAACTCGCTATTCAGTAGTAATAGATCTGCAAACGATTATTAAACCATGTTTTTTTTATCCTCTACCCAGGCTTCGCCGGGTAACCGCTTCTCGTTTCTGTATAAATAAATCGATTAAATACTTGGTCATTTGGCAATGTATAAAAGGTAAAAATCATCTCTCGCTTTAAATTGAAAGTCTCGAGCCGCAGATGAAATAGCGTAATTAGTATATAATGTAAAATTGATTGGATTCGATGAGGAGAGAGATAATTTGATAAGATTTGATGTGATATCATTTCAAGTGAAAATTGATTTTTACAAAAGATTAAAAACTAAAATCAATTTATATCAAATAAATGTAATGTATAACAACAGAAACATAAGTACATCAGTAAGTACATTTCTGGTGGGACCAAAGAAAAATAGATCGCAGCGGGGTAATGATAAATTGATTGATTTTAACGGCATGTCAACCCATCCAGGGTTATTTTATAGCAAGCGGTAGGTTGTGAGGGATGGTCAAATTTATTATGTCGTTTTTTTTTCAAGGATTTTTATTGATTTTGACAGTAGATTGTTTGCTGTTGTTTGTAGCTTAGTGGATTGATTGATTGATTGATTTTAACGGCATGTCAACCCATGCAGGGTTATTTTATACCAAGCGGTAGGTTGTGAGGGTGGTTAAATTCATTATGTCTTTCAAGGATTTTTATTGATTTTGACAGTAGATTGTTGCTGTTGTTTGTTGCTAAGTGGATTGATAGATTGATTTAACGGCATGTCAACCCATGCAGGGTTATTTTATGCCAGACGGTAGGTTGTGAGGGATGGTCAAATTTATTATGTCTTTTTTCATGGATTTTATTGATTTTCACAGTAGACTGTTTGCTGTTGTTTGTAGCTAAGTGGATTGGAAATCAGTTTAAGGAATAAATCTATAGGTTAAAGTTCAAGTTTGCTATAAGCAATAATTATGTAGAAAGTTTTTTTTTTCTTAACAATTTTTATAAACATTCTTTTCTATTTAACTCATAACAGGTACTACCACTCCGGGCCAGAGTGGACCTGGAGCAATGGCGATGAAGGGGTTCTCCACATTCCCCAAACTTCTATAATTAGAACGTCACCATCAGATAGAGTTTAATATCATTCCCAGAACATGAAGACCCTCAGACATCGCCTTCTAGCACATATACGATAAAAAGGGTTGGGGCTTGCCATAAGGCAATAGGGTTTGGACAATCATATAGGTGCTATGGCTTGACATGACTAGCCGATTGATCGGAGGGGGCCTCTCCGACCGCCCGTCTAGCCTAAGTAAGGGTCTAAGTGGAATGTTTCATGTCATGGACTCGCAGCGGGGTAAGATCTCTAAACAGAATTGGAATTTGACAATCAGATAGAGTTTAACGTCATACCCAGGACAATGAGACCATCAGTCATCGCATTCTAGCTCATTTATGATTAAAATGACTGGAAAATTTACCTTAAGGACAGTAGGGTTAGTACAATCATATAGGTGCTAGGGATTGACGTGACAAGCTGATTGATCAGGGGTGGGCTCTCCAACCGCCTGTCGAGCCTTAGTCAGGGCCAAAGTGGCGTGTTGCTTGTCATGGATGGTTTAGCCACCAGGGTTCCATCCTTAATTATCAGTGTCACCACCCACGGCCAACAGGTTGTGCCACTGGAAGGTCTTTCCCCTCTGCAGAGGTGCAGTCGGAGTATTCTAAAGCCCCAACTGACAGGGCTTATTATTTTTTTAATCAGTGTAGTTCTGTTCATTTATAATGAACTAACCATCGGTTATTTACTATAGTGGTGGAAGAGCTGCTGTGAGCGGTTTAGAGTAGCCGAAGAGTTAATGCCAATGTTTTGGTGGGTATGTATCATTTGTAAGTAATTTGTAAGCGATGAGTTTGTTGTATTTTTTAATAATAATTTTGTCTAGTTAACTTACTCTAACGTTTGGTTCCTCTAAAAATGAGGGTCATTTAATAAATAGGGGGATTTTTCGTGAAGAAAGCAAAATGAATTAATTTCTGTATTATTTGGACTATTGTCATCATCTTTATTGTTATCTATACAACGTTTCAGCCGATGTGCCCTCCGGCTTTTTTCGGGTATTTCTTGTCGGACTCGTGAGCCTTCTCGAACTCGCAAACTTTCTTTTCGAACTCGGGAACCTTCTTGTCGTAATCGGGAGCCATCAGGGAACTTTGAACCCAATGCTTTATTCAATCCATGGGGATATCCTATTCTCATTCCGCTAACCATAGTTGAGTACAAGTGTTAAGCTGTATTAATTATTATTCTATGTTACTGTCACCCTTGATCTGGATTGAACCTGCAACTTAGAGATAACTGTCACTTAGGACTGTATTAACTCAGCGCCTATATACACAACTCTATGTGTCCAATTTAGAAATATTATTTTCTGATTTATTTTAGCATGAATGCAAAGTCTGCATTCTGTTCCTGATATTTTCGGATCAATTCATATATCTTTACAAATAGAATATTTAATAGAACGAAAATTCGAAAAGATCTTAAGAAGAAGTACTGTATTCATAGAACTAAAAATGTTTAAATATCTTTGAGAGTAGAATGTTATTTATAGAAATAAACATGCTAAAATATCTTTTCAATTCAAATTTTATTTATAGAGGCAAAATTACATACTTTGAAAATAAATTTTATTTATAGAACAAAAATATCTTCAAAAATAGAATTTCTAATCGAACCAAAAATCGAAAATATCTTCACAAGAATAATTATATTCATAGAAGCAAAAATTGAAAATATATTTGCAAGATAGGTTTTATTCATAGAACAATATCCTAAAAGATCTTTACATGTAGAATTTTTGATAGAATTAAAATTCAAAATATCTTCACAAATAAACTTTTATCCATATAACCAACATATCTTTACACATAGAATTTTATCTATCTTATTATAATGGAGATACCGTGTTTTTTGGTAATAACTATATTACTACTCAAGTCACAATTCCCTTAGTTATTTACCTCATACTCTCCATGATTTTATTCTTATTTAAACCTCAATTTTTAATAAAATTGTTTTACCTTATTTCACTGTTTTCCATATCTACATGCTAATAACATGCAATTATATATATATATATATATATATATATATAATATATATATATAACAAAATAGCGCTTTACAGTGTTAACGGGATGGCTAATTTGCGTATTGTTATTAAAAATTTGATTTTAATATTTTAATAAATATTTCTAAATGTTTGGTTTCATCTTAATGAATATGAGAAAAAAAATCTCAGAGATAAATCTTAAAAGAAATCCATTAACAAGAAGAAATAACTGTCATTTTATTCTTTACTTCCGATTTTAACTAAAGAGCTAAATTCGGAAAATGTTGCAATGAAAGACGGAGGTGATGGAAGAGTAAGTTTCAGTTGTTCTCCTTTTAGATTATGCCCCCTTTTATCTGCATTCTTATTTAGTTTCATAATTTAATATGATATTTTATTACATTAAAAGTTAAATATTTACACCCTGAAGGGGGCATACATTTGCTAGTAAAACTAATATATCTTTACACGTAGCATTTTATTTGTAAAATCACAACTACAAAAATATCCTCCCTCCAACCCAATGGGATTAAATACTTCAAGCAGTAGATGTCTTATGTTTCGTGTGATTCTGCCAGCAAGAGCTTTCTGTACGACTAGCAGGGCCTGTAGATATACGACAGTATGATAATTAAATTATTACAGCGTTTTATATGTTTGCTTAAGAGCTATTGTTAAATTGTTCAAGATGTAAAAATATAATAATCTTGATTTAACTCTCTTACAATTTTTTCCTTCTTTCCTCCTTTTTATGTTTCATTATGTTCAATTGAAACAGATTAGCGTTATCGCTTCAACGCGCTCACACCCTCTCTCTATATTCCCCTACTCTTTGTCTGTTTCTTTCTTTCTTATTATATTTTTTCTTCCCTTTATTTCTTTATAATGAAATGGTCGATTATTTAGCTGAAATATTGTCACTCATAAGAAATAAAAATTCGGCGGATAAGCGACCCAGATAATCAGTTTACATTTTTGCATTTCATCTTGAAAGATTTGGACTATCTCATTTTTAAACAGGGGGTGTTGCAAGAT
>CM042150.1:28960570-28973070 GCA_023376005.1 Doryteuthis pealeii | reverse complement strand
CTGACAGTTTCTTACCTATGCGCAAAAACTAACAATAACAATTCTTACTTAAACCTAGGTTCGAATCCATATATATATATATATATATATATATATATATATATTTATATATATATTTCTGAATAAAAAGGCCTTAAATACCAGGGGTATCGTGATTATGGACCTTATTTCTCCGTTTATAAAAATTAAGCATTCAGCTCTCATACAGAACCTGAACTCTACAACAAACTACTGTTAGAGAATAGGACCAGCATAGAAATCCCCCTTGTACCAAGAAAGAAGAAAAGTATATATATATATATATATATATATATATATATATATATTATATATATATATATATATAAAGGAAGGAAGAACTCAATACAGTAATCCCATAATAAATGTTTTCGACGAAAATTGGGGGGCCCATATAAATCTAGTTGATTTAACCGGCTCCCCAAATTTTCGCCTCATCAGATGGGTCTCAATTCACTTATGGACAAGCATATCACAAAAAACCCCAAAGAGCTGAATATATATAAATTCAAACAAAAATAAAAAATAATAAAAAAAAATTATATATATTTTTAACAGTGTGGATTGTAAACCATAGAAACAGGAAGTGAATGAAAAAAAGAACATACATCTCAAAGTTGATTTCTAGGGTGTCCAGACAGACAAAAAGGTGACATGACAGAAAAAAACAGAGTAGTATATTAAATATAAATAGACAAGTAAAATAAAGATTTTAAATTTAAACATTAGAGTATAATCATGTATAACAGAAAATACTAGTTAAGATATAAATAATAAAATGAATTAATAGAAGATAATAAAATTAAAAAATAATGAATAATAGAAAATAAAAATCAATTAAAAATAATAATACTAATAAAAAAATAATACTCAGAAGAGTCCTGGAGACCTGAGGAGACTAGCTGTCACTCGGACTCCAGTGAAAGACCATCAGCTAACACTGATGTGAAAACTCAAAAGGAGTAATAATAATAAAGAAAATAAAATAATTTGAAAAAATATATAAGGGAGCATATATATATATATATATATTATATATATATATATATATATATTATATATATATATACTAATAGGTATAAATGTACATATATATTGATATGTATATATATATATAGATAGATAGATATATGGTACAGTCAACCAAGAGTGTCTCCCCCTTTCCTATGACGTAAAAGAAATAAATCAAACCAAACTAACCATTATCTAAATGTATTCAAACACAACATAAACAATAATAGTCTCTACCACACAATTTCTATTTTCTGTGTCTTCCTCCCTCCCCATATATATATATATATATATATATATATATATATATATATGTGTGTGTGTTTCGATTTCTGCCGGAGGGAAATGGTTAGTATACACCGTTGATGAGAATTAATAAAGTTGAAACAGTCTGTACGATGTTCTACACACCGAACAATTCTTTGACGAGATTCACTTGTCATGATTATTTTCTATAATTATCTAATTTTATGCGATATACGCATTGTAATTGCCTTCAAGCAAATATATATATATATATATACACACACACACACACACACACATATATATATATATATATATATATATATATATATACACACCACACATTATATATATACACACACACACACATATATATATATATACATATATATACAAATATATATATATATATATTTGCTTGAAGGCAATTACAATGCGTATATCGCATAAAATTAGATAATTATAGAATATAATATATATATATAGTATGAACAAAAAGTAATAAGACAAACAGGAATATTTCTTATATGTTATTTATTCTCAACTAGTTTCGACCTTAGGTCATCGCCAGGAAAAGATTTTTTGTTTGAAGAAATTATTTTTTGAGAGTTTTTTTTAAAGGTAGCATTATAAAAGAATTATAGAAATTGAAATATTTTTGAGGGTTTGACATGCTATTAAAATCCGGGTAGAGGAGTGTATTAGTAGTAGCAAGTCCATTTGTTCCGTGAAAAAAACCTTTTTGAGGTGGGTTCTTATTCTATTTCTATTCTTTTTTAATGCTCTTATATATGTGAGGGAGGGTTCTTGGGAGTTGTGTATATGACCATTTATGTATACATATAAATGTATGTGCATATATATATATATATATATATATATATATATATATAGTTTTTGCTATATTAAACATAAGAAATGGTCAATATCAATGATAGATCATATATATATTCCGTGCGTAAATCACTTAGGAAATTGCAGAGACGAGAAACATTTATCAAGAGCCATTGACATTCTGTCTACACTAACCTACACACACACACACACACACACACACACACACACACACACACACACACACACACACACACACAACACAGAGAGAGAGAGAGAGAGGTATACAGACAGAAAGAGACAGTGACAGAAAGACCTGACAGAGACAGACACAGTGAGGAGGAAGAAAGTCAGTATAACTGAAATAGATTAAATATTCTGTGTACGCTGCCTAACTGAGAAGAGAGAGAGAGTGTGTGAGAGAGAGAGAGGAGAGAGGAGAGAGAGGAGAGAGAGGGGGGGGTATAGCAGACAGAAAGAGACAGTNGCCCTAGTCCGTTTGTTCCGTGAAAAAAACCTTTTTTGAGGTGGCGTTTCTTATTCTTCTATTTCTTTTTTTCTTATTTTAATCTTCTTTAAGTGAGGAAGGTCATTTGGTAGGAGTTGTGTATATGACCTTATGTATAACCATATAATGTATGTGCCAATATATATATATATATTATATATATATATATATATAGTATATAGTTTGATAATATTAATACATAAAGAATGTCAATATCAACGGGGTGATAGATCATATATATTTCCGTGCGTAAATCAACTTAGGAAATTGCAGAGACGAGAAACATTTTCAAGAGCCATTGACTATTCTGTCTACACTAAACTAACACCACACCAGCACACACACACACACACACACACACACACACCACACATGACACAACAGCAACACACAGAGAGAGAGAGTAAGAGAGGTATACAGACAGAAAGAGAGACAGTGAACAGAAAGACCTGAAGAGACAGACACAGTGAGGAGGAAGAAGGTCAGTATAACTGAATAGATTAAATATTCTGTGTACGCTGCCTAACTGAGAGAGAGAGAGAAAGTGTGTGCGAGAGAGAGAGAGAGAGAGAGAGAGAGAGAGAGAGAGAGAGGGGGGGGGTATACAGACAGAAAGAGACAGTGACAGAAGAACCTGACAGAGACAGACACAGTGAGGAGGAAGAAAGTCAGTAATAAACTGAAATATATTAAAATATTCTGTCTACGCTGCCCTAAACTGTGTGTGTGTGTGTGTGTGTGTGTGTGTGTGTGAAGAGAAAGAGAGAGAGAGAGAGAGAGAGAGAGAGAGAGAGGGAGGGGTTACAGACAGAAAGAGACAGTGACAGTGAGACCAGACAGAGACAGACACAGAGAGGAGGAAGAAAGACAGTATAACTGAAATAGATAAAATATTCTTACAAATCCATTAAGCAGTCTCATGCATATATACATCTCTTTCTGGGTCTCTCTGTCTCTTTTTATCTTTCATAATATATATATTAATAATGGAGATTCGCTTCCGGTTTTTGTCTGTAACAAAAACTGCGTCACTGCTTACGTCACATTACCTATCACATAATCCAACGTCATAACATAGAATAAATATACTCAAAATGTGAGCATGCAACGTTAGACAATCCTCATTGTTTCAATAAATAGATGCCCGGCGTTATATATTTATATATAGATTGTTTTATTTTAATATGATATTTAAAATTATCGGAACTGTTTCCATTTCAAATTGTCTTTCTTTCTTTCTTTCTTTCTTTCTTTCTTACTCCTTTAATAAATTTGACGATTTTACATAGTTATGGTACACACTCTATGACATTAAATTTTCAGCTCCCATCCCTTCAGGCAATATCTTTCAAAAAACTATTTTTACATCGCCCGGAGGGTGTCTTTTTATTTTCCTAGTGTATATAAGGAGAAAAAGAGAAAGAAATTCAAATAAATGAAAATGCACATATTTAAAAACCTACCTTTCTCTCGGTCTCTCCCCCTCTCTCTCTCTCTCTCACTCTCTCTCTCTCACTATCTCCCCCCTCTCTCTCTTTCTGTATAAGTATTTATCTCCCCACTTGATTCAAAAGGACAGGGCTGGATTTATTGCCCAGTGCCTGAAATGCCCCTCTTGAAGGAGAATGCCGATGGAACATCGCATTTTTTTGCACCCGCAACTCATGAGCTTCGGTTCGTGGGTGTTCCCACATTAATAGGACCTTTTGCCTGACCCGTATACATGGGATACGCAGTAAATACTCTGTTATATATATATATATACACACACACCTCTCCCCTACACTCTTACACACACACACACACACACACATACACACACACACAGACACACACACAACCTTGAGTTTTTTCACTTCCGCTGTCGTTTATCGCAAAGAAAAAAATTTATACACACACACACACACTACCACATACCTAAAAATGCACAATGTTTCCTTCAATACACACACTAACAGCGCTACATACTACTCACACCTTAAAATAGAATATTTGATGTCATATTTCAAAACCGTCTCCTTTTTTCAAACTTCAGAAAAAAATTTTAAACAGACTGAATAAGAAGGATTACCACTCACTTTTTCTCATCATTTCTGTGATATATAATTTCTTATCTTATGCCCTGAGATGATCTATTTAATAGATCGAAACACTGCAGCGTCGGCCAATAAACTCACCACTTAACCCATTTAAACCTGTGTTTTTTCATTTTTCTTGATATTTATTACATATATATATATATATATATATATATATATATATATATATATATGTGTGTGTGTGTGTGTGTGTGTGTGTGTGTGTGTGTTTAATTTATTTCAAAAATACGATTTTTACATTTTTATTATCTCATTCTTTCTTTCTTTCTTTCTTTCTTTCTTTCTTATTTATATACGTATATAGAAAAAAGAAAGAAAGAAAGAAGGAAAGTAAGATGGTGATTTTTAAACACATACATATATTTATAATTTTTATGTATTTCTTCTATGTCTATCTGCCCGTGTTTGGTTCTCTCTCTTTGTATCTCCCAGTTTTTCTCTCTTTAGCTTTCTCTCCCATTTATTTCTTTGTCTCTCTCTCTCTCTCTCTCTCTCTCTCTCTCTTCCTACTCCTCTCTCTCTCTCTCTCTTCTACTCTTCTCTCCTCTTCCTACTCTCTCTCTCTCTCTCGCTCTCTCTGTCTATCTGTTTTTTCAATCTGCCTTTCTTTCTGTCTGTCACTTCCTCTTTGTCTATGTTTGTCTGTCTCCCCTCCCCTCTCTCTCTCTTTCTCTCTCTCTCTCTTCCTAATCTCTCTCCTCTCTCTCTTTCTACTCTCTCTCTCCCTCTCCTCCTACTCTCTTTCTTCTCTCTCTCTCTCGCTCTCTCTGTTTATCTGTTTTTTTCAATCTGCCTTTCTTTCTGTCTGTCACTTCCTCTTTGTCTATGTTTCTCTGTCTCCCCTCCCCCTCTCTCTCTTTCTCTCTCTCTCTCTCTCTCTCTCTCTCTTTCTATCTATCTATCTCTTTCACCTTCATCCATTTTCTGAGTCTTTCTGTATCTGTCTCTGTCTCTGTCTGTCTTTCCCTGTCTATGCCTGTCTTATTTGCTCAGCATCTTTCTCTCATCCTCTCTCTGTCTATCTGCCTGTCGCTCTCTCCTCTCTCTCCTTCTCTCTTTCTCTGTCTCCCTCTATCTGTCTGTCGGTCTCTCCCCTCTCTTCTTCCTCTATCTATCTGTCTGTCTCTCCCCTCTCTCTCCCTCTATCTGTCAGTCTGTCTCTCCCCCTCTCTCTCCCTCTATCTGTATGTCTGTCTCTCTCCCTCTCTCTCCTCCCTCTATCTGTCTGTCTATCCCCCTCTCTCTCCCTCTATATGTCTGTCTCTCACCCTCTCTCTCCCTCTATCTGTCTGTCTGTCTCTCCCCCTCTCTCTCCCTCTATCTATTCTGTCTGTCTCTCCCCCTCTCTCTCCTCTATATGTCTGTCTCTCTCCCCTCTCTCCCCTCTATCTGTCTGTCTCTCCCCCTCTCTCTCCCTCTATATGTCTGTCTCCCCCCTCTCTCCCCATCTGTCTGGTCTCTACCCCTCTCTTCACACCCTCTATATGTCTGTCTGTTCTCTCTCCATCCTCTCTATCTATCTGTCTGTCACTCTCGCTCTCTCTCCTCTCTCTCTCTCTCTCTCTCTATCTATCTCTCTCTCTCTCTCTCTCTCTATATATATATATATATATATATATATATATATATAAAGATCCTTTGTTTCATAATTCATCCCTGTGCAATGTCAATCTTTTTATCTCTTCATTATTTATTTGAAGTATTTCTCTAATTTCCGCTTTGAACTTATTAGGCCAGTTATTTGTTATTGTCGTCCAGGGGATTTAATTACTCGTTTATTTCTACGACGTAAGCACATCAATTTTTTGTCCGCATTGCACCAAGCCGAAAATGCCTGACGGACATGAATAAACGTTGAAATCAATTCAAACATTTTTTATTCCTTGTTCAAAGAAAAAAAAAAAAAAAAGATAAATAATTAAAAAAAATTCATCTAATTGACCATAAATGTTTCTTTTTGTTGTTCTTAATAAACCCCTATTCAAACTGAAACAACATCAATTAACCTATGACCCCTACAAAAAAAGCAAAGAAAAAAAATTTGCTTTGGGAAAAGAAAAAAGAACATCTACAATGAATAGAAACAAATCTTATTATAATAGAGATTCGGTGTGTGTCTGTCTGTAACTACGTCACTGCTTACGTCACAATAACCCCAATGAATTATATAAGTTTTTCAATGGGTATTTAATTTATAGTCAATATAATTAATACATAGAATAAATCTTATTTATTAAATATGTCTCTATGAAAATCTGAGTTAGATTTGCCTCAAAACTGCCCATGTTATTAATGAATTTGAAATCAACCAATCTCTTATATATCACTAAGAAACAAAGGTTTACATAAATATATGGTTTGGTTAATTTGTATACTTGTTTTAACAAAACCGGGTTTAATAAATAACTAATTGGTGTTAATTTAACTTCGGCATTAAATGATCTAAGACGGTTTGGACTGCCTTATACAAAAAGCAACCGGCCACTAAATTGGAACTTTACATACCTATCTATCTATCTATCTATCTATCTATCCTAGTTAGGTTCATCTATCTATTTATCTGTTCCAGTTGTGTTCATATATTTTGATCTCTCCCCCCTCCTCTCTCTCCTCTCTCTCTCTCTCTCTCTATCTCTATCTCTATCTCTATCTCTATCTCTGCCTGTCTGTCTATCCCAGTTGTTTTCATATCTATCTATATATCTATTTATCTATATATGCCATTTTGGTTCTTCCATCTGTCTATTTATCTGTTCCAATTATGTTTATATATTTTAAAATCTCTCTCTCTCTCTCTCTCTCTCTCTCTCTCTCTCTCTCTCTCTCTCTCTCTCTCTCTGTTTTCTCCCTGTCTATCTATCCCAATTGTGTTCATCTCTCTCTCTCTCTCTCTCTATCTATCTATCTATCTCTGCTGTCTGTCTGTCCCAGTTGTGTTCATATCTAGCTATATATCTATTTATCTATATATGCCATTTAGGTTCTTCCATCTGTCTATTTATCTGTTCCAATTATGGTTATATATTTTTTAAAATCTCTCTCTCTCTCCTCTCTCTCTCTCTCTGTTTCTCCCTGTCTATCTATCCCAATTGTGCTCTCTCTCTCTCTCTCTCTCTATCTATCTATCTATCTATCTATCTATTTATCTCTCTATCTATCTATCAATCGATCTATCTATCCATCTAGCTCATATTTGCGAGTGTAAGTTGGAGAATCGATTACCAGGATTGAGAAATCACCATTTGAGTCTGAATTCCATCTGAGTTAGCAATGTCCCCGTTAAATGAAACCCATGAACCCTTTCATTGTTGGAAGATATCTTAGCAAAACCTTTCTTAATACTGCCTTATCGGCCTAGTCATTATCATCGAAATGCTGGTACGCTCATTGCCAGCCTTGACAAAACCCAAAAGTAAGATTCTGACGTTTCAATGTCTTTTGTAGTGATGAATTTCTTTCTCTCTTGCATTCATCTTTTGTTATAAGTGTCTTTCTCTTCATTTTTCTTTCTTGTTTTTTTTTCTTTCCTTTTCTTTTTTCTTCTTTATTTTCCTTTTTTTTTTACTCAAACCAAAGATACCTCTCGACTTACCACTTAAACTAGACAAACTATGGGGGATACAGCACGTTCTCTTCTCTGTACGTTGTTTGGAACACGAATCGTGTGTTCATTGGTCCTCTCAAATGTAGAGAAAATAGAGAAATGGTGATCTTACAATTTTGTTGATAAAGAGGCGAGCTTTAGTATTCGCTTTAGTAGATGTTAATTGGGAGAAGAGGCGGTGTAAATCGTTTTTGTATAAACAGCTAAATGCTTCGCTAATTTCTCAACTGGATCGTTTCGCAAGACGGTGACAGTTGACAAGAGGCAAGTGATTATTCTTCAGTGCAATTACGGTGTAAACACAACGACTTGGTGTCCATTTAACACTTCGTTATCTTGCGTCATTTGCTGTTTCTTCCACAAGATCACCTAAGTCATTAAAGGAGATTAAATCGAGTGGTGTTTCAGCTGCTGTAAAAAGAAAAGGAAATACATTCTCTAATAAAAGAAATACTCTTATCCAACAAAACGTCCACTTCTAACAATCTAAAGGAACCTGCTTAATCATGTATTGATTGATTGATTTATTGACTGATCGATTTAATGCCATTGTATGAGATTATATGGATACAAGTACTACTGGGGTACATACTACTCTCATAAGTACCCGAATGGGGTAAATGGGGTTCCTTAGCCTTGGACGACAATCCACCTAGAAAAGAAAGAGTATATTCTTCAACATACATGTCAACAGGTCTAGGGTATTTTATGCCATTCATATCGATAGAAAATGTACTAGTGTACTTAGTACTCTCATAAATACCCAAATGGGGTAAATGGGGTTCCTTAGCCTTGGACGGCAATCCACCTAGAAAAAGAAAGAGTATATTCTTCAACATATATGTCAACAGGTCTAGGGTTATTTTAAGCCATTCATATCGATACAAGTACTACTGGGGTAATTACTACTCTTATAAATACCCAAATGGGGTAAATGGGGTTCCTTAGCCTTGCACGGCAATCCATCTAGAAAAAGAAAGTGTATATTCTTCAACATACATGTCAATGGGTCTAGGGTTATTTTATGCCATTCATATCGATAGAAGTAGTACTGGGGTACTTAGCACTCTCATAAATACCCAAATGGGGTAAATGGGGTTCCTTAGCCTTGGACGGCAATCCATCTAGAAAAGAAAGAGTATATTCTTCAACATATGTGTCAACTTGTCTAGGTTATTTTAAGCCATCCATAACGATACAAGTACTACTGGGGTACATACAACTCTCATAAATACCCAAATGGGATAAATAGGGTTCCTTAGCCTTGGACGGCAATCCATCTAGGACAAGAAAAAATATCTTCTAAAACCTCTGCTGCCTAGCGGCTATACCTCATTCCAAGGGAAGGCTGGTGCAGTAAACACTAGGTTAAATCCCGAGCTGGGGTTCCAAAGATTGTGCGATGCTGAACTTCAGTGCTACCCAGCCATTCTGGTGGCACTATCGTTTCCAAAATGCATTGTTTTGTTTTTTTGCATTTTCTTTGCACCACAACGGCAGTATGGAGAGGGAGACCAGCTGCTTGGGCTACAGTTCATCCTCCATATCACCCCGCCTATACTATGTAGTTCGACTTGTTATTGGATACTACGCCATCGTCTCTAGTAGACGGATATATACCAAATATACATTTTTTGTGTAGTTTCTTGAGAGTATTTTTGCATACATTCCTTAACATGTATCACCACTCCGGGTCAGAGTAGACCTGGGAGGAATGACGATGAAGGAGTATTCGAAACGTCCCAGTTCTACAGAAAAGGAGCATCTCAAGCAGTTAAAGTTTACTCAGGACACCCTTTTTTTCTTGTTCAATTCTAGTAAAGGCAGCTTAATTTTCTATTCGCGCTTTTGCTCTTGAAAAAGACATCAATCAATCCAAACGAAACTATGAGTAAGTACCAGCTGTATTCCACTTGAAACGTTGATCTTGTGTTCTACTCATCACTATTGATTAGGTTAAATAGAACAATATGAACAAACCATTTTTTTCTTGGAAAGTTGGTTGGTTGGTTGGTAGGTTATTTTGTTTAATTGTATCTCAAACTTTTGTTCTATTTAATGACAACTCTTTTACACACACACACACACACACACACACACACACACATATATATATATATATATATATATAGATATATATATATATAGATAGATAGATAGACAAAAGGGTATGAAAACACACAATGCTGTTAAAATGAAAATATTTTGTATCATATTCATAGCTAATATTGAACAATATTACGATTTATAAAAATTATAATCGCATGGCTTGCACGCTTTTTAGAACAACAATGCTTCCGTTTTGAATTTAAATTATTTTCTGCTTCTCTCTCGAAGAGTCCGGATTAAAAACATGCTCTGATGATGATTTTTATAAATTGTAATATTGTTCAATATTAGCTATGAAAATTATATGAAATATTTTCATTTTAACAACATTGTGTGTTTTCATACCCTTTTAGCTATACATATACAGTCGGATTCATTTCCTTACTCTTAACTATATATATATATATATATATATATATATATATATATATATATATATATATATATATATATATATATATATATATATTATTGCTGAAAGGAAAAAAAATAAAGGAAATAAAATATTGAATAGATAAAATGAATTTAATATGAGTTACTAACACGTGTTTCGGCCATGAGTTTGTTTATGTACACATGTATTCTATATTATTATTTTAAATATAAAATAATAGAAAATTATAAAATATTTAAACATACAAAGAATAACTGTATTCATCAGAGTAAAATGTTTGATATTAAAAAAAAAAATGTTTGATATTTTTTTTAACAATTATACTAAAAGATTTTATAATTTTCTATTATTATCATTTTATTTATTTTTCCTTTCAACATATCGTCAGGTTCATTTCCATTTTCAAATTTACACACACACACACACACACACACACACACACACACACACACACACATATATATATATATATTATTTAAGCTAATAAATTTGTAAATATTAATATATAATAAATTGGTAGAATTTATAAATTGGTGGGTGACCCTCAACCAGGCCTACTAACACCCACATGATAAAAAGGATTACGTTTTTGACATAAGAACAATGTGAAAAAAATTGGGACAATTATATATAGGACATGACATGATCAGTCGAATGATTGGATGGGGCCTCTGCGACCACCCATCTAGCCCACGTAAGGACAGAATATTGCGTGTCACGAAACCATTTAGTATCCTGTCCACGGATTGCTCAGCCAACGCGATCCTGTCCTCAGGCTTCATGAGTCACCAGCTACGGCTAGCAGGTTGCTTCTTTGTTGTTGTTGTTGTGGGGGGTCTTAACCCTCTGCAGATGTATAGTCGGCGTATTGACAGGATGGTTGTGTTTCTTGGTCGAATACAAGACGATTCTCAGTGTACCATAGGCAGTCACAGTGCATCTTCCTGATCACGAGTGGTAGGATTGCTGTCACCCCGTTGGGGGAAATGGTTCTGCCACAGAGAAGAATAAATGCCGAGGCGAGTTCTGTCGAGAAAAAAATGTCTTTTACAGTGCTGAGAAACTGTTGGACTTAAGTTTTCGAGTCGACTGGCGAGCGAGTGTTACTTTTTAAGTGGAAAGATCCAGCTGAAAGGGGTTTTGTGCTTGATATAGATGGGACATCCAACTGAGTATGGTGTACGTATGACAGCTCCAGGTTTATTCAGGTATCTCAGACTTGAAGACCTCTGAAAAAAAACCTAAAAAACAAACATTTCAAATAAATACTTGATTTTATTAGTTTCTAGACTTGGAAGGTTAGTATTCAATTCATGAGATATGAGAGCATCTGTGGTTATGCTCCCACATGCAAATCTTTATCTTACTTACATGTCTTTTGAAGTAGCTGGAAGGTACCTTACTTCTGTAGTCTGTTTCTTGCGTGGCTGGGACATTTCTTCTAACTGGTCTGTAATCTGTTCTTAATTTCTTCTAACTGATCTGGTTCTGTAGTCTGTAGTTTGACTGATCTTTTGTTGACTCTGATTCCCAAGAACCTGGTTTGCTATTAGTTCACAAAGAGACAACGAGGCATATTTTTTGTGTGGTCACATTTTTATTCAGAGCCAGACTTTTCTCTAACTAGGATCCTTCAACACATGTGTGATTGAGCAGCTGCTCATCTCAAGTTCTAGC
>CM042150.1:28943070-28955570 GCA_023376005.1 Doryteuthis pealeii | reverse complement strand
GGGTAGCACAGGGATCTGTGCGATAAACTGAGGAGCTGATGTTAGAAATGATAAAAATAAAATATGGCTAGAATAAAAATGGCTAGAATATCTACCTATTCTCTTATGTATGATTTTTTTACCAAAACTCATATTGGTTTTTTTTTTGGGGGGGGGTAAAATCTTAAATCTGATCTAGCCCTTTAATTATGGATTCCTATATTGTATTCATTTCTATGCTCGACAAGAAATATCTGAAGAAGGCCAGGGGGCATATCGGCCGCAAAGTTGTACAGATAAAAATGAAGATGAGGACAATAGTCCGAACAACTCAGATAATGGTAAACAATGTTTTGGTGCTGGCACAAGATCAAGAAAAGTAATTATATAATTTTCAAGTTGTTGTCAACGGTGCCGACAGTAAGTTAAGTGGAATTTCACATCTTGAAAGACGTCAGGTTGCTACTGGTGTTTCTTCGAAGAAACACCAGTAGCAACCTGACGATGGTGAAATAACCTGAAACCTGGGTAGTTGCTTATGAAAAACTTTTATATTTAAAAAATCCAGCAAATAATATATATATATATATATATATATATATATATATATATATATACATCTAACTATGTATCACATTCTTTTGACATCTATCCAAGTCTATTCACTATCTATCTATCTATCTATCTATCTATCTATATATATATATATATATATATATATATATATATATATATATATATATATTACATTCTGTTCCTCTTTATCTATTGAAACATGTCACTCGATTTTCATGACTGCCTATTTCTTTGGCCATACCGTCGGATTTCATTCTACGTATTTATCTAATAATATAATGAATAGCTTATTATATTATTGCCTCTTATATATATATATATATATATATAATATATATATATATATATATATATATATATATATATATATATATATGTGTGTGTGTGTGTGTGTGTGTGTGTGCATACATATATTTGTTATATAGTTTACTATATTCATTAGTAAAAAATACTCAATATCATAGATTGACCATATATACTTATACACATGGTTTAAAAAACGCATAGGCGAAAAACTGATAGTTACCATGTACCGTTGACTTCATGACGTCGCTACCCTAACATACGTACTCAAACAAAAACACGCAGACACAGACACCCAGACGCACAAACACACACTTAAAGTTGAGTTTTGTTGCATCCTGCACGTGTGGAGGAGTTGTGTAAGTACATAAATACATTATATATATATATATATATATATATATATGAATGAGTTTTTCTCTTAAACAATGGTTCGGTGGAATGACTGCCGAGGCTGTTTGTATTTCACACAGCGCTAATAACCGTGGGAAATGCATGCCTCCCACTAATATCTCTCGAGCTATGAGTAAATATTAGGGAAGAGTGTACTCCTTAACTTTGGATGAACAATCTGTCTTGGAGAAAAAATACTCTGAATTAACTCCGGTTAATACTTATTAGTAGTACTTATATATATATATATATATATATATATATATATATATATATATATAAAGGGTGACGGTCACCCGAAATATTGGAACAGTAAAGCAGACCAAGGACAAAACAATGGTTATACATTCGAACTCTGATTTTTGTTCTGGTTTTTTATATATTTCCTATGCTTCCTGATATCACAAAAATCGTCCACAAGAACAAAATTGACACAAACTAAATATAATATATATATATATATATATATATATATATATATATATATATATATATATAATGTTGTGTGTTATGTATCAATTTTGTTATTATGGACGATATATATATATATATATATATATATATACATATATATATATAGCTGATGGTAGGCGTGGCGCTCCACCTCAGATACAAAAACAATCTCTTTCGACTAGCGCTAGTGAAAAGGGGATAGACTCTCTCGCTGATTGGCTGATACGAGACTTTAGGCCATCCCGACGATTTTTTTACTTTTACTATATATATATATATATATATATATATATATATATATATATATATTAAATCATTGTTACTAAGAGGACTTACTCTATCGGATAGGACTGTTGAATACGCCGAGTGCGCCTCCGCAGAAAGCGATGAGCCCTTACCCAATAGGGCCATCTATGCCTGTATAAAGCATTGTGATAATGAGTGGTCATTGAACCGAATACTAAGAGGTCCCGTGACGTGCAACATTCCACCACAGCCTTTACTTGGTGGGTGGACGAAGAGGCTTAATCAATCGACCGAGCATGTCAAGCCCTAGCACCTTTATGATTAATTTCCCACAGTATTATTCAAATTGCCATCATGGCAAACGCCCAACTCTTTCCATCTTAAAGGTGCTAGAAGGTGGTGTCTGAGGGTCAAACACCAGTTTATTAATATACATGAAGATAATGAAAAGTCTGGCATTTCTACAAATTTATTAATTCACATCAATCGGCTGGTGATGTCAAGCCTTAGCAATTATATGATTGCCCCGGTCGTATTCTTCAAATTGCTCTTATGGGAAAGAGGCAACCTTTTTTATCATATGGGTACCAGAAGTAGGTGAGTAAGATTAAACCACCAGTTTAGTAATACACATGAAGTTATTTCTTCTAATCTATGAAGGTATTTAAAAATCTAACATAAAAATTGTTTCACTATATTGATATCCAATGAATTTAAGAAAATTATTTCTATCAATATATTAATTCACGTGAAGTTAATGAAAATTATTTCTACCAATATATTAATACATGTGGAATTAATGAAAATCATTTCTACCAATATATTAATTGACGTAAAGTTAATGAAAATTATTTCTACCAATATATTAATACACGTGAAGTTAATGAAAATTATTTCTACCAATATATTAATACACGTGAAGTTAATGAAAATCATTTCTACCAATATATTAATACACATGAAGTTAATGAAAATTATTTCTACCAATATATTAATACACGTGAAGTTAATGAAAATCATTTCTACCAATATAATACACGTGAAGTTAATGAAAATATTTCTACCAATATATTAATACACATGAATTAATGAAAATTATTTCTACCAATATATTAATACACATGAAGTTAATGAAAATCATTTCTACCAATATATTAATACACGTGAAGTAAATGAAAATTATTTTTACCAATATATTAATTCATGTGGAATTAATGAAAATTATTTCTACCAATATATTAATAGACGTGAAGTTAATGAAAATTATTTCTACCAATATATTAATACATGTGGAAATGAAAATTATTTCTATAAATATATTAATAGACGTGAAGTTAATGAAAATTATTTCTACTAATATATTAATACACGTGAAGTTAATCAAAATTATTTCTACCAATTCATTACTACACACGAAGAAATGTATTTCTACTAATGTATACAACTAAAGCAAACCTCCAGTCTATTCACTTACAAATCATTTACAACAAGATTTGGAATCAGCATTTGATATGCCATAAAACGAAATAACTGACCAACCAACAAAGAAAACCCAACAGGTTCATTGATCGTCACGAATAAGCGATATCATTATTTGGTCTAATCCATATTCTGCAGTTTCCAAATATGTTTATTTATTTAAGAAATTACAAATAGAATGAAGTTGGGGTTGAGCGTGATGCCCAAAATTTTATGGGGAAAAAATAAATGTCGTTTATATTCCTTAATTTCCAAGCGAGTTCCATTCGCTTATCCCTTCATGATAATACATTTATCCAACATCTTCGGCCACTGCGACCAATAAAATTCCGCCGTGTTGGTTGGTGGTTCAGAATACGCCGACTAAACTTCTGCAGAGGGGTACAATCCTCCCAATGGGACAACCTGTCGGTCGTGGGTAGTGACCCGTGATTCTGGATGGGGGTCTGGTGACTGAGCAGTCCATGACATGTAATGATCCACTTTAGTCCTTAGTCAGAGAGGCTTCCTCCGATCAATCGGATGGCCACATCTAGCCTTAGCCCACTATGATTGTCTCAACCCTATTGCCCTTATCGCACCCAACCTTTTTTATCATATATGTGCTAGAAGGTGCTGACTTAGGGTCTTATTGTCCTGTGTATGACAGTAAACTGCATATAATGGTGAAGTTCCAATTCTGGAGCTCTGAGGACTGTGGAGTATCTTTTAATCACCATAACACCTAGGGCCACTCTGATAAACAGTGTTAGTACCTCCTCGCCTTTCATCTATAGATATATATAAAATAAACATGTTTAAAAAATTGAGTTAAACAAGATTTAAATATCCATTTAGAATGGTTAAAACAAAACATCTTCACCAACAAGGATTGACGTTGTAAAGCCCAACCAAACCAAATCAAGAATTACAAAATGTTAAATTGCTACCATCGTTCAGGATTTGAACTGAGGTTGACGCATTCAATTTATAAAACGATTACCGTTAAGCAACGAGCGCCTTCTGATGCAATTCTTCAATAAATAACTATTAAATACCTACTTTCATTTTCAAGAAGTATTCGACCTCAGCCGTTCACGAAGGATATTGTTTTTCTTTTGTCTTATTCAGGTAGATCATTTAAAATATTAATTTCATCTTTTATCTTTTCGGCGGCTCGTATTCAATGTCCTTTTTTTGTTCCGTCGCTTTCTCGTTATGGTTTTTTCTTTCACTTTCATAATCATTTTCTTTATTCTTCTTATATTTACTTTCATAATTATCTTTTTTATTCTTCTCACTTTCACTTTCATAATCATTTTCTTTATTCTTCTTATATTTACTTTCATAATTATCTTTTTTATTCTTCTCACTTTCACTTTCATATTCATTTTCTTTATTCTTTCCTACTTTCACTTTTTAATCATTTTCTTTATTCTTTATTACTTTCACTTTCATAATCATTTTCTTTATTCTTCTTTATTTACTTTCATAATCATTTTTTTATTCCTTTCATTTTCTTTACTTTCACTTTCATATTCATTTTCTTTATTCTTTCTACTTTCACTTTTATAATCATTTTCTTTATTCTTTCCTACTTTCACTTTTATAATCATTTTTTTTCTTTCTACTTTCACTTTTAATCATTTTCTTTATTCTTTCTACTTTCACTTTCATAATCATTTTCTTTATTCTTTCCTACTTTCACTTTTATAATCATTTTCTTTATTCTTTCCTACTTTCACTTTCATAATCATTTTCTTTATTCTTTCCTACTTTCACTTTTTAATCATTTTCTTTATTCTTTCTACTTTCACTTTTATAATCATTTTCTTTATTCTCTTTACTTTCACTTTCATATTCATTTTCTTTATTCTTTCCTACTTTCACTTTATAATCTTTCTTTATTCTTTCCTACTTTCACTTTTATAATCATTTTCTTTATTCTTTCCTACTTTCACTTTCATCATTTCTCTTTCCTACTTTCACTTTCATAATCATTTTCTTATTCTTCTTACTTCTTACTTTTACTTTCATATTTTCTCTATTCTTTTTCTTTTCACTTTCGTATTCATTTTCTTTATCCTTTCCTACTTTCATTTTCTTTATAGTCCTTTCATTTTCACTTTCATAACCATTTTCACTTTCACTTCATTCATTTAATCTAATCTTCAATCATAAGGATATTTTCTTTGTTGCGTTTGAGAACATTACGGCTTATGAAAATTCATCTTTTGCTTTTTATTACTTTTATACTCAACATCTGCATCTTATTGAGTACGTCTCAATATGACAGCGATTAACATTTTTTTCTGATGTCGTTTACTGTGTGGCCATTAAAACCGGAATAAATTAGAAATGGATAAAATGTGGAAATACTGAATGAATACTTTGAACGGCTTATGTTAATTGCTGATTAGACTTTTATTATGTCTGGTAGACATTTCACTTTTACTCTTGATGGCCACTTCAGCCAGAAATCAGTCAGCCGTCTAATAGATATGTGCACTGAAAAGCATTATTACCATCAATAAATTTGATAGTTCTATTGGGAATATAGTTGTCCTCAGAGGAAAAGTTAAAGTGACATTATTCAGAGCCACGCTCCATAGAGCAAATAGGTTACGGCATCTATAAAGCAATTGTTAGTAGACCTTTGTGGGAAAGTTCGTTCTGCTCTGAGTTCTCAATGATTGCAATATTGTGACAGATTTCTAATCAACTTTATCAAGAACTAGAAGCGGCTACCCAGTCACGCCTGGGTAGCGTGGGAAGGAAACCTTGTATATTGATTTGTTTACTTTTGAGATTCATAAATCCTGGATATTATCAAGCAGAATTTCTATGATTTTTTTAATAAATTTTTATAAATCCTGGATATTATTTCATAATTATATTAAATCCTGGATATATATATATATATATATATATATAATATATATATATATATATATATATATATATATATAATTATATAAATTATTATAATAAATATCATATATTATTATTATTATTATTATTATTATTATTATTATTATTATTATGTAATAATATTATATTATATTATTTATTATTATTATTATTATATTATTTATATTAATTAATAATATTATTATTATTATTATTATTTATTATTTGATATTAATTAATAATAATATTATTATTATTATTATTATTATATTATTTGATATTAATTAATAATATTATTATTATTATTATTATATTATTTGATATTAATTAATAATAATATTATTATTATTATTATTATTATTATATATTGATATTAATTAATATTATTATTATTATTATTATTATTATTATATTATTTGATATTAATTAATATTATTATTTATTATTATTATTATTATTATATTATTTGATATTAATTAATAATAATAATATTATTATTATTATTATTATTATTATATTATTTGATATTAATTAATAATAATAATAATATTATTATTATTATTATTATTATTATATTATTTGATATTAATTAATAATAATATTATATAATATTATTATTATTATTATATAAATAATTTATATATAAATTATTATCATACATAATCATATGCATAATTATATAAATCTTGGATATTATTTTATAATTATATAAGAATTTCTATAAATTCTGGATATTATTAAGCCGAATTTCAATGCCATTTCTATGTATGTTCTAATTTTTAAATATCTTTGAATATGAATTAAATGTTCCTAATTCTTGCACAAAAAGCTAGAACTGGTGATATTTAATGTGTATATATATTTACTTTGTCGTTAATTGATTTTTTATAGTTTCCTCCGGACATACATACATACACACCAACTGATTTTTATATATGTATAGATATCCAACCAAACGAAAGGTCTTAATTTCAAGAGCTCAAAAGGGCCATTGTATCCCGAGGACCAAAAGTGGGATGAGTAAGTTTAACGAGAGAATGCTATAAGCCTTTGAGATAGTAAACAAATACTACATCGTCCTCTTTTTTAGCAAAGTTCAAGACCTTCTGAACCCTTAGATTACCCTGTACCTGAGTTAAAATTAAAACACAAATCATCTTTAAACTTCACTCCAGGCACAGAGATATTTGTCTATAGCTATCCCATCATTTCATTTAAAATAAAGTATATATAGAAGGGGGGATATATGGGGGGGGGAATAGATATTCGAATCAAGAAGTCCCTGCTGAGGGGGGACCAAAAACAAGCGAGTTCACTGTCTTCTCACAAGCCAGACTTTCCTTTGGTCAACACATTCTTCGTCTTCGTCTAGCAGCTGGAAAATCCGTCGTCGTAGTCGAAATAATCTTTAACAGTTCAAAATCGCATTTCCTATTTAGTTTTGTTTCTGATGGACTATAATCCATTTCCTTACTGGGTCGTTCGCAAAGCGCTTCGTCGTCGTCGACTTCTGCTGCTGCTGACTCCCCAGAGCTCGACTCACTTGTTATTTATGGACAAATTTATCCAAACATCCGGGCTCATCAATCGAAACTTGCGTCCGTCCAGTTCTCAAATCGCATTTGTTTTTGCATGCAGGAGGGCGCGAGTTCGATCATGGCAGGCAAGACAATGTCTTGCTCTTTTTCCTTTCTCGTTCTCCGTATCAGTATATGATCCTAATACTAAGTCTATATTGGTATCTGATGTCATTTCTCCAAACTCCAAATATTAGATTTACATATTGAAGGGATTAAGAAGAGTACAAATTTCGAGAAAGATTGACCGAAAATTTATTTGGAACTACCAGTGTTTATATAGAATAGTTGGAGATGCGTAGTCTAATGGTTACATATATGCGCACTGATAAGTTTTATTACCATCAATAAATATGATAGTACTATTGGAAATACAATAGTCCCTTGAGGAAATTTTGAAATAACATTATTCGGACCTACGCACTATTGAACAAATAGGTTACGGTTTCTATAAATCAAAGATCCATAGATATCTGTTTGAATGTTCGTTTTGCTCTCGGTTGGTCATGATTGTGATATTGCGTCAAATTTATCTAAGTTTCTCATCAACTTTATCAACAGTATCCAGCTAATTCAGATGTCTTCAACCCAAGGACCCAAAAGGCCCAGTACATCTTGGGGGAGGTGCATGATATTTGTAGAGATTAAGATACAATTAAAATTTAAAAAATAGGAAACTCCCATAATTATTTAGTTAAAATAAGAAGTAAAGAATTAAATTACAGTTATTTCTTTTTGTTAATGGAACAATCAGAAATCAATAATACTAGTCACATATTTATCAAAATAATTTTTAAATATAAATATACAAATTAGCCTTCCTTTTCACACTGTATACCGCTATTTTATTGAATATGTAACTAGAATTGCATATCATTAGTATGTAGATAAGCCCACCCCTCGTGGTGGGGGTCCAGTGGCTTCGGTCCTGGATATTTACAAGTTAATAGCGTCGATCCCAGGGGGCTACCCCCAGGCTATACCTGCCCCCTTGATTTAAAGGGGCATGGCTGAGTTTATTACCCAGCACCCGAGGCGCCCCCTTGAGGGGGAATGCCGACGGGATCGACGCAATTTTTACCACCTACCACCCATGAGCTTCGGCTTGTGGGTGGGCCCACATAAAAATGTCCTTGTGTCACGCCCTCATAAGTAGGATGAGAAGCAAATACCTGTAGATAAGGCCAACAGTATTAATAATGTGAACAATTATATTAATAATTGAGGTTTAAATAAAAATAAAATCATGGAGAATATAACGTAAATAACTAAGGGAATTGTCACTTGAGTAGTGATATAGTTACAGACAGGTAAAAATCCAATATCCATTATTATAAGAAGATGTATTTAGAATAAAGACACCTATATATATATATATATATATATATATATATATATATATATATTATATATATATATATATATATATATCAGGTAAAGATTCTACTAATGTTTTTACTATATAAATGCATTGAAAATGATTTTACTATATGGATGCATTTTAAATCGGCCTTATTATTGAAATGTATTTAGAATAAAGAAACACTTACAGTGCCTAGTAATAATAGCAACTGCCAATACAATGATATTATAGACATTATCGAAAAAGCATTCTCCTGGCGGAATAAACTGTTTTATATATATATATAAAATTATCTGTAATCATATTTTTAGTATTTACTTTCGCCCATTAGAATATATTTATTACAAATGATAACAATGCTAGCAGTTAATCATCAAAAGTTGTATTTGATATTCGTACTGCTGTCGCCAACTCATATCGTAATTGTTTTGCGGATTTGATTTTTAGTGTTCGGTTTCTTTCTTTTTATTTTTTCATTAGAAACCGCCCTGAGGCAGAAGAGTAATATTCCTCCAGTAGGCCTTACCTGTTGGCCTTGAGTGACGACCTGTTATGCATACGTTTGCTCTTATAGCAATTTCTCCTCACTGGTGTTGCCACCTTCATTATTGCATCAGTTTTTGAAATTATTGCTGGTACACATAGTGTTCCAATAATGTACCACGCCTCTGTAGTATAATATAATATCAACACGTGTACATCAATGGTAAATTGACTGTAAATTGAGTACATGTTTGTCGCAACTATTTATCGGGGATTTATTTATGATCCCTATCTGGCTGGTTGGCATCCTTCTGTCTGTGAGAGACGATGAAATAGTGTCACATTTTTTTTTTGGGGGGGGGACTATGTGGCCTGGGCAGGTTTATATGGAGGATGAGCTGTTGCCCAAGCATCAAATCCCCCTTCTCCACATTGCCACTGTGATCCAAAGGAAAGGTAAGGAACCAATGCAATTCGGCAGCAGTAGTATCGCAGGAGTTGATGGGTAGCACTGGATTTCAGCGTCAAAAAATCAATTAATAGAAAACCATCAATTAATAGAAAAAAAATCCAAGTTAAAAAAAAATCTTGATATATAAAAAATTTCAATTAAAAAAAAATTAATATAAAAAAAAAATTCAGTATTTCAATTTAAATAATATTTCTATTGCAGCCATGAAAAAAAAAAGTTTTTTAATATCTATTTCATTCAATACGATATAGGTCGGAGAGGCCCCCTCCGATCAATCGGCTGGTCACGTCAAACCCTAGCACCTATATGATTTTCCTAACCCTATTGCCCTTATGGCAAGCCCCAACCCCTTTTTATCATATGGGTGCTAGAAGGCGGTGGCTGCGGATCTACATGTCCTGGGAATGACGTTAAACTCTATCTGATGGTGAGGTTCCAGTTTTGGAGGTTTGGGGACTGTGGAGCACCCCTTCATCACCATTGCTCACTGGTCCACTCTGACCCGGAGTGGTAGTACCTGTTAGGGTTCCATCTATGGGTTAAATAGAAAAATGTATTTATAAAAAATTTGTGTTATCCATTAAGAATTGATTTATTTCAAAACTTTATCGGCATTAAATGACCCACTGAGGCTGATATGCCGTAAAACAAAACAAACCAATCAATATGATATAATAGCAATATATGATATAAAAATGATTTGTATCATGTTATAAATTATAACCATTTAAGTTTTAATGCGAAAGCATTTAAATTTTAATGTAATAAAAGTTATTAAATTCAAAAACTAACGAAATTAAACAAGAAAGCATATAAAATTACACTTATTTTAATTATGTTTTAATTGGTTTCTATATAAAATCATTGATAAGTTTTATCTTAATACGTTGGAGAATAGAACAATAATATTAGAGATCAATAACACCAAGTGATTATTTATTCAACCCGTTTCTTATAAACCAGTATGCAAATGAACCACACCATATATTATATAAACCTTTATTTCTAAGTGATATATAAGACACATTGCCGGATTTTAAACGCACTAATAATATGGGGTGTATGGAAGCAAATCTAACTCAGATTTTCATAGGGACATTGTTAATATAAGATTTATTCTATGTACTAATGATTTTGACTATAAATTAAATATTCATTGATAATCATACGCATTTTCCGAGTTTATTGTGACGTAATCAATTACGTAGTTTCTGTTGCAGACATACATACAGCGAAACCTAATTATAAGATACACACACACACACACACACACACACATATATATATATATATATATATATGGAGGCGCGTGGGTTAGAGTCGTGGAAAATGGACTCGTCGATTCGAGTTCAATTCCTAGACGAAGCTGTTAGCATTTCACATAGCGCTAATACCCTTGGGAAAGGTATGAATCCATATATTCTCCCTCCAGCTATGGGTTTAATAGTAGGGCAGACTGGGCTCTTCAGCCTTGGATAGGTAACCAGTCTAGGAGAGGGATAACTCTGAATTCAAAATTCCTGAGGTCAGTCGTTGATTGGGTTTGTGGCAAACTATAAACAAATCCCTGTGTGGGAGTTCATTGTGTGTATGAACCCTCATACGTCGATAATCGACGGGAGAGTCCATTATATATATATATATATATATATATATATATATAATATATATATATATATATATATATATATATGTCTTTGAATGGATTCCTATATTTGTTTTATTTTATATCACTTTATGAATAAAAGTTCGAGTTATAACATAATTTTTCATCGTTTCCACCTTTTTAAGTAATGTTTGTAGATACCAATACTTAATTAACGTGTTACTATTCGTACTTCTGTCGCTTAATCATATAACTATTTTGTGCAGTTTATCTTGTAGTGTTCTATTTCTTTCTTTCTCCTTTTTCATAATAAGGATGGCATATTTTTTAAATCCTCAAATTCCTTTCCAATATCTTGTCTCTAATTTGTATTGAGCTTTCTTGTTCTTTCTTTCACTCTTGGAAAATATCATCCATATAAATGAGACCAGAAGCAGCTACCCGGCGTCGCCTGGGGAGAAGTGGGGGGAGGGAAAAAGTTAGTTTCGCAGATCCATTATTACTGAATTATGAGTTGGATCCTCTCAGGATGCCCCATTAAAATCCTTACGTAAAAAAAGACCTTGCTTTGATTCGGCTTGTTGGGTCGTCAGAAAAAAGTGCACAAACACTATGAAAAGAAAACTCCTATTTAAAAATGTTAAATGCAAAAAAATCGATGCAGTTACTATTTAGATTTTA
>CM042150.1:28933070-28938070 GCA_023376005.1 Doryteuthis pealeii | reverse complement strand
CAACTCTATTCAATTATAATTCTACTTTCCCAGTATCACTAGGCCACGTGATTCTCTAAGCCAATCAGAGGCTCCGTTTCAGATGACTCTGAATTGAGGACTATTGACATTCAAAATATATGACAGGGATTTCCACTGTGGTTATTTCCTAGTTGAGTAACATTAGTGCCCCAGAAAAACAGAACCCAAATTATTCATTTATTTTCCCATTAAACTAACTCTAAGCCCTAACCCTAACCCTAAACCCTAACCCTAACCCTTGTTGGACTTAAAATAAAAATAAAAAAATTAACAGTTTCATTACAAAATTTGTGGGTTCTGTTTTTTTTTTCAGGGTCACCCTCTAATATTATGTTACTCAATAAGGGGAGGTTAGGCTTAGGCTTAGGCTTAGGGTTAGGGTTAGGATTTAGTGTTAGGGTTAGGGTTTACGGTTAGGGTTAGGGTTGGGGTTTAGGGTTAGTTTAATGGGAAAATAAATAATTTTGGTTCTGTTTTTTCTGGGTCACCCTGTAATATCATGTTACTCAACAAGGAAATAACCTCCACTGTTGTTAGAAATTACTCTACACTACTTGCTATAATGATAGGCTATGCCTATTCATGATGTATCCAAATGTCTTTCTGGAAGTAGAGGGTGCCAGCTCATATCGTTAATTCTGGTGCACAGACCGTGGATTACTTGTAGAATATTCAGTTTTTTTCAGCACAATTTTTTTACAAAGAATTTTTAATTAATTTTATTTCCACGATTTGACTTCGGCATATATATATATATATATATATATATATTATATATATATATATATATATATATATATATATATTGTAGTAACAATAATCCATATTATATATATGTACGCAAAAACACACATATATATACCCACATATTAAAATATATATACACACATATATATGTAAACATGTATATATACTCACATACATATACACACATACGCAAACACACATATATATATGCGTGTGTGTATGTGTGTGTATGTATGTGTGTATATATATATTGTGTATATATATGTGTGTGTGTGTGGTGGCGTGTGGGAGTGTACTTCTGTGTAAAGATAAAAATTTAAAATGTATCTAAATGATTACCAATTTCTAAATGCTGATTCACATCGCTGATTTGGCGGGAATCGATGTTTTAAGCAGGAGAGGGGCGTAATTCCTTTCGACAGAAATGTTAAGTTTTTAAGGTCATCCTTCGGCCTTAAAGCAAGAGCGCTTGTCCAGTGGAATTGGATCCCTGGTAAAGAGTCCCTCGATAATGAATCTCTTGGTTCCTCTGGTAAAGAGTTCTCGGTTCTTGGTAAAGAGTCCCTCGATAATGAATCCTTGGTTACTCTGGTAAAGAGTTCTCAGTTCCTGGTAAAGAGTCCTCGATAATAATCTCTTGTTCCTCTGTAAAGAGTTCTCGGTTCTTGTAAAGAGTCCCTCGATAATGAAATTTGGTTACTCTGGTAAAAGATTCTCAGTTCCTGGTAAAGAGTCCTTCGATAATGAATCCTTTGGTTACTCTGGTAATCGTTTAAGTCCTTCCTGAGTATTGGTAAAGATCTGCTAATTCTATGTCCGTCCTTAGCGTAATTGTAATTATGACCAGTGGGGGAGTTGTCTTCCACGCAGTATGGTTAATGATTGGCTGCAGGAACAACTCACGTGACCTTGTCTAGTCTATAAATCCAGATGGGGAATTAGAGCACACCTTATATACTAAATATTCCAACAAGAAATCCTGAAGCATTTTTTACTAAAAGATTAGTCACAGACTACAGACATTGATAAGAATTTAGATAAGACTTTAAAATATCTTTTAAGAAATCGTATGCGTTGTAATTTAAAAATAAAATTTCTGAAAATAGCAATACTCAGTTTTTCCTGTGTACTACCATTTTTTTTTCATTTTGTATAATCGGATGAACAAAAAAGAAAGAAAGAAAGAAAAATTAAGAAAAAACAAGAACGAAAGAACAGAAGAAACAATGAAACAAAGAACAAAAAGAAAAAAGAAAGAAAGAAAGAAAGAAAGAAAGACAGTTAAGTCAGTAAATAATTAAAGGAAACATTAAGAAATATTTGAAAAAAGTATTTCTATCATGGCTTTCTTTCTTCATCTAATTTTTACTATATTCATTATTTTCTTTCTTTCTTTCTTTCTTTCTTTCCTCTTTCTTTCTTTCCTCTTACTTTTCCTATATTCATTATTTCTTTCTTTCTTTCTTTCTTTCTTCTTCTATTTTTCTTATTCATTCTTTCTTTCTTTTCTTTTCATTCTTTCTTTCTTTCTTTTTCTTTTTTTCTTTCTCTTACTTTTTATATTCATTTTTCCTTTCTTTCTTTCTTTTACTTTTCCTTTATTCATTATTTTCTTTCTTTCTTTCTTTCTTTCTTTCTTCTTTCCTTTATTCATTATGTTCTTTCTTTCTTCCTTTCTTTCTTCTTACTTTTCATTTATTCCTTATTTCCTTTATTCCTTATTTTCTTTTTTCTTTCTTTTTTCATTCTTTCTATTTTTCTTTTTTTCCTTCTTTCTTTCATTCTTTTATCTTTCTTTATTTTTCTTTACTCATCTTAAATTTATTATTTTCTTTTTTCTTTTCTTTCTTTAAATCTTTGTACCGACTTTTCCGTTATTCATTATTTTCTTTCTTTCTTTCTTTCTTTCTTTCTTTCTTTCTTTTTTTTTATAGTTAAGACTACTTTTACCCGAACAACAGAGATTAACCTTGCTGGCAGTTTATTTTCAATGAGAAAAGTTTCTTAAACAACATCAGGAAATATTCTAACGAGAAATCAATTTATCACTTTTCAGAAGAATTCCGCGAAAAAAAAAATGTCTATAAAAAGATGGCGTGTGATTTAGCCGTTAATTTCAACTCTTTTATATGAAAAATAATTTTTTTTCGATTTATTTTCAAACGAAAGGGTCTAATTATATCTTTAAATATATAGACGAGTGGTCAAATGGTATTTTTTTTTCTTTCTAAGAGGTAAATGTTGATAATTGATCAATTAGAACAAAAGTGTTTTTCTTTTTCCGACGCCCACAGGAGATAAAAACAAATTCTTCTATATTTGCTGTTCTTTCTTTCTTTTAGAATTAATGATTCTGACGTAATCAGGACTTTATATTTGATTTTGTATTCTTCAAGAATCTTTGCAATAAAAATAACTCAGGAATATTATATCTAAAAGTCAAATATTAAATACAAGGATAAGTCAAAGGTTTGGCCATATATTTTGTTTTCGCTCAGTCGGTAGCTTGTTCGGCTAGGAACCTAAAGGTAGAGTGGCGCTCCGTAAATGAGAACACGAACGTGGATTGAATAAAGGGTTAGGTTTCAAAGTTCTGTGATGGCTCCCGATTACGACAAGGTTCCCGACTCCAAAAAGAAGGTGCCGTCGGAGAAGTTTCCCGAGTCCGACAAGAAATACCCGAAGAAGGCCGGAGGACATATCGACCGAAACATTGTACAGATAACAATGAAGATGAGGACAATTAACGTTTTGGCCATATACTTTGGTTTCGCTCAGTCGGTAGCGTATTCGGCTGGGAACCTCAAGGTTCTTGGTTCGATACCGGCCCATGCCAACTCAGCGTATGAGTAGCACAAGGATCTGTGCAGTAAAGTGAGGAGCTGATGGTAGGTGTGGCGCTCCGTCTTAGATGCTAAAAACAATCTCCTTGGTCTAGCGCTAGTGAAAAGGGATAGACTCCCTCACTATCTGGCTGATACTAACTTTAGGCCACACCGACGACATTACTATACTTTTACTTGGTTTTGAAGGTACAACGGTTCTGTGAGAAATTTGTGGTGTAATCGTAATCGTCTGTAGGAAATAGTCACGGTGAACCGAGTTCAAATCCTGAACTTGACTGGTGAGTCAAAAGTTTTGCAATATATTGGTTTTGAAGGTAAATCGTTTCTGGGAGGTGTTTGTGGAGTAATGGTTATAGTCGTAGGAATTAGAAATGCGGTAAAAAGGGAAATAAAAATGATAGAGGAGAAAATTTAAAGGAAGAAAAATTAAAAAGAGATAGAAATAAAAAAAAATAAAAAAGGAATAACACATAGGGAAAAACTAAAAAAGAGAAAAAAAAAACAGAAGGAAAAGGAACGAGAAGGAAAAAGTGAAAGAAAAGATTAAGAAAAAGGAAAAAAAAAGGATGAGTTAAAAGTTTGAAATATTCTAATTTTTGGGGTAAAAACGGTTCTAAGGCAGTCTCACCAATAACACATCTCTAATTTCGTATGGATTTTTAGGAACACCAGGAAGTGAAAAAGAAAGGCGGAAAAGAGGAGTAAGAGAGTGAGGTTAAGAGGGAAATAATTTATCAAATTTCTTATCAAACTGAAAAAGAAAACAAAATTAGTCCAAATAGACACATGGCCTAGTGGATAAGGTAATTAGGTTAAGACAGTTCTAAGTGACAGTTATCTCTAGATGGCAGGTTCAATCCTGTTCAAGGGCAGCAGTAACATAAAATAATAATTAACACAGCTTAATGCCCCTACTCCAGCTATGGTTAGCGGAATGAGAACAGGAACGTGGATTTAATAAAGGGTTAGGTTTCAAAGTTCCGTGATGGCTCCCGATTACGACAATAAGATTCCCGATTACGACAAGAAGGTTCCCGAGTCTGAAAAGGCTCCCGAGTCCGAAAAGAAAGCGAATCCCGAGTCTGGAAAAAAAGGTTCCTGAGTCCGAGAAGGGCCCGAGTCCGACAAGAAATACCTGAAGAAGGCCGGAGGGCATATCGGCCGAAACTTTGTACAGATAACAATGAAGATGAGTCCGAATAACGCAGATAATACTAAAAAAAAATCAGTGGTAAGAATTCGCGTATTAAAATGTTCGTTTATTTGAAGAATTTCTGTTTAAGCTATGTCACTATACTTTTGACGATTAGAAAAAATGAATTCTCTTTCCCAAAATTTTTTGATATAAAGTTTTCATAAGATGATGGGCTACAGAGAGAGGTGGAA
>CM042150.1:28890570-28928070 GCA_023376005.1 Doryteuthis pealeii | reverse complement strand
ATTGCATGAATAATGATTAATTCGAATAATTTTATCAATTTTGTTATTGTCTAAAAGAACTACAATGGTTAAATTACAAAAAATACTAATAGTAGCAGGTACGCGCTTGGTTAATTCATTTTAGCAATGCCCC
Source organism: Doryteuthis pealeii (assembly GCA_023376005.1). Taxonomy (NCBI): domain Eukaryota; kingdom Metazoa; phylum Mollusca; class Cephalopoda; order Myopsida; family Loliginidae; genus Doryteuthis; species Doryteuthis pealeii. The sequence goes on along the minus strand of CM042150.1, from coordinate 28,927,937 downwards.
CCTTAAAGGTACCCAGTACATTTTACAATATCACAATTTTTGTATACATGTTCGGTACCTAAAATTTGATCCCCTGGTATGTCTACTATGTAGCATATTATTCAGAAGTCTCGGTGGATTAAAGAGTTATCTTCGTGTTCGCAGCCTCACAGGTGCTTGCAAATAAAATAAAAAAATAAAAAAATGAAAAAATGAAAAAAAAAAGACGAAAAAAAAAATACATGAAATGGTCCAACTCGTGCGCAAGTTGACAACTAACCTTAGAGATTATCAGTTACTTCTTTAAAAAAAAAGTTTTTTGGAAGTTGATCAAAAATAATAAATCTTTTTAATCAATTTTCTCTGGGCGATGCAATTGTTTCTTGCGGAATGACCGTCATTACTGCATCTGAATACCAATGAACGCTTAGTCGCCATCTTTTTTTTTTTTAAATACAAGATGGTTTCCGGAGAGAGGCGAGTTCAATAACATTGCATTTCTATGCTTTCTACGCTGGCCGTTTGCGAGCGTTGAATTTACTACTCCATTAATCCGGATAAGCCTCGTCCACTCGGCAGCTTTCATGACAAAGTGGGTGCCTAGTGAGGCGACATTCCACAAGGCGTTGGTTCTTTGATAATAAACCATGAGAAGATTTTTATTGACTACTGAGGCAAAGGCAAGAAACAAAAATCAGAGAGAGAGAGAGAGAGAGAGAGAGAGAGAGAGAGAGAGGAGTAGGGAAGAGGAAGGGGGTTGAAGTGAATTATTTTCCAATTGCGAATAGTAATTGTTCATTCGGTTATTTTAATGGCAGAACAGAAAGAAGAAAAAATGAAAGACTTGTTGAAAGATAGATATATAAGGAGAGAGAGGGGAGCAGAGAAATATGTGTAGGTAGATAGATGAGTAGGGACAAAAGGAAAAGAAAGAAGAGGAAAAAGAAGGAAACAGACAAAATCAATATGTTTATTCATTTTGTCTAAACAGTGAGGTAGGGACATAGAGAGAAATACTGAAAAAAGGAAAAAGAAAAGAAAGAGAAGAAAGAAAGAAAGAGAAACAGATAGTCTGAATAAAAAAAATAAGAGATTGAGAGAGAGAGAGAGAGAGAGAGAGAGAGAGAGAGAGAGAGAGAGAGAGAGTGACATACAGGTAGAATGAAAGAAAGAAGAAAGATGGAGAGAAGAGAATACAGATATGCAAAAAAGACATACAGAGGGAGGGAGGGAGAGAGGGACAAAGAGATACAAAACACATTCTGTTAATTTATCACTTCACGGCAACTTCCTATTAAATATTCAAATCAATCAGCAACAAAAACGTGCTATCTGATATGTGCGGTGAAAAAGAATCTATGAGCTGACACTAAGTGTGACGCTCCATCTCAGCAAAAAGTCTCCCTGGTCTAACGCTAGCAAAAAACTGGATATAATTACTCGCTATTCGGCTGATTCTGACAATATGAAACACCACAGATTTACTTACTTACTATTCTTCTACAATTATGGCTTTGGCATTAAATAAACCACGAAGTTGATATGCCATTAAACAAAAAACAAAACACAGTAAGTTAAGTGCATTGGTTTATGAAGAGCGACATCAAGCATTTTTGTATGCACAATAAAGTTGTTGGAATTGTCTTCCCTTGGATCTGGAAGAGTTATCTTCCCTCTGAGTTCCCGGTTTGACCACCAGGGATCTGTGGTATTTAAGCGCCTATTACAAACTCTCTTTCCCTCTTTCTCGGACTGGAAAACATGGGTTAGACATTTTTGTCTACACCCCATCCTCGTGGGGGCCTCTATCCACCACGTACGGACTAAGTCAATAAGTGACTTTAACCTTATGGACTATCCATAACTATCTGTATCTTTTATATGTACATGTAGGTAACTATTGTTTATGTTCTTATTGTACCTTGTGCCATACACGTATTTCTTGTATATGTTATAAATGTCTTTATGTACTTTTATTAAATTCCATCTTGTTATATGTTTAACACCATTGTGGGAGTTGTTTGTTTCAACCAGTTATAATATATTATATATATATATATATATATTATTAATATACCAAGCGTGTTGGTAGATCCTTGCGGAGAGAAAAAAACCAGCAGAGAGGTTGATTGTAAAAATATACTACCAAACATCCCAGGGAAAAAAATTTGAAAAAAAAAAAGACCAAGATATTCGTACCAACAAAAAAAAATCTATTGGTATAGTATTTGGCCAAAAGAAAAAACAATTTATATGTATATATATATGTATATAAGAATATAATATATTAATATAACCGCTAGGAGAAGCTAATCTGTAAAAAAAGTGCTCGATACCTAAGTAGAGCCAAGTAATAAAGATAATCTACTGAGTCAGACGACCTACTATTAGTTTCGCATAAAGCTTTTTTTTTTTTTGTCAGAAAAAAAGAAGCTTTATGCGAAACTAATAGTAGGTTCGTCTGACTCATAGATTATTTTATATTATAATATTTATATATATATATATAATATATATATATATAACCTTGAACCTTACAAATAAATATGTACATACGACTACAACATCTCCATATTAAATCAACAAAACGTATATAGCCAGCATATCAAACAGCTAAATATAATCTATCTATAATATAAAGAGCAATGTATGATATTCATAACAACTTGTGACAACTCGGAAAAGCTGGCACTATTCTGGCCGAAATTAAAGCGTCATCATGGAGGTTGGAAGTGTCTGACATGTGGTCGAGTTTGCTTTCGAGGGCGGCTATGCATCATAGGAATCTCACTGGGTCAATCCATGCAGATTCCAGGAGTAAATAATGTGCTATATGTAGCAGGTCTGTAAGATGGTCTTAAGAGACATTGGTGCTGCATAAGCACAAATTTTATCATCTGACTCATCTGATTCATCTGAATCATCTCATTCAACGGGAAGAAGTCTTTTCAATGTCATATTTTGCGTCAAACTTTGTAGATCTGCAGCAGGTTTGATGAGTCATTTGAGGGCTCATGCAAGGAAATACGGCAATGATCTGTAAGATTATGCTAATGTATGTCCGTATGAAACTAAAAATTAAACAATTTACTACAAAGTAAATATATATACACATTAAATATTACCGCTTCTTGCTTTTGTGCAAAAATTATGAAGATTTGATTTATATTCGAACGTATTTAAATATTAAAATATACAGAGAAATAACATTGAAATTCTACTTCGAAATGTTCAGGATTTGTAAATCTCAAATGTAAACAAATCAATACACCAAGAGTTTTTGTCCCCCACTCTACCCAGCCGAGTTTTTTTTACCCCCTCTACCCAGGCAATGGTGGGTTGCTGCTTCTTGTTCACTATAAATCAAACTCAAAATTCGATTATTAGAAGTCAAAAGGATACAATATATTCAATATAGTCAGGTAGATATGTAGGCGTACGAGGAAAAATAGTTACTAAGCTAAATTTGATATCTTTTGAATGGCTATGATAACCTCTGCTGAAATTTTGTACAAGAACGATTTACGTCGCATAGAGCCAAGTTAAAGATGTAGTAGTAGTCGTCATCGTTAGTAGTAGTAAAAGTTGTTAGTTCAGAAACAACACACTAAAGGCGTAAAGTCACAAAGTGTTGTTTATTCCTTTCAGGCTCGTTGGTTCTTTTTCAGATAGAAGGGAAGATGGATATATATATAATATATATATATATATATATATATATATAATATATAATATAGAGAGAGAGAGAGAGAGAGAGAGGGGAGAGAGAGATAATGGGGCGGTCAAATTACGATATCCTAAATCATGTTCAGCACTACAATCCCAAATCCATACGGGGAACCGTGAGCGGCATCACAGTCCCACCAGAACCCAGCCGAAAAAGACCAATTTTATCTTCTCCGTCTCTCATCCCGTGGGTCCCATCAGTTTCCGGTGAAAACCCGGAACTTCCGTTTTTATTTTTAAATCTATTTCCGGGGTCATTGATTGGTTAAATTACTGGCACCCCGTTGAGTGTTTACTCTTCCAAACTTATTTCTTTTTCCTCTCTTTCTCCTTTCAATCCCCAAATTCCCCGTAGACCACAATAATTACGCTACAATTTGAAAACTTTGATATTTGAGATTTGGAGATTTTTGAATTAAATTAATAAACATATCTGCATTTCTCTTCTGATTAGATAAAAACTATTCTAATATAAAAACGATATAATATAATTAGAATAATTTTACGTATACATAGCATTAGATTACGGAAACTCCTGAAGTAGCCTAAGCCTAAGACTAACCATAACACTCATCCTAACCCTATTCCTAATCCTATTCTTACCCTAACCCTAACCCAAGTGTCTCAAATGTTTCAAATATTTCCGTGAAATGTAATGCTTTTTATACGTAATCTAATGATATCATCTTTTGCGCGCTATTCAGCATTAATACCAACTCCTATTTTTAACTATATGAGGATATTTTTTATGTGCGAGAGTATGCAATCAGATCTGAAATAAGTAATGTTTCATATTTGTTAGTAGGTATAACGATTATATTTAAATATACAGAAATGTATATCACATAAAAATAAACACTTCTAATAGCATTCCACATGGGTTTGGATATATATATATTATATATATATATATATATATATAGGTATATTAAAAACAAAATTTTTTTGCGATGAAACAAGAAAATACAGTGCTCAATCACAGTTTGTAAGAGCTAAATTTATTTAATTTTTACAATGTTTTTCACAGATCAATGTTTCATTATTAACAGCGACCACGGTTTCATGCTAAATAGCAATCATCAGGCTGTGGAGCAAGATCCTATGGTGTTGTTGGAGTTCTTTACTCAATGTCAAATTTTGGATTGTAAAATAACGTGGTTAGCTTTTGCGGACGCTGTTATAGTACGGAATTACTAAATAATTTTTTCAAAATTTGTTTTTTTGTAGTAATGCCAACGAAGTTGCCTCCCTTTTATTCGTTAAAAAATAGAACTTTTTTTTTTACTTTGAAAAATATATATATATATATATTTGATTATTGAATTTTGAAGTGGTTCTTAAGTAAATATATGAAACGTAATGAATTATCATACTGTGGTATATCCACAGGTCCTATTAGTACAAAGCTATTTTTGTTATTAAAATAAAAACGTAAAAAAATAGGTGGTTTTCTTTGGGTGGATCTGGAACGGATTAATTGCATTTCCGTTTATTTCAATGGAGACATTGATTTGAGATACGAGCGGAATGAATCAAACTCGTAATCCAAGGTACAACTGTACTTGGAAGATCTTAATATCTAAAATGAAGTAAAGTTTTTTTTGTATGCAGATGTCTAAGAAGACATTCAAAAGGAAAACCGTGGAAATCAATGTCTGTTCAACTTTAATTGAAGCGGCAAACAGAAATGACGTTACAAAAAGGAAACCGAGAAAAGAAAGGAAATATCTATGTGAACATCAGAGACAATGATCGACGGGGAAAAAGTATGGAAGACACGAAGGCACATAGACAAAGAACGGGAAAAGTAAAGAGCAGATCTTTTCTGCCGACCGATATTGGCTCGGTGAAGCCATTGCAAAAGCAACCCACTAGAAGAAGAAGAAGAAGAAGAAGAAGAAGAAGAAGAAGAAGAAGAAGAAGAAGAAGAAGACGCTTTTGAAAGAAGAAGAAGAAGAAGAAGAAGAAGAAGAAGAAGAAGAAGAAGAAGAAGAAGAAGAAGAAGAAGAAGAAGAAAGAAGAAGAAGAAGACGTTTTTCAAGAAGAAGAAGAAGAAGACGTTTCTCAAAGAAGAAGAAGAAGACGTTTCTCAAGAGAAGAAGAAGAAGAAGAAGAAGAGAGAAGAAAGAAAGAAGAAGAAAAGAGAAGAAGAAGAAGAAGAAGAAGAAAAGAAGAAGAAGAAGAAGACGTTTCTCAAAGAAGAAGAAGAAGAAGAAGAAGAAGAAGAAGAAGAAGAAGAAGAAGAAGAAGAAGAAGAAGAAGACGTTTCTCAAAGAAGAAGAAAGAAGAAGGAACGTTTTTGAAAGAAGAAGAGAAGAAGAAGAAGAAGAAGAAGAAAGAAGAAGAAGAAGAAGAAGAAGAAGAGAAGAAGACGTTTTGAAGAAGAAGAAGAAGAAGAAGAAGAAGAAGAAGAAGAGAGAAGAAGAAAGAAGAAGAAGAAGAAGAAGAAGACGTTTTGAAAGAGAAGAAGAAGAAGAAGAAGAAGAAGACGTTTTTGGAAGAAGAAGAAGAAGAAGAAGAAGAAGAAGAAGAAGAAGAAGAAGGAGACGTTTTTGAATGAACGAAGCAGACGAGAAGAAACTAAACGAAGTGTAAAACAAATCGGATCGATACCAATACGTAAAAAAAGAATGGCAGCCATTTGTACATTACCAGTGAAAAATTGAAGATACAAAAATAAAAAAAAAGAATAATCCAAAAAAATAACAACAACAAAAAAAAACAACATATCAACAAAACAGACGACATAGAAAAGGAAGACAGAAAAAAGTAACAATAAAAAAAGTAACAATGAAATTTGCAAGTTCATTAAATGTTTATTGAGAAATACACGATCGTTCTTTTCTCCCCACAGCTATAGCAGATAATAATAATAATAATAATAATAATAATAATAATAATAAAAAGTCGTCGGGGTGGCCTAAAGACGGTATCAGCCTATCAGCGAGGGAGTATATCCCCTTTTGTTGGCATTTTCTGGATATAAAGCGTGTGTTAAAAGCCCACTCTTATTTATAGACTCAGCGATAACCATGTCACCATACTCTTGGCCACTCACTGGCCGTACTCTGCTGCTGAAACAGTACTTAATGTGAGCATACTGAGCATACTGGCCATAATTACTTTGCAGCTTCGTGGACGACGGACCTCATAGGATTAAATAACTGGACCTTTGACACTACGCAGGATAGGACTTATTCACTTACCAAAGGATTCCATAACTCAGGACTTACTTACTTTAAGTCCTTTACAACTGGCCAAGGATGGCGTTCAAACACTTAAAACCTTTTCACTAGTGCTAGACCAAGGAGATTTTTTCGGTGTCTGAGGTGGAGCACCACACCTACCACCAGCTCCTTACTTTATCGCACAGATCCCTGTCCTACTCATACGCTGAGTTGGCGAGGGCCGGTATCGAACTAGGAACTTTGTGGTTTCTAGCCGGACGCTCTACCGACTGAGCTAACCCGGCCCTTATAATAAAACAGCATAAAACTCACGACTCAGAGTTGCACGTTGGCGATCAACATTTGACCAAAATATTGATTATGCATTAATAGGGTAGATGTCGAGTATAAGAAAACACACACTTACAGACACAGACATACACACACACACATACACATACAGTGATGCTGATAGCTTTTGATTTAGTGCATCCTGGACGCAGATATTTGTTTTGAATGAGTCCACGTGAAAATTTATAGGCCCCAACAAAAGCCGTCTAGCACTCGCCTTGTAACCTATCTTGTGTAATGCGTTTCTAAGAAATTATTGAAATCTATTTACCGTTAGCTTGGAAATGGTGAGAGAAGAAAAAAGAAAAACACTGGGACGCATGGATACGATTTTACTGCGTCCTTTTAGATTTTTGTGCGTCAGGGACGCAGGACACACACTATCAGTATCTTTGCATATATATATAGTCATCCACAGATACCGTGTTTCGACGTATCACCTCTCTTCAGTATGGCTTGACATTAGCTGGCTACGTCCAGCCGAGCTATGTGTGTGTGCGTGTGTGTGTGTGTGCGTGCGTGTGTGTGTTTTTTTCAAAATGTAGCTAAACTAGTGTCGAATGCGTGAAACTCTAAAGAGTGAGCTTAAAAACACACAGACACACATGCACGCACAATTTTTGGCTATACTTGCAAATTGGTCGGAAAATTAAAACGGAAAGAATTTCGGTGGTCCACTTGACAGTTTACCTACAGTCTATGAATAAACTTTTTGCGAATTGGCTTACAGTTTAGGGGTTTTGGGGATTAAGGTTGTTTTTAATTACGTATTGCTAAAAGAAAACAACAAAAACACAAATTACTATACATTTAATGTTGAAAAAATATTTTTTTAAACCAAGTTTAATTGAAATTATACATTGCAATACTAACACAAACAACTGAGACTAATGTGTCTACCATTGGATTCAATAATTAATTTCAATGGTTTATTAAATGTATATATAATTTGGGGTCTTTTGTTGTTGTTTTTAAAGCAATACATAATTAAAAACAACCTTAATCCCCAAACCCTAAACCGTAACCCAATTCATTCATAGATTGTAGTTTAACTGTCATGGAGAGCCACTAAAAGAATTTCCGTTTTAATTTTCCGACCAATTTGCAAGTTAAGCCCAATTTTTACTAATATAAAATTAATAATATTTTTGTATTTGTAAAAAAGAATTTTGTGTGTACACGTGTGTGTGTGTGTGTGTGTGTATGTGTGTGTTTGTGTGCGCACACCGCGTGCGCATGCGTGAGTGTGAGTGGCGAAAAGTAGCTCAACTAGGTTATTCAGTAAACTCTGGGTAGTCTGTTTTCATGTAATTAATTATGTGATGTATGTTTGTATACGTGACATGTATAAATTAACAGTGCAAAAGTCGATAATACTTTTTAAAAAATCAACAATAAAAAAGCTTAAAACAAAATAGTCGACAGAAGGATAAAACGTAACAGTAAAAAAAAAAAAAAAGATAAAAAATGTTTTAACCAATAATGAAATTTGCACGTTCATTAAGTTATTATTGAGAATGACAAAAAAATTCCTTTTTCTTGAAAATGAATTAAGTTCATTCAATAGATGACGATCTGATAGTAAGTAAAAGTAAAGTGGTCGGGGTGGCCTAAAGACGGTATCATCCAGACCGCGAGGGAGTCTATCCCCTTTTCCCTAGCGTTAGACCAAGGAGATTGTTTTGGTGTCTGGGCGGAGCGCCACTCCTATTATCAGCTCCTAACTTTACCGCACGTATCCAGGTACTACCCATACACTGAGTTGGCGAGGGCCGGAATCGAACCAAGAACCTCTACCGACTAAGCTAAGCCGGCCCTTTATTTTCTTTCAAATTTCAGTTCATAATGTGTTACGATTCATGTGTCCATTTTAGGGCTGTAGACGAATGCAGCTTTATGGTGGAGATCCCTTGGGCATAAAGTTTGATCCTTTCTTGAAGCAGAAATATGTAGCATCAGTTTTAATCCTTGTCCGGTGATCCGCCCTGAGTTGTATCAGTTTTATACTCATCAAGTTTATCCTGTCCTGAAGTAGAGTTCTTCTGATATAATATGTGCTCTAATTCCCACCTGGATTTATAGACTAGCCAAGGTCACGTGATTGACCCCTTAGCCAATCACTAAACATACTGCGTGGCTGATAGAATACTTACCCCCCCTCTGGTCATAATTACAATACGCTTATTGAGGACGGGCATAGGATTACCGGACCTTTACCAATCCTCAGGAAGGACTTAACGATTACCAAAGTAACCAAAGGATTCATTATCGAGGGACTCTTTATCAAGGATCCAATTCCACTGGATAAGCGCTTCTGCTTTAAGGCCAAAGGATGGCCCTTAATAACGTAACAGCGCAGGCATCGACCTGTCAGTCTTGCGCTCGGTAGTCAACTCTGCCGGTATCCAACGGGCACACACTTTTGAAAAGGCAAGTGAATCGACGATATTGTTAAGCATTTCCATGGCTCACTTCAAGGTTTTCTGCCAACTCGTCAAGAGTTATGCGCCTGTCTTCCCTTATCAGAGCATCTGCGTTTGCTTTATTGGCAGGATTCACAGAAGCAGATGGCGGGCCAGAACGGGGTTTATTGGTGACACTCAAAGTTCCAACCTTTTAAACGTTCAGATTATGAACCCACCTGCATACATTGCTATGATCTAAAGTATTGTCCTCAAAAGCATTTTGGGACCATATGACCTTTAGGCACCCCTTCCGCGATCTCGACTCACAAAGACATTTTTCTTATTTACACCGTCAAAATCCGGTTGTTTTTTAGGAGTTATGGATAGGGGTTAGGGTTAGGGTTAAGGTTAGGGATTAGTTTTATAATTAAAAAAGATAAAACTCTAAAAATCGTCTGTTAACAATTAACCGGATTTTGACGGTGTGAATGGAAAAATGTCCCCACGAATCGAGATCGCAAAAGGGGTGCCTAAAGGTCATATGGTCCGCATTTTGTAATCGTCAGTGAATGTTCACAGGGGTTTCCCCTCAGCAACAAGAAATTAAATCACAGCTCTTTGTTTTTGACGTAACTCTAAGGGGGCAGTATTTTTTAATTTTCCTTGTGTGTCTAAAAACCTGAAAAGTAAGAAACAAAATATTTCAGAACGTAAATGATATAATCATTTACAACTGGGAAAATTTTCAGTTAGTTTTTATGAAATAAAGAAAATGGCATTTCTTTTTTACTGAACCGCGTACGTTTACTTAAGAGCTATTTCAAAGTAGTTCAATCCTTAAAAAGTTAATAGTGTTGATTTAATTATCTTACTCTTTTTTTCTTTATCTCTTTCCATCTTTCATGTTTTCATTATGTTCAATTAAACTAGATTAACGTCATCGCTTCCGCGCTCCCAGTCTCTATATCTTTCCCATGCTTTCTTTCTTTCTTTCTTTCTTAGTATATTTTTCTATGTAGCATGTTCTTTTTTCTTTTTTTTTGTTTAATAAAAATGGATTGGTTCATTATTTAACCGAGCGACAACACTCATAAGAAATAAGAATTCGGTAGATAAGCAACAACAGATAATCAGTATTTACATTTTTGGATTTAATTTTAGACGATTTGGACGGCCTCATTTTTACTCAGAGGTTGTGGTAAGAAGATAACGATCGTACAATTAAGGAACATGAGTATTAACATATAGCTGCCCTTAGCTGTGGGTTATATAGTACCACTACTGCCCTTTTATTACGATGATTTTGGCATGAAATAACCAAAAGATGTTGATATGCCATTAATAATAATAAGGAAATTGAACCAAACATCTATACATAGATAAAGAGCAGTTAGTGTGTATGTATGTATGTATGTATGTATGTCCGGATGAAGCTACGAAATATAACAATGACAGAGTAAATATATGTAAATGTCATCAGTTAGTTATGTAATTAAATATGATTTTTAGTAAAGTTTGTAAAAATGAAAAATAAATTTAATATCCACAATCAATCCGAATTAAAGCAACATGAAAACTGTACACACAAAGCAAAGGAAGCATGCAATACTTCTTGTAACAGCCAGAACAGCCTTAATATTTGTTACAGATGCATGTATTTATCCAATTACACCACCACAAACTAGATGTAACTCAAGGTAAATTTGTAAGTGTGTTACATAATCTATGCGGTTGCATAAGATTATTGTCAATGCCCTGTAATTCTGAGGGGATGACCCCTTCATACCATAGCCGGGTCCTTCCATGGAAAATTACAGAAGCCCTGCCAAAATACGTGAAGTCACGTGGGACCTTTTTGAGTGTCAGTTTTCAGTTAGACGTCAGGCAGAGAAGTCGGCCATTTTAGGTCCTGCCTAAACTGGAACTCACGCGTGCTATGTTAGTCAGATATTTAGTTACAGGAAATAAAGGAAATAAAAGTTGTATAATTAATATGTTCTTGTGGTTGATGAATGTCTTGGTAACAAGACTAAGAAATGAATCCAGGACGATCAGCCAGCAGAACATAGCGATAGAAAATCCCGACCTTAGCAATCCAAGACGCTAGACCAGAGACCAGACCAAGTCAAGATAGATCATAGAAATACCAAAGACGATCAGAATACTAAAGACGGCCAAGAAATAGAATTAAAGAAAGAGGTATGCAGCATTATAATTATTTAGTGCCAGTGAAGAAGGCGCTATGCAACAAGAGAAGTTTAACAGGTTTCAATTCAGAGTTTGCCTTTTCTTAGACTGGTTGCCTCACCAAGGTCAACGTACCCAGTCTCTCTTATTTACTCATAACTGGAGGGAGAATAGTTGGAACAATACCTTTTCCAAGAGATTTTTTAGAAAAATATATTTACATATATTTACTATAGGAATTCTTTAATCACCACATTTTTTGTTATTATGGTAACACAATAGCTTGTTTACTTCATCTAATACCAAACATACTTTGTGTTATTATTATTTTCTCATTATACAATTTGTCCATCTCTCTCTCATGGATTATTCTAATGACATAGTAAACTGATTAACATTCGCATGATGATTTGTGCAAAAATTATGAAGATTTAATTTATATTCGAAGATATTTAAAAAATAAAATATACATAGAAATAGCATTGAAATTCTACTTAAAAAATATCCAGCATTTTGTATATCTCAAACGTAAATAATTCAATACACAACTTTTACCCCCCCCTACCCAGCCGTCGCTTGGTTGCCGAACCTAGTATCTAATATGAGGTTTCCAGTCGATTTGTTCTGCAAAATAATATAAAAATACATTTTTCTTATCACTGAACAATGGAGTTATTGATGTGCCATCATCCATGGATATATTCTGTAAGTAGTTATTAAAAGCTACGTAACGATTGTCAAGATGCGAAACGTAATAATAGTTAAATTTACGTCTGAAATTGAGTCTATGAGTTTAGCTCTTGAGAGAATATAGGAACTAATTCTATTCTCTCATCGATAATAACAAGTCATGAATTCGTTATTCGATGATAAGCAGTCGAAAAAAAAAGAACTCGGTTAATAATTATATAAGGCATCAACGTTTCCAGACAGCAACAGCGGAACAGCAGCTATAACGGAAGAAGCAACTGTATATATATATATATATATATATATATATATATATATATATATAGAGTTGAAAATGGAAGCGAATCCGACGTATGTTGAAATGAATAAAAAAAAAGGAAAGAAAATGTTGAATGGATAAAATAGGATGTATTTTATTTTATATTATTTTGCTGTACTTGTTTCGGCCAGATAGAATAGGATTTATTTTATTTTATATTTTACTGACACAAAACACTGGCCGAAACACTTGTCAGTAAAATAATATAGAATAAAATGAATCCTATTTTATCCATTCAACATTTTTTTGCTTTATTTTTCATTTCTACACACACACACACACACACACACATATATATATATATATATATATATATATGTGTGTGTGTGTGTGTGTGTGTCTGTGAGAGAGTATGTAAAACGTGAAAAATACATATTCAGAGGATGTGTTCATTCATGAATGAATAAATTGTTCTGTTTCAGTGTTTATTTATACTAGCAGAAATAGGCGCCCTCCGCCGGGTGCAAGTATTTAAATTTTAATGCAATTAGATAACATATTGAAGGTAATTATTAACTTTTGTTTAGTAAATTAGGGTGTCCCAGAAATAAAACTGTTAATTTTAACTAGGGGGTTTAGGATTACGGTTAGGGTTTAGGGTTAGGGTTGGTGTTGGGTTTAGGGTTGGGGTTAGGTTTAGGGTTACGGTTCTGTTTTTTTGGGTCACCCGGTACTTTAGAAATAAAGGCAGAAATTACAGTTAGGCCAAACAAACATATATATATATATATCTATATCTATACACATACATATATACATACACATATCTATAGACATCATTCATATATATATATATTTCATTTTTGTATATATATTTCTGAATATATATATATATGTGTGTGTGTGTGTGTGTGTGTGTGTGTGTATGTGTGTGTGTGCGTGCGTACTTGCTCTTTTGTTGCTAAAAGTGAGAGGAAATAATGGACCTGGTTGTGATTTGATAAATGAAAAAAAACTTCCGGTCGTTGATGTTCGAAACTGCAGTGATCTTACAGGATCGATTTTGGATGGGAATATGATGAATGGAAGGGCTTGTCCGAAATATATATTCCTGCTGTGCACTCAACAGAAGTGAGGAACATAACAATAGGTCAAAAGAAAAACCTACAATAGTCTGATATACAAACACCCCCACGTACCCCCACGTACCCCCACGCATCCCCCACAAAATGGTGGAATGGTGATAGAAACGAAAGAAACAGGCTGTAGATGAAATCAAAGAATGTACATTCCAAGAAACGGAAAAAAAAAAAACAAAAACAAAAACACGGAGATATATTCTATCAAAGACAAGGCACCGATTTAGACGAAAGCCACACCCAGCGACTCGACTTTGTATTTCCCTTTTCTGACAGCTCTATTTGTACTTTTTACTCCTTAATGGATATTGTGTCTTTTCCATCCACATGTTTCCTCTACAAACATAACTATTTTTTAATACTTGCCAAGGTTGATAATAAAGGTAACAGCTTGCTCAATAATGGGAAAGAAAGTGATTTTCTAAGTACTCGCTTACGCATTTCTTTTGCCATCAAGCAGCTTGGTATATCAGGGACTGATAATGGAACGGTGAAAACATAAATACAGTCATATCTCTATTTAAGTAATTTCGACTTACGTCATTTTCGAAGATACGTCGATTTTAAAAGTATCTAAATATTAAAATCTTAAAAGCTATATAAAATATTATAATATTCACGTCGTCTGTAAAAATAATCATTCATACCGTATGGTATCATTAATTCGGTTCTGTGTACGGCATTAAACTGCACCGAATGAAGAGATTTCAATCCTGGAGTTCAGGGGAGCGTAGAGTACCCCTTCATCCCTATTACTTCCAGGTCAACTCTGACCCGGAGTGTTAATACGGTTATGGTAACATCTATTGGCTAAGTAGCAGAAAATGAGTTTTAAAAATGTTTAGAAAAATATTAAGTTTGAAAAAAGTATGAAACCCATTAAGAATGAATAAAACAAAACGTCTTCGGCATAAAATAACCCAACGATTTGACATGCCGTAAAATCCAAGCAACCAGCCAAGCAACCAACCAATATATCAGTTACTGGTGTAAACCTTTCTTTTTCTCCCCGAATTCTATGCTATATATTGTAAAACTCCTTAATGGACTTTGTAACCTGATCAGAGTCGTAGTGAATAGACTTCAAATCCTGCACGAGGCTGTTTGAAAAAGTGACAGATATTTATAATGTGGTAATTATGAACTTTTGTTTAGTAAATTAGGGTGTCCCAGAAAAAACAGAACCCACAAATTTTGTAATAAAACTTTTATTTTTCCCATTAAACAAATAATTTAGGATTTAGGGTTAGGGTTAGGGTTATGGATGGGGTTTAGGCTTAGTTTAATGGGAAAATAAATAAATAATTTGGGTTCTGTTTTTTCTGGGACAACAGAAAAACAGAAAAAAACATAACCCAAATTATTTATTTATTTTCCCATTAAACTAACCCTAAACCCTAAACCCAACCGTAACCCTAACCCTAACCCTAACCCTAACCCTAAATCCTAATTTATTTGTTTAATGGGAAAAATAACAGTTTTATTACAAAATTTGTGGGTTCTGTTTTTTCTGGGACACCATAATTTACTAAACAAAAGTTCCTAATTACCACATTATATATATATATATCCAGCTGAAATAGAGTAGAAGAGTGGATACCAAGCTGGTCTGTCAGATTATAATTAAAGCCCTGTCCACGTCTGGCCTTGTACCTTACATCGTAATTAATAAGCTTATATTCAGGTTAAATTTAAATCACCATTTTCGTCTAATAACAATACATTTGAATCCATTAATGTTTAAATGAATAATTGTTCAGACACACCAATAACTCTAAGCAGCTTGGGGGATTAAGCAAGACTTGGGTAAAGTTTATTAATCTTCTTTAATAATATATATATATATATATATATATATATATATATATATATATATAATCAATTGTAATATTATGGATTTGGACTCATAACTTAAAGTTTCATGGTTATACAATCATCAGATGAGTCAAATGGTTGAGATTTTAAAAACCAGAAGTCAAATGGTTGAGATTTTTTCTTTCTTTTTTAAATCTCAACCATTTGACTTCTGGTTTTTAAAATCTCAACCATTTGACTCATCTGATGATTGCATAACCATGAAACTTTAAGTTATGAGTCCAAATCCATAATATTACAATTGATTATAAAACTGCTCTGCTTTCTTAGCATTGAGCACCTTTTCCATTCATCCCACAAGTTAGAAATCATACTCATATTTATTAAATATTATATTCACAAAGTATGTATATTATATGTATCAATAATATGATATATATATCTATTATAATAAGAATATATATATATATATACTCTTCTTCCTTAATCTTTCAACCGTTATCTTGCAATACCCTCTGGTTAAAAATGAGACGGTTCAAATCGCCCAAGATGAAATGCAAAAATGTAAATCCTGATAATCTAGAGTCGCATATCCGCCGAATTTTTATTTCTTATGAGTGTCGTCACCTCAGCCAGATAATGGACCATTCCGATTTTATCATAAAGAAATAAAGATAAGAAAAAGGACATGCTACACAGAAAATATATAATAAGAAAGGAAGAAGAAAGAAAAAAAGAAAGAAAGAAGAAATAGAGTTGGGAAAGAAAGAGAGAGGGAGGTAAGCACGCGGAAGAGATAACACTAATCTGTTTCAATCTAACATAATGAAGAGATGAAAAGAAGGAAAGAAAAATAAGAGAATGTGTGTGTGTGTGTGTGTGTGTGTGTGAGAGAGAGAGAGAGAGAGAGAGAGAGAGAGAGAGAGAGAGAGAGAGAGAGAGAGAGAGTTAAATCAAGCTTATATACTTTTAACATGTTGAATTATTTTGTAAACAAAGTAACATAACTTAAGTAAACATATCAAGCCTTGTAATAATTAAAGTATCGTACTGTGGTATATCCACATAGAGATTTGTGAAAACCTAAAGACTTTGATAAAAAAATTTGTTAAACGGGAGAGACAGAAGTTGATGAATTAACAAAAGCTTAAAAAATATAGGTAAAGAGACGAAGAGATTCTTAATTCAAGAAACCCTAAAAATGGGGAAATAAAAATATTCTGAAGTCAATCTTTCAAGTATAGGTTAAGATTGTCAAGTGAAAATGAGGTTGTTGGTTTTTCTTCTTTCTCCCTTTTTTTTAAATTACCAGCCGTTGCTATGATATATATATGCATATATATATTATTTTCATCAAATACAGCGTCCCATACTCACGCGATAAAATAGAATATTTGACGTCATATTTCAAAACCGTCTACTTTTTCAAACCTCAAAAATTTTTAAACAGACTGAATGACAAGGACTACCACTCGCTTTTCTCACTATTCTGTGATAAATAATTTCTTATCACCTTCCACATACCAACAAATGCCCTGAAGATGATCTAATTAATAGATCGAAACACTGCAGCGTCGGCCAATAAACTCACCACTTAACCATTTAAACCTGTGTTTTTTCATTAATCTCAATATACTTACATACCGTCGGATTCACTTCCTTTCTTCACACACACACACACACACATATATATATATATATATATATATATATATATATATAAGTCCTGCTAGTATTTCCTATTGGTCGATTGTTTACTCTGTGTTTACAGACATACAGAATCTAAATGAACTGTTTATTATTGATAGCCTCCAAAAGTCATTAGTCTAAAATTTGGTTGTGCGAAAGCCGGATCAAGAGTGATAAGCTTTAGATTAACATAATCTAATCTGATTGATATGGTTTCTTGTTTAATGGCATATCAAGCTTCATGGGTTATTTAACGCCAAGGCAATCCTTTCAGAAAAACATAAGTTGTACAATTAAACCCATAGCAAGGGGATTGGGGCTCATACCGTTACAAGGATATTTGTCCGAAATTGAGTATAACAGCACGATTGGAGTTTGATATCGCTTACTACGATGTCACAGTCCAGCACGTTAACCACTACACCACGCGGAGTTTGCCGTTTCATCTAAAAAAGCTATGAACTTATTAGCACGCACTCATAGGTATAGATATAAATATAGATAGATAGATATACCTCAGTCTATTAATATCTATCTATCTATCTATCTATCTTTCTATCTCCGTCTGTTTATATCTATTTACAGTAAACGATAATTTGTGAGAATAAGATTATTACTCACCATGAATATGGTTAATAAAATAAATAAATAATTAAATAAATTAAAAAAGAATGCCCACAATAGACTCTCACTACCTACCCTGCTTCATTACGTTCCTCGCCCCCTACACACAAGGAATCAAAATTCTACCCCCTACTTCACCACAAAACTGACCCAGTGACCTAATATCACTCAACTCTCCCTTCCTCCTTATCTTCCCTAACATCAAACACACCACTACTATGAACTTTACCCTCCTCCCTTGACCTACCCCTCTGCTCATCTAACTCCTAACCTCTACTCTACTTCCTGTAAACTATCCCCACACTTCATTCATGTCAGCCCCTATCCTCCCTACCCTTCACTTCCGCTACTAACTCACTCCCTCACCAAATCACATGTACATGCACGTAATTTTGCTTCAATAAAAATCATTTGACTGAAGATGTCCTTATAAATCGGACGAAATATTTCAACTCTTAGATTTGTTTTGAGTTATCATTTCTTGTTCACTACCCTTTTACCTACCTCATATCTATATAACTATCTACCTATCTATCAATCTTAGTCAATCTGTTCACCACGCGGAGTTTGCCGTCTCATCTAAATAAGCTATGAACTAATTAGCACGCACCCATAGATAAAGATATAGATAGATATATCTATCTATCTCAGTCTATTAATATCTATATATTTATCTATCTATATCAGTCAATTTATATCTATTTATCTATCGATCTATCTATCTATCTATCTCAGCATATTCATATCTATCTATATATCTATCTACCTTTATCTATTTATCTATTTATCTTAGTCTATCTGTTCAACAAATAAACAAATAAATGTAGAAGTTTTGCTGGAGAAATAATTTGACAGTTAATCATTTCAAAATAGATATGATTTTGCAATTAAGATCTGCTGTCATATAAGCATTGTCTTAGTGCGGAAGCAGACCCCGTCTTCTATGCAAAAGCATGTCTCGTCCAATGTCGGATTCCTATTGACGTTCTCTCTTGATTTTTTTTTTGCATGGCAGTCATTATATAATTATTCGTTGAAATTGACGCAAATCAGACGCCATCGAAGACCGTTTACAGTTAATCAGGTCATTAAAGAATCAAGAGGGAGGAGGGGGAGTCAAGAAACGGGGAAATAAAACTAGAATCGATTCTTTGTGGTTGGGGAGGGAGGGTGGGATAAAGAGAAAGACGTATGGAAACACAATATGCGCCTTACCTGGTCGCTTTCTTCTTAAACATGCACATGCTTTTCAAAAGGTATAGAACTCAAGTGTAATCACGTGCGCAGAGTGCATTTATAGTGACACCGAAGCAAACAATAGGCAATACAGAATTGCTATTTATATTCATTCAATGTTTTTTCTGTGTACTTCAATGTGTTTTTTTTTCAATAAAAAAAAGGATAGGGTTGTATATGCTCAATCAGATAAGTAATTACTAATCTTAGCGTTGTGTAGCAAGAAGTAAAAACCAACCGGCGCAACACAATCTTGCTATATATTTACCTACCTCTCCTTGTCACCATTGTAGTGGTTCAGTAGTTCTGTTATTCACAGAATCTTTGGTTAATTCTAGTTTGTAGGTTTCCTAGGAAAATGGATTATTTCAAGTCTGTAGTTAGTTGGTAATCCAAAAGATAGAACGGGGTTACATAATACCCATAGCGCCTTGTGCGACCTGACATGATTTATATATATATATATACTAGCAAATATATGCACCCTCTGGGTACAAGTATTTAAGTTTAAATGTAATAGAATATTATATCAAATTAGAAAGGCTGATGAAACTAAATTAGAATCCAAATAAAAAGATTTGAAACAGAGGCGGGGTATAATCGAAAAATAGGACAACTGAAACTTACTTTCCATCACTTCCGTTTTTCATCGCTAAATTTTCCTAATTTTACTATTTAGTTAAAATAGGAAGTAAAAAATAAAATGACAGTTATTTTTTATTGTTAATGGATTTCTTTTAAGATTAATTTCCGCGGTTTTTGCTCATATTCATTACGATAAAACCAAACAATTAGAAACCAATAATACTAAGCACATATTTATTAAAATCAAATTTTTGATATCAATATGCAAATTAGCCTTTCCATTCACACTATAAACCACTGTTTTGTTGTATATATAAATATAATTGCATGTTAATAGTATGGCTAACAGTATTGATAATGAAAAACAATTTTATTAATAATTGAGGTTTAAATATAAATAAAATCATGGAAAACGTGACGTAAATAACAAAGGGAATTGTGACTTGAGTAGTGATATAGTTTCGGTTACAGACAGACAAATACACAATCTCCATTATAATAAGATATTAGGACATGTAAAAGCGAATTCATCATAAAAGCGATGGAAAATATTTTTATAGGGTTCCCTTATAATTAGATGTATAATCTAAAATTAATATTCTTTTTCAGTCAATCCTCATCAGAGAAATACATTGAAAGTAGGAAATACAATGGTTGGAATAATTGAGAAAAAAGGTAAAGTTTTTTTCATTTTTAAAAACATTTTTTATGAGGATTTACCGAAAAAAAGAATATTTATTTTAGATTATACATCTAATTATAAGGGTACCCTAACTTTCTTTTTAGAAATTTTTTCCATCGCTTTTATGATGAATTCGCTTTTACGTGTCCTAATAAAATTTTGTACTGCCAATAAACTTTTCATATATATATATATATATATATATATATATATATATATATAGTAAAAGTAAAATAGTCGGGGTGGCCTTAAATCGGTATCAGTCAGAGAGCGAGGAAATCTATCACCTTTTTACTAGCGCCAGGCCAATAAGATTGTTTTGATGTATAAGGTGGAGCACCGCACCTACTATCAGCTCTGCACTTTACCGCACAGATCCTTGTGCTACTCATCCGCTGAGTTGGTGAGGGTCGTTATCAAACCCGGAACCTTGTGGTTCCTAGCCGGACGCTCTGCCGACTGAGATGACCCAAATTCAAATCCTCGACAAGGCTGTTTTCATTTCACAGAGCGCTAATACCCCTGGGAAAGGTATGAATCCATATCTCCCTCCAGCTATGGGTAAATAGTGTGACAGACCGGACTCTTTAGCCTTGGATAGGTAAGCAGTCTAGGAGAAAGTATAAGCAGTAATTGATTTGAGTACTAGCTCAGTCGGTAGAGCGTTCGGCTAGAAACCACAAGGTTCCTAGTTCGATTCCCGCCCTCGCCAACTCAGCGTATGAGTAGCACAGTGATCTGTGCGGTAAAGTAAGGAGTTGATGATAGGTGTGGCGCTCCACCTCAGACGCTAAAATAATCTCCTTGGTCTAGCGTTAGTGAAAAGGGGATAGACTCCCTGGCTGCATGGCTGATACCGACATTAGGCCGCCCCGACGACTTTACTTTACTTACAGTTACGTAAGATCTTAAATGTTTTCTGTCCTCTTCCCTCATTGGCCAATTTTCACCGGAAGTGTTTGTTGATGTTGCAACACTAGGTCAATTCCTTGGGCAGAGTTTAACAGGTTTAAAACCAGAGCTTTCCTTCTCCGGGATCGGTTGCCTAACCGATGTTAAAGAACCCAATCTGTCCTATTATTTTCCCATGGCTGTAGGGGGAAATGCTGGAAGCTTAATTTACCCCAGATTATTAGCACTATGTGAAACGCAAACAGTCTTGAAAAGGATTTGAACTCGTTACGCCGTGTATACGGACTGAATAGAATTAGTACATAAACAAACATGAAAAGACAGAATCTAGCGTTGCTAAGCCGTTAGCGTTCTGTTTTAAACCGTGTGGCGTAACCTGCTTGAAATTGATCACGGCATATATAGGGCCAGTTTAGCTCAGTCGGTAGAGATTCCGACTAGGAACCACAAGGTTCCGGGTTCGGTACCGGGCCTCGCCAACTCAGCGTATGGGTAGCACAGGGATCTGGGTGGTAAAGTGAGGAGATGATGGTAGGTGTGGCGCTTAGCATCAGACACCAAAATAATCTTCTTGGTTTAGCGCTAGTGAAAAGGGGATAGACTCCCTTGCTGTCTAGCTGATACCGACTTTAGGATACCACTTTATATATATATATATATATATATATTTTGTAGTTGTTTCTTAAGAGATTTTTTTGAAAGTTAATTAATTAATTAATAATAATCAATTAGGCGGGAATACCCATTCAAATGTAAGGCTAAAGAAATCGAGAAAAATCAATCTCCGTATGTACATTTCGGCCTATTAGGCCTCATCAGCAGAGCTATAGATAGGAAGCGTGATTCGAACCCTGACCGTCAAGCTGACAGGCAAGGACCGCAACCCCTTTATATATATATATATATATATATATATATATATAAACAAAAGAAATCTCTTAAGAAACAACTACACAAAAATGTACATACGAACGTACAATGAACCTAATTCCCAAACGTCAAGGCATGAAATATTTCTAGACGAGTTGAAATGCCGTAAAAATTAATCGATCACTCAAATAATCATTTGAACAGAAATGTTGATCTATACGTGTTAGTTTGTTGTAACCCATAGTATTTATTCCGTCATTGTTAAGTCTAAATCAAACGAAATTCAAAACCAATCCAATTTAAATTCCATGGACTTCAGTACTAATATTTTATTCTATTGCTATTCTGTACATCTATTAAATGAACTTTCGACAATGCACAGAGCTAATCTGATTTTCCAGGGAAATCGTGAATATATCACGAAAATGATTTGTCCTTTGATGGACTATTCAATCGAAGAAATCGGTCTTCTTTAAGAATTCACTCTCTTAGTTATTCTTCTGTCGCTACTTTTGTTACGCTCGTCTCTGGCACGTTGATACGAAGAAAGAATTAATTTTCAGTTGACAGCCTGGTCAAAGGTTTGTTTGTTTGTTTGTTAGTATTTTGTTGATTCACACACAATGCACTTGAAGTGAACACGGTCTATCGTAATGGAGTTGATGGTTTTGCTTCAACCTAAAGTATTCATTCATTCATTACTGAAAAATACAAACAGCCGCCTTCCTGTAATTTCAAAATCACTTAACGATATAAAAAGAAAATTAAATCAACGTTTCTTTCTGTTTTCTTCCTACATTTTTAATTGTCTACAAAGGACGCTCGGAAAGTGAAACCTCCCATTCATTTCCACGAAAATTACAACTGATACAGGCAACTCAAAACCATCTGTATACTTGGGAGGACACTAAGCGTGTTCGATTATCGGCTTAAGAGGTATGTTTATTTGGTATAGTGTATCATACAATTGGCAGGCGACTGTTACCATTGGTTTCAAAGCAGCATTTAAGCCGCTTTTCATCAAGACAATGTGCTCGTGAAACACACCGAGTTGTTCTGAACATAAGTGGCTAATAAGCTACTTTGAAAGATGTGGTAATTTTACACTAAATTTCTTTAAATGTGTACACATTATTGCGGGACAACCTATATATATATATATATATATATATATATATATATATATATATATATATATATATACCAAGGTTGATGAGCAGTTCATGACTTGCAATACTCCACTTTGGCCCTATTTTGAGCTAGACGGGCGGTCGGAGAGGCCCCCTCCGATCAATCGGTTGGTCACGTCAAGCCCTAGCACCTATATGATTTTCCCAATTCTATTGCCCTTATGGCAAGCCCCAACCCCTTTTTATCATATGAGAGCTAGAAGGCGGTGGCTGCGGGTCTACATGTCCTGGGAATTACGTTAAACTCTATCCAATGGTGAGGTTCCAGTTTTGGAGGTTTGGGGAATGTGGAGCACCCCTTCATCACCATTGCTCCCTGGTCCACTCTGACCCGGAGTGGTAGTACCTGTTAGGGTTCCATCTATGGGTTAAATAGAAAAAGTATGAGTTGATAAACAAAATTGTATTAACCATTAAGAATTGATTCATGCCAAAACTGTATCAGCATTAAATGACCCACTGAGGTTGATATGCCGTAAAACAAACCAAACCAAACCAAACCAAGCCATATATCATAGAAATAAGTAAATCTTATTCATAATAATGCCTATAGATTATATACAATAAGAGACAGAATGCCTTTTATGGAAACTGTAAGAGCATTTCGTGTCAAATCTGTGACAGCACACTGAACGTAAATAGCGGGTCATCTTGGATGACATTTACGGGTTACATAAGGCCAGACCATTATAAGCCTAAGTGAAGGTAGACAAAGACACAGAACAAGAGATGATATGTATGGTGACGAAAGCGAGAGGATTGTTACGTGCAAGTATACACCTAGTTTAACCGAGGGTAGATTATGAATTCAGGGGCGTAAATTTTTATCATTGTCCACTGAACAGATGTTAATGGAATACATGAATAAAAATCAAGGACATCATTAGTTCAGTTAAAGTTGTTGCCTAGTGATTCAGTTATACACTTTTTGTACCTTAGCGTTGTTATTTTAAGGGAATTGAGATAAACAAAAACTTTTCAAGTCCTATACTGAAATCAACTGAAAAGTACTATTTGCAGATAATTTTACCGAGTATTTAACAATGTTGCTATTTCAGAGTGACAAAAAAAAAAAATCTTAAAACAGTCCATCATTTCAGGTCAGGGGTCAAAAAAGTGTATAACTGAATCACCACGCAACAGTTTTAAATCTACGCAACATCAATCAATACTGTCCTTTTAGTTTTTTTAAACTTATAAATCAATTAACGTATTATGTTTTTTTAGTTTCATTGTTATTAAAATTATTAATCCACGTTCAGAAATTATAAATACTAGCAAATATATGCACCCTATGGGTGCAAGTATTTAAGTTTTAAGGTAATAAAATATTGTATTAAATTAGAAAGGCTAATGAAACTAAATAAAAATGCATATAAAAATATATAGAACAACTGAAACTTACTCTTCCATCACTCTCGTCTTTCATTGTTATTTTTTCTAATTTAAGTATTTAGTTAAAAGAGGAAGTAAATAATAAAATGACAGTTATTTTTTCTTGTTAATGGATTTCTTTTAAGATTCATTGAAGAGATTTTTGCTTATATTCATTAAAATAAAACCAAACAATTAGAAATCAATAATACTAAGCACATATTTATTAAAATCAAATTTTTAATATCAATATGCAAATTAGCCTTCCCATTCACACTGTAAACCGCTATTTTGTTGTATATATAAATACAATTGCATATTGTTAGTATGTTGATATGATCAACAGTCTTAATGATGAAAAACAATTTTATTAATAATTAAGGTTTAAATAGAAATAAAATCATGGAGAATGTGATGTAAATAACAAAGGGAATTGTGACTTGTATAGTAATATGGTTTCGGTTACAGACAGAAAAACACACAATCTCCATTATAATAAGATATACATTGGACTTTATTTCTTATTCCACTAACATCTGTCCTGTAAACTATGGCAAAAATCGACGCCACTGAATTCATAGTCTACCTAGCTGAATTCGGCTCAAGGACACGACTACGGGATACTCAGTGAGAAACAGACTTACTGCAGTGCGCGTAAAGCATCGAACCATTGGGCTTATTCAAGAGACTGTGTTGATCACTAGACAAGCATGAAATAGTCGCAGCCTTTGACAGAGAACAAAATGAAGACAAGGCGCGAATATATAAAAAGAGGGACGGTAATTAATTAACTTCATTTGACGGTTAACAAGTAAAGTTAGAAACGCGTTAATTAAAATCCTTTGACGTTGAACGTGTAAACGCTAACTAATTTTCTTTTAGAAACTTTCCGCAATATATATATACATATATATATATATATATATATATATATATATATATATATATATATATATATATACTATGTTATACATTCATATATATATATGTGTGTATACTATGATATATATGCAATATATGTATATTCTATGCTATAAATGTATATACAATGTTATATATATACATGTTACCTTTCCAATGTATATACAATGATATATATATATATATATATATATATATATATATACATATATATATATATATAATATATATATATATAAATACATATATATATATGTGTGAAGAAAGTAAGTCAATCCGACGGTATATAGTATATTAAGAAAAATTGAAAAAACACTGGTAATGCTCCGAAGATGATCTAAATGATAGATCGAAACACTGCAGCGTCGGCCAATAAACTTACCACTCAACTCATTTAAACCAGTATTTTTTCAATTTATCTTAATATACTACACCACACACACACACACACACACACACACACATATATATATATATATATATATATATATATATTATATATATATATATACACTTGTTAACTTTCCAAATTTATTTCACCAAACAGAAATATTATTTGTAAAAAATAAACATTAAAACATTGTAAACATTTTTACATTCTTATATATATATATATATATATATATATATATATATATATATAATATATTAGTGAAAGTTTTCGGCGGTGTTCTTAGTTGGTTCCTTACGACCTTGCATATAGTATCTAAAGTAAATAGGTGGAGTGGCTTATTGTCGGTATCAGCCGGACAGAGAGGAAGTCTATTCCATTTTCACAAGAACTAGACCAGGGCGATTGTTTCTACGTCTAGGGCGTGGGCTACACCTACCGTCAGCTCACTACTTCACCACACAGATCCAAGCTGTGTTAATTATGTGCTGCGTTGGCGAGAGCCGGTATCTAAACTCTGAACCTTGGGTTACGAGGAGAATGCTCTACCGACTGAGCTAAACCGGCTACTCGATGGGGGCGTATATCAAAAGAAGGATAAAAAAATATATTCTATTAGATAAATAAAAAAAAAAACATTACTCAAAAGCTTTGTAAGGCTTACCTCACAAGCATGCACGATTGTGGTGGCCATATTGAATTAATATTTTAAAATTACACTTTTAAAAGAAGGTTAACCAAATTTATCTGAAGTGGAAATCAAACTTATGAATTAATCACTCTCTCTAACTATCTATCTATCGATCGATCTATCTATCAACAACTCTCTCCCCCCCCCATCTCTCTCTCTCTCTCTCTCTCTCTCTCTCTCTCTCTCTCTCTCTCTCTCTCTCTCTCTCTCTCTTTTCCTTCCACCTTTCTATTCAATTTCATGACTCGCTTTAGCCGCTCTATCTCAGTTTTTCTATTTCTTTTACCTTCTTTTCACAAGTCACACGTATTCCTTCCTGTCAATGTCTCTCTTTCTTCTCCCCACCCCTCTCTCTCTCTCTCAACCTCACATACACTACCTCTCTCTCTTTCTCACACTTCAATTCCCTTACTCTCTTTAGCCGCTCTATCTCTTTTCTCTATTTCTTTCATTTTTCTTTCTGTTTACCTACCACGCTTATTTCTTATTTCTTTCCTTATTTTCTTTCGATTAACTCATCAAATATTGCTTATTTAGACTTTCATTAAGTTTGAGTAAAGTTCAGTCAATTTCAGAGACAAACTAAAAAATATATTGCCTTTCATCTTATCAAGTAGGGTGATTAAATTCGATTAGGTTTTGATATATAAATGATAATTCTATCTCTTTATGTTTCCCTCTCCCTCTCTCTCTCTCCCTTCTCTCTCTTCCCCCTCTCTCTCTCTCTCTCTCTCTCTCTCTCCCTCTATATATATATATATATATATATATATATGTATATATAATAAGATAAATATATAAAGGTTTTACATATCTATTTATTTGGTGACAAAGGAACATTCACGACTGTATTGGTTTCTGCCTTTGGTACGCCATTCCAGCAAAAGCTGAAACAGTGACCATCTCACACTATATATATATATATATATATATATATATATATATACATATATATATAAAAGTTAGGATAGCGTGGAAATGAAGTCAATGGTCCTTGGTAACTGATAGTTTCCCTCCAATGCAATTTTCAAACCAAATAGGGCTTGAAAATCGCAGCAGTCTTTACATATATATATATATAAAGATAATCTACTGAGTCAGACGAACCTACTATTAGTTTCGCATAAAGCTCTTCAGGGCTAAAATCTGACTCAGAGTCAGATTTTAGCCCTGAAGAGCTTTATGTGAAACTAATAGTAGGTTCGTCTGACTCAGTAGATTATCTTTATTACTTGGCTCTACTTAGGTATCGAGCACTTTTTACATATTAGCTTCTCCTAGCGGTTATATGAATATATATATATCTTATATACATATATATACATATAAATTGTTTTTTCTTTTGGCCAAATACTATACCAATAGATTATTTTTTGTTGGTACGAATATCTTGGTCTTTTCTTTTTTTCAAAAAATTTTTTCTTCCTGGTTGATGTTTGGTAGTATATTTTTACAATCAAACTCTCTGCCGGGTTTTTTCTCTCCGCAAGGATCTACCAACACGCTTGGTATATTAAATCATATATATATATATAATATATATATATATATATATATATATTATAATATATATATATATATATATATTATGCTACTTATACGCTGAGTTGGGCTGTTGCACTAGTCGTCTGTTCTCATTTCTTGTTTTTATAAATAAGCAAGACTTTGTTGTTTTTTAATTCTTTACTAAGAACACACAGCGGTTGGTTCGTGTAGTATAATTTATTTTAGGATTTCCCTGCTATACTGACCGATAATAACCATTTTTCTCCTATTTTTTGAAATAATGTTTTAAAAAACTTATATATATATATAAATATATAATATATATTAAAAACTTATATATATATATATATATATATATATATATATATATATATATATGAAAACCTTTTTAAAAAATATGATTTCAACAAATAGAAAAAAATCGTTATTATCAGCCAGTATATATATATATATAATATTATATATATATATATATATATATATATATATATAGAGAGAGAGAGAGAGAGAGAGAGAGAGAGATGAAAAAGAAATGTAAAACTTAATTTAAAAAAATACTAAAAATGATTATTATCGGCCAGTATATATATATATATATATATATATATTATATATATATATAATATATATATATATATATATATTAATATATATCGTGCCAGAATTAAAACTTTTAAAATGGTTTATAAAATGCCTCAGGGGTTTGGAGACAGTTTCAAAGTATACGCTAAACTTAATTATTGGAAAACCTACATAATACATCGAAATTTTGTGCACCATTATAATTCTATTTAGAAGAAGTCTGAAATCTAAAGACGAACCAGTACGATAGACATTTCATTTCTGTCCTTCCTTAAGAAAACTCAATCGATTTTCATCAAGAATTTTAAATTAAATCACGAACGTGTTTTCAAGGCAAAAGCCTTTCGGTGTTCATCACGGCATAATAACTCATATCAAAATAACCGACATGCTAATTACAGACTTTTTGGTGCGTTCGTGGCTTTACGGTTATCGTCGTTGGTAATAGACTCGGTGACCCGAGTTCAAATTCTGGACGAGGCTGATTGCATTTCACACAGTGATTATACCCTGGGAGAAAGTAAGAATCCAACAATCCTCCAAGCTGTTCTTGTTGCATACCCTTCTCATTACTCACTTCTTACTTCTATTCTTCTTCTGTTCTTCTGACATCTTAAGTTCTTCTAGGTCTTCTAACGTCTGGACTTCTCTTGGGGACTTCGTGTCTGGTCTTCCATTGAGGATTTCTCTTTATCAGAAGCCCTGTGTCATTGTTAGTTTTTAGATAATAACACAAGACTTCGATTTACTTTGATCATATTTTATTCTCGAAATCCCCCACCAGACTACCTGCGCAAATCGAGTCGGAGCGTGTATAACACGACTCACCACCGTCGTGGTTTCTCACCGACTGACTAAAATCTATTTCTAATCTAAACCGGAAGAGAGTCTCCTCCACCGATTCTCACGGTATCCACCGGAAAGAAAGGATCAGGACGGGTTAAGCCTTGTCATTCAAATCCTTCAAGTCGGTGGGCGGCAGCTTATAACGGCCATTTTGATTTCTACACTATCACACATAAATATTAGGTATCTAATAATTATGTAACATTCTTAGGTATTTACCCAACCCATTTGTTATGAGTAGGATGTGTGACACATGTTCACAAGTAGGGCAACCAATGATGATTTAACTCGCTTTTAGTATTAATGGATCCGTGAGAAACGATGAGATGGCATCGTCATAGCTTTGGGGGACACACGTAACCTTTTAATCTTGGAATGACAACCAGTCTAGGCGAATAAAAACTATATATATATATATAAATATACTTTGGTGTGGTACCAAGTTTCTTGGTACAAGGGTGATTCTAGGCTGATCCTATTCTCTACCAGTAGTTTATGGTAGAGTTCAGGTTTCGTATGAGAGCTCAATGTTTGATTATTGTAAACAGAGCAAAGTTATTTGTGAATAAAAAGGCCTTAAATACCATGGGTATCGTGATTATGGACCATTTCCACTCGTGGGTATCTAGGGCCCACGAGCTTCTTCATTTATTTATTTATTTATTTATTTTATTTAGACAGGCACATGTGCCTGTCTAAATAAAAGATATACGTGTTCTGAAGTAGCTCGTGGGCCCTAGATACCCACGAGTGGAAATGGTCCATAACCACAATACCCATGGTATTTAAGGCCTTTTTATTCACACACGCATATATATGTATATATATATATATCATAGTGTGTACTTTGAAGAACGTTTCAGAGCATGAAAAAGAAAACAAATATATAAGCTATGAGTTAATGACGTCATTAAAATTAATCAACACTTAAAAACATTTCTAAAATTTTCTAA
Source organism: Doryteuthis pealeii (assembly GCA_023376005.1). Lineage (NCBI taxonomy): Eukaryota > Metazoa > Mollusca > Cephalopoda > Myopsida > Loliginidae > Doryteuthis > Doryteuthis pealeii. Next base: position 28,897,167 of record CM042150.1, on the reverse strand, counting down.
AATCAATTTCCTTTACAAAAAGTTTTCCCCTGATGATGACCTAAGATCGAAACTCGTTGAGAAAAATAAACAACATACAAGAAATATTCCTGTTTAACTTATCACTTTTTGTTCATCTTATATATACATATATATACATACATATATATATATATATATATATATATATATATATATATGTGTGTGTGTGTGCCTGTGTGTGTATGTGTGTGTGTGTGCATTTGGTTATCTTATATATATATATAAATATAAATATATATTATATATATATATAAGATGACCAAATACACACAACACATACACACACACACACACCTATATATATATATATTATATACATACATACATATATGTATATATATATATTATATATATATTATATATAAATGAACAAATAGTGAGAAGAGAAACAGATATATCCCTTTTATGTTATTTTATGTTGTTTATTTTAAAAACTGTCCAATTTTTTCAAAAGTGAACGTTTCTGATGAATAAATAAATAAATAAATAAATATATACATATAACCATTAGCTTACATTTGCATAAAACAATTTATTATTATTTCTACATCTACATTTGGCTATGGGGGTCTGTGTAGAAGTAAGGAGACTTATTTCTTTATTTTTCAGCTTGACAACCCTAATTGAATATTAGCATCTTGAGCACGCATAGAAGCGTTCAGTTCGTGTTGGCCCCCCTAGAATCCACATTCCACTGTGTAATATTAGATTATGACAAGTGTGTTACGTTAAGAGGCACACGTTTTGCTGGGATCGGATTTTGGGGTCAAAAATCATATCTATGTGCTAAAACAGCCCCTAACATTCATTATGGATCTTTCGGACTCTTTCGATAAAAAAAAAAAGAAAGTATAAAAACCCAGCTGCTTCATTGTTGAGAACATGCAATGGTTCATAAAGAGCCAACTGAAGGTAATATCAGCTTTATTTCAAGAAGTGGAAGCAATGTTTTTGTAAGCAGGTGATTTCCTAAAGAAACTATAGGATTACTTTCGAGCCTTGCCATGCGTTTTATATTTTTCTTTTTCTCTCTTTTTTTATATTTCTGTTTGTTTGTCTCTATGTTAAATGATATCTCGTATTCCAATGGTTTGGTCAAGTAAGGTGAAAAGGGATTTCTTAAATTGAAATTTGAATTTGCAACAAAGAGAAACGACAATATGAATAAAGAGTGCGTGAGAGAGAAAGAGGAAGAGGGGGGAAGAGAGAGAGGGGGGAAGAAAAAGTGTATGTGTGCTTGAGAGAGAGAGAGAGAGAGAGAGAGAGAGAGAGAGAGAGAGAGAGAGAGAGAGAGAGAGAGAGAGAGAGAAAGAAAGAAAGAATGTAGAAGAGAGAGACAGTGTGTGTATGTGAGATAGAGATAAGAGATATAGATAGACTGAGAGAAATTGGAAGAGAGAAAGTGTGTGTGTGTGTAAGAGAGAGAGAGAGAGAGAGAGAAAGAGAGAGAATGTAGAAGAGAGAGACAGTGTGTGTATGTGAGATAGAGATAGAGATATAGATAGACTGAGAGAAATTGGAAGAGAGAAGTGTGTGTGTGTAGAGAGAGAGAGAGAGAGAGAGAGAGAGAGAGAGAGAGAGAGAGAGAATGTAGAAGAGAGAGACAGTGTGTGTATGTGAGATAGAGATAGAGATATAGATAGACTGAGAGAAATTGGAAGAGAGAAAAGTGTGTGTGTGTAAGAGAGAGAGAGAGAGAGAGAGAGAGAGAGAGAGAGAGAGAGAGAGAGAGAAGAGAGAGAGAGAGACAGTGTGTGTATGTGAGAAGAGATAGAGATATAGATAGACTGAGAGAAATTGGAAGAGAGAAAGTGTGTGTGTGTAAGAGAGTGAGAGAGAGAGAGAGAGAGAGAGAGAGAGAGAGAAAGTAGAAGAGAGACAGTGTGTATGTGAGATAGAGATTGAGAAGAGATAGACTGAGAGAAATTGGAAGAGAGAGAAAGTGTGTGTGTGTAAGAGAGAGAGAGAGAGAGAGAGAGAGAGAGAGAGAGAGAGAGAGAGAGTTATTGTTAGGGTTACGGGAGAGTCACACTGAAAGCACCGGTTCCCGCTTGACCACCGACGTTTAAGCAATGATGACCCTATCCAATACTTACCAATTAAGCAAAAGCAGGCACTGAGAATAAACTGTGATCAAAATGACTTGATTCGGCATTAAATTACCCGAAAAGGTTTGATATGCCGTAAAACGAAACAACAATCAATCTCTCTCCGTATATTCATATGTATGTATGCATGTATGTATGTATGTATGCAATGTCATATTTGCATCAAACTTTGTGAATCTGCAGCAGGTTTGATGAGTCATTTGAGGGATCATGCAAGGAAGGGTTCTGGTGGTGGAGTTATAGGATTGTGAGGGACGGCAATGATCTGTAAAGATTATTCTATTGTTATCTATCTATCTATTTATTTCAGTCTGCTCATATCTATTTATCTATCGATCTATATTAAACTTATCGTATCTATATATCTTTCTGTTTATATGATATCACGTGTCCAATGGTTTGGGATTACGGTCTCGCTAAAAGCACTAGTTCCCGCTAGATCACCGAAGTTAAGCAGATGAGCTTGTTCAATATTTGAATAGGCGACCAATTAGGTATTAACAGGTACTGTAAGCAACCTGAGTTCTTTACTTATGGAAAAATGGGTCGATTCAGCATTAAATTACCCGAAAAGGGTTGATATGCCGTAAAACACAACAGCCAAATTTCTCTGAATGTTTGAGATGAGGCTTGAAGATTAGTATTATCTGCGTTATTCGGACTATTGTCCCCATCTTCATTGTTATTTGTACAACGTTTCGGCTGATATGCCCTCCGGCCTTCTTCAGGTATTTCTTGTCGGACTCGGGAACCTTCTCGGACTCGGGAACCTTCTTTTCGGACTCGGGAACCTTCTTTTCGAACTCGGGAGCCATCACGAAAAAAAAAAAAAGAAAAAAAGACAGTTCTAAGTGACAGTTATCTCTGGATCCCGAATTCAATCCTGAGTAGAGGCAGTAAGAAAAATAATTAACACAACTCCTACCCCAGCTATGGTTAGCGGAATGAGAACAGGATACCTCCGTGGACTAAATAAAGGGTTAGGTTCAAAGTTCCGTGATGGCTCCCGATTACGACAAGAAAGTTCCCGAGTTCGAAAAGGAGGTTCCCGAGTCCGAAAAGGTTCTCGAGTCCGAGAAGGTTTCCGAGTCCGACAAGAAATACCTGAAGAAGGCCGGTGGGTATATCGACCGAAACGTTGTACAAATATCAATAAAGATGAGGACAATAGTCCGAATAACGCAGATAATACTAACAGCCAAATTATAGGCAAAGATTACTGATTTGTTTTTTGTTTGATTTTCTGAAATAAAGAATTATTATACAATCATCATTGAACCTTCTCATATTGGATGTTATAGTAACAGTACTTGTCTTTTTTTCTTCTTCTTTATTTTGCCTCAATTCTCAGTCTTATTTCATCTATTTTCGTTATTACTTAAGAGAGAGAGAGAGAGAGAGAGAGAGAGAGAGAGAGAGAGAGAGAGAGAAGAGAGACTGACAGACAGATAAAGAGAATAACGCTAAAATGCTACCATTCTTATCTCTTACTTTTTTTACATATTAATCACTCACTTTGTTAATTTATATCGTAATTTATATCCCAGTCTTATTTCTTCTATTTTCGTCATTACTTATTAGAGAGAGAAAGAGAAAGAAAGAGGGAGAAAGAGAAAGAGAGGAGAGGAGATAGAGAGAGAGAGAGGGGGTGGGAGCAAAAATGATGTTGAAAGATAAGGAAAGAAAAAAAAGAGAAAATAGCAAAGGAGGGTGGGCAATAGAGAGGTAGGAATGGAAAGAGTGTGTTCCATAGCTTTTTAGAGAGAGAGAGAGAGAGAGAGAGAGAGAGAGAGAGAGAGAGAGAGAGAGAGAGAGAGAGAGGGAGAGAGGGGTATGAAAAAGGAGATAAGTAGAGAGTAAAGGATATAGAGAGAGGGAGTCCAGAGATCGAGAGGAAGGAGATATATCGAAGAGGAGAGAGAGAGAGAGACAGACAGACAGACAGAGAGACAGGGACAGAGAGAGAGAGAGAGACAGAGACAGAGAGAGAGAGAGAGGGGGGAAGAAGGGCAATATAGGAATGGAACTAGGAGAAAGGAAGATATGAAGGGGTTTAAAGGAGAGCGAGGGAGGGAAAGAGAGAGAGAGAGGGAGAGAGAGAGGGAGAGGGTATGAAAAAGGGGATAAGTAGAGAGTAAAGGATATAGAGAGAGGGAGTCCCAGAGATAGAGAGGAAGGAGATATATCGAAGGAGAGAGAGAGAGAGAGAGAGAGAGAGTGAGTGAGAGAAGAGAGAGAGAGAGAAGAAGGAAGGGCAACAGAGGAATGGAAGTAGGAGAAAGGAAGATATGAAGGAGTTAGAGGAGAACGAGGAAGGGGAAGAGAGAGAGAGGTGTATGAAAAAGGAGATAAGTAGAGTGTAAAGGATAGAGAGAGAGGGGGAACCCAGAAATGGAGAGGAAGGAGATATATTGAAGGAGAGAGAGAGAGAGAGAGAGAGAGAGAGAGAGAGAGAGAAGAGAGAGAGAGAGAGAGAGAAAGAGAGAGAGAGAGAGAGAACACTAAAATGCCACCATTCTTATTTCTTGCTTTTTCTTTTGCACATTAATCACTCACTTTGTTAATTTATATCTCTCAATGTTTGGATTACAAAAATTGCTAGATTTTCAATTCCTTTTGATATCAAAAATAGACATCAACAGACTTTTAAATGAACTCGTAATATCTCATCAAGAATCTTAATAGCATTTCAACTGCGCACACCTCTTGTCATTTCAAAAGAAAATGTCTTCTCAAAAAAGAAAAAAAAATCGCTTATAAAGATAACACGTCTTTAATTATCGTTTCATCTTTCTACTTTCTTCCGACACCACTTACTCAACTCTCAACAGCATCGTCGTTAATTCCATCCTGAACATCGTATAATTGCAAATATGCAAGTGATAATGAATACTATATAAAAGGGTATCTTCATTGGCAATTCAGTCTCGAAAGACTATGATAAAAGTTTTTGTGTGCCCCTGAGGTTGCAGCGCCTCCTGTGACTATGAAGTCCTATGTTTGAGAAACATTCTCGACCACAGATTTTGCATTTGTAGGTTGTCCCTGTAGATGATGATGTTCCGATGCTTTGTTGCCGTTGCTTTCTTATGGACCTTTTAGCTTCATGATGTTGTATCAGGGTGAATTCTGACATGTACAATCCTCTATGGAGATTCTGCCGCCACCGAGGGCGGTCTTGAGCCAAATTTTCCCAGCTGAAGGGACAATGCCAAAGCACCTGAGATCATTTTTGCAGACATCCTTGAATCGCAGTAGGGGGCGACCAATCTGTCTTTTACCAGATGTTAGCTCTCCATACAGGATGTCTTTCGGGATATATATAAAAGGGTATCTACACACATGTATTTGATTAAAAATAGATAGAAAAAACGAATAATAATAGTATTACGCTGACGGATATCGGTTTCGACCTTTTTTAAAAACGGTCTCCCTCAAGAGCAACTATATTGTTTTTCTATCTATTTGCAATCATACTGTCGGATTTATTTCCATTTATTATATACTCACATATGTATATTATATGTTAACTAAAAAAAAAGCAATAAAAAATAGACAAATACTTGGACCTTGCCAGAGAATTGAGGAAACTGTGGAACATAAAGGGGAAGGTTGTACCAATTGTAATTGATGCCCTTGGAACGGTCCCCAAAGCTCTGGAAAAGAATTTGAGTGAATTGGAAAAAAATCAGAGGAAGAATCGAGACCATCCAAACTGCTGCACTGTTAAGATCGGCTAGAATACTCAGAAGAGTCCTGGAGACCCGAGGAGACTTGCTATCACTCAGCCTCCAGTGAACCACCGGCAACGGCAGGTGTGAAAAACTACTACTACTATACTACTACTACTACTACTACTATTACTAATAATAATAATAATAATAAGAAGAAGAAGAAGAAGAAGAAGAAGAAGAAGAAGGAATTATATCAAATTATATGAAATAATGCCACAAGAATGAATGATATCAAAGCAAAATAGATAAGACACAACAAACAGCAAATGCAGGGGTGTGGGGAGAGATGAGACGATTTATCATGTATTAAGCAAATAGTACAACAAGAATACAAGGCTAATGCATCACTTGGTTGACTTGGGCAGAAAACTATATTTTGGCCACATAACAAAATGGCATATGCATAAACCTGAATCTGTTCTTAAGAATGAAACTCATAGAATTCTCTGGGACTTTGAGATAAAGACGGATCACCTCATCCCAGCCAGAAAATCAGACCTAGTATTGATTATTATTATTGAAAAAAAAAGTATGATAATCTTTATTTAACTCTATCTCACTCTATTTTCTTTCTTTCCTTCTTTTAATCTTTTTCATTATGTTAATTAAAATAAAATGGCGTTATCGCTTCTACGCCCTCACCACCTCTATCTGTCTTTCGACTATTATCTTTATCTTTTTCTTTCTTATTATATTTTTCTGTGTAGCTTGTCCTTTTACCCTTTTCTTTCTTA
>CM042150.1:28878070-28885570 GCA_023376005.1 Doryteuthis pealeii | reverse complement strand
TTATCTCCCCCTAATGATTCATACCGGATACTCTCTAATAAGGAGGGAGACAAAATACTGACAGTCAGGCAGACAAGAACCGGCCCCATATGTGAGCACACGTATGATACATCAAGCTGAACTGTTATCCAAAACCATCCCACTGTATTCCCTGTCAGTGAGAATAGATAAAACAAATATTGTTATTGTTAACATATTCACCGCCATATTGTCGAAGAAGCGTTGAACCTCTTCGTCGATGTAAACTTCCTACACCACGTGCTGACGTTTTTGATATCTATGCCCGCCCGACTCACCATACACTTCCGCTGATTGGCAAAGAAATTTCAATCGGTTTCGTGCCTTTTGCGTTCAAAAACCGTATAACTGCGTGAACTACGCACTTTGGTCTAGCGTCAATCGGGAGCTCTATCAGAAATGACTGCCAAGCCAATGTTGAGTGTGGCAGCGAGGCGCGTGCAGTGGCAGGAAAAGGCGCATGCACAACAAATACAACAGTTTTACCAGTTGCCGCACGAACAGTTTCCCTGTGTTCCCAGCACGGTACTAATGCAGAATAGCGCACAAGGGATAATATCATTAGATTAGGTATAAAAATCATTACTTTACATTACATTTCACGGAAATACACGAGACCTTTGAGACGCTAGGATTAGGGTTAGGGTAAGTGTTAGGGTTAACGTTAGGGTTAGTATTAGGGTTGGTATGAGTGTTTGTGTTAGGGTTAGGCTACTTCGGGAGTTTCCGTAATCTATTGGTTGGTTTGGTTTTGGTTTGGTTTGGTTTTATGGCATATCAACCTCAGTGGGTCATTTAATGCCAATAAAGTATTGAAATAAACCAATTCTTAATGGATAATACAATTTTTTTATAAATACATTTTTCTATTTAACCCATAGATGGGATCCTAACAGGTACTACCATTCCGGGTCAGAGTGGACCAGGGAGCAATGGTGATGAAGGGGTGCTCCCATTCCCCAAACCTCCAAAACTGGAACCTCCCCATTAGCTAGAGTTTAACGTCATTCCCAGGACATGTAGACCCTCAGTCACCGCCTTCAAGCACCCATATGATAAAAAGTTGGGCTTGCCATAAGGGCAATAGGGCTGGGAAAATCATATAGGTGCTAGGGCCTGACGTGACCAGCCGATTGATCGGAGGGGGCCTCTCCGACCGCCCGTCTAGCCCAAGATAGGACCAAAGTGAAGTATTGCAAATCATGAACTGCTCATCCACTTGGGTTCTATCCTTAAGCATCACGGGTCGCCACCCACGGCCAACAGATGGCCCCATTGGGGGAGTCTTACCCTCTGCAGATGTGCAGTCGGTGCATTCTAACGCTCCAGCGACAGGGCGGTTCCGTAATTAATATTATTTATAGTAAAATGCGATTCTAATGATATTATCTCTTGCGCGCTATTCTGCATTTGTACCCCCAGCGCTTTGGAGAGATTACTTTTGGGATTAACCTCGTAGAGTTATAATGGTACACAAAGTTCTGAACGGGTTGACTAAATACCTACGTTGTTCGTTCGAATTGGAAATAAATGTTTCAGCCATCCTTTTGAGTTGTGAATAAAAGGCGGAAGTGATCACTTCTCGTGGTTAACGTCAGCTCGACTACCCGTGTTATTATTTCGCTAAGCGCATTACAACAGATACATCAACATTATTACGAGGAAAGTTAACGCAAATAGAGTGTTTTCTTGTGTAAATAAACTGTTTTTTCTCTCATCAGAAACCGACAATTGTTTAGGTGACGTTTTCGACGACATTTCAAGTCTGAAGCTGATGAGACGTGAATGCAATTTAATTGGATTTGTCCCCATTGACAAGTAGAACAGACACAAGACATTCAACTGGGTGAATTAAAAATTCAACATTTCAGGAGAGAACAACAAAGAACTTTATTATGAACGTTATATTCTCGGTTGAAAAGACATCAACATTCAGTTTGATTTGTTTATTAAATATCTACACATATCTCGAGTGTCAACACATTGATTGATAGAGACGGTATTGCACAAAAAATGAAAATTTATACGCACAATGGAAATTATCACAATAAAAGAACATAAATCTCTCTCTCTCTCTCTCTCTCTCTCTCTCTCTCTCTCTATATATCACACACACACACACACACACACACACATATATATATATATATATATATATATATATATATATTGCTACTTCCACGTTTTCACTGAAGTAGCATTAGTGGTTAATCCACATTATGCTCATATTTCGTAAAATATAGAGCATTAATACTTTTTTCAAGTCACTACCACACCCTTTCTCTCTCTCTCCTCCTCTCTCTCTCTCTCTCTCTCTATATATATATATATATATGTGTGTGTGTGTGTATGTGTGTATATATATATATATATATATATATATTTATTTACCAACCCCTCCGCGCGAGCAGGATGCGACACAAGGTCAATTTCTTAAGCGGAGTTTAACAGGTTTGAATTCAGAGTTTTCCTTCTCCTAAACTGGTTACCTAGCCATGGTTAAAGAGTCCAGTATTCCCTGCTATTTACCCAAAGCTGTAGAGAGAACTGGATTCATACCTTTCCCAAGGGTATTAGCGCCATGTGAAATTCCAACAGCTTCGTCCAGGAATTGAACTCGCGTTGACGAGTTCAATTCCTACGACGCTAACCATTAGACCACGCGCCTCCATATTATATATATATATGGGTAGGTGTGCGGGTGTGTGTATGTATACTACTACTACTACGACGACGACGACGACTGCTACGGCGCAATGGTTAAGGCATAGAATAACCGTCAAAAAAGAATAAAAGACGAAAGATGGAAAATTACTTTTTTTGTAATTTCCTGGTAGACAAAATTTAGAGGATGTCTGAAATATCCGGCAAGCGACAAATGGAAAAATTGATCGTTTTAAATTTTACACATTACAGTGTACACACGCATACACATTCACACTTGCACAGAAACACAGACACAAACACAGACACAGACACTGACACACACACACACACACACACACACACACACATATATATATATATATATATATATATATATATATATATAAGTAAAAGAAATAACAGAAGATTTCGACTTTTAGCTAAAAATCTAAATCTTCTGCTATATTTTTTACTTATATATATATATATATATATATATATATATATATATATATATATATTTAACAGAAATTCCTAACAAATTACTGACAAGTAGTCAAATATCTTTTTTATTGCCTTACAGCTGAGCAGAGAGGACAATATAAAAAAAATCTGTTTTCAAATGCCTTAAAAGTAATAAAATTTCATCATTCGCACCTGATGAGCTGGAGAATTAGACACTTTGTGTAAGCTCCCCGAAATAGGCTATAAAGCAAAATCTCTAAGTCTTTTGTTATTTCTTTACTTATATATATATATATATGTGTGTGTGTGTGTGTGTCCTCTAATTGGTACCTTATATAGTCTAGTATACGCTAGAGAATTCTCCAAAGGGGAGGTAATCATAAAATAGAAGCGGTAACTCTCAATTACTTATAGTAACTAAGCAAGGATGATAAAAAAATATAAGATACATTAAAGTTAAAGAAAGAAAAAAAAAGAGAAAAAGAAAGAAAGAAAGAAAACGTCAACATAAGAAAGACTGAAAGAAAGTCAAAGAAAAAGAAATATATTTAGTCATTGGTCAATAGCAAATAACAACTTGTGCCAAGAAAGGTACAGAAGGAAGCCAAGGAAGAGGCTATCTGTTTTGTTTCGCAAGAGAAGAAATAAAAAAACGATTGTCACTAAAATCAATAAAAAAAAAATCTTAAAAAATCCAAGTCGAATTGTTTGGTCAAAAATAAAACATGAAAAATGGATCCTAGCAAATTGGTCCACAGAAGATAACCACAAATTAGTGCCTATTCAGTAAAATATAGAACGACCATGATTGAAATATCGTTTTTTTTCATAGTTTTGATTGTTTTTGTTGTTGGTTTTATTTTTTGCTTTGAATTTTACTATAAATTTACGCGTTTCGGTTGTAGTAATAATATTCGTCAGTGTCTGTTTTCCAAGAACAATTACTGTGTTTAGTGTTACAATTTCCATGTACATATGCACACAAAAACGGACACTTCCGTCAACTGATACTTTGCACATATTCTCATTTGAATACACAAGCTGGGCCCATGAAAATACCAAGAACAATTACTGTATTTAGTGTTACTATGTCCATGTACGTATGCACTCGGGCGCATGCGTAAAAAACGAACACTTCCGTCAACTGTTACTTCCTACATATTCTCATTTGGATACACTAGCTCAGTCGGTAGAGCGTTCGGTTAGAAACCACAAGGTTCTTAGTTCGATACCGGCCCTCGCCAACTCAGCGTATGAGTAGCACAGGGATCTGTGCGATAAAGTAAGGAGCTGATGGTAGGTGTGGCGCTCAACCTCAGACACATAAACAATCTTCTTGGTCTAGAGCTAGTGAAAAGAGGATAGACTCCCTTGCTGATTGGCTGATACCGATTTTAAGCCACCCTGACGACTTACTACAGCTGGACCCATGGAAATACCTAGAACAGTTACTGTATTTAGTGTTATTATGCCCATGTACATGTACACTCGAGCGCATGCGTAAAACCGGACACTTCCGTCAACTGATACTTTCCACATATTCTCATTTGAATACACAAGCTGGACCCATGGAAATACCACGACATTTGATAAAGCAATCTGCGCAGTGGTCTATTGTCGGTATCAGCCGAACAGCACGGAATTCTTTCTCCTTTTCGCTAGCAATAGATCAGGGAGTTTGTTTTTTGCTGATGTGGAGCGCCACGTCTATCGTCAGTTCCCAGTTTGGCTAAGACTGGTATCAAACCCGGAAGTCGGTGATGTGGAAGCTTTACCGACTGATCCAAACCGGGGCCTTTTATGTCCATCATCTTAGGCCTCTGTTCTCCCTTCTACTTTTGCCTATATCTCCTTTTTCTCCTAGTAAAACACGTGTTTACAAATTGAGTTTGAAAAATCTGAATACTCATTAAGAATGAATAAAAAAAAACGTCTTCGGCATAAAATAACCCAACAAGTGTTGACATACCGTAAAATCCATACAACTAACCCACCTAATCCTGTACCCCTTTATCCCGAGAAAAAAAAAAAGAATTTTCTGAAATTCATCGCATCATTTTTTTTTTCACTCTTCGATTTATTTATCTATTTATTCCTATTATTACTTATTTTTCTACTATTATTTTATTTCTACTATTATTTATTTATTTCTATTTCACAAAATGCCATCTGAGAGAAATTAGTCTAGATTTCTATTTGTATTTAACAATTTCCAACTCTCTTCGCGTAAGCGTTGGCGACGTAGTTGATGTTCTCTCGCTGTTACTTGATTTCTTTTTTCTTTCTTCTCTTCTCTTTCTTTCACTCTTTCACGTTTATGTTGTTATTTTTAACCAAATGGTCCATCATTTATCAGAGGACGACATAATATTCTCACGTAGTTCCAATAGAATATTAATTGGTTGGTTGGTTGGTTGGTTGATTGGTTGGAATTTACGTCATATCAATTCTTGTTGGGTTATTTTATGCCGAAAACGTTTTGTGTTATTCCGTCATGATGGGTGTTCATTTTTTAAAACTCAGTTTTTAAATACATTTTTAAACTCTTTTACTATTTAACCATAGATGGAATCCTAACAGGTACTATCACAGCGGCCCCCCTCCGATCAATCAAGCCCTAGTACCTATATGATTGCCCCAACCCTATTGCCCTTATGGCAAGCCCCAACCCCTCTTTATCATATGGGTGCTAGAAGGCGGTGGCTGCGGTCTACATGTCCTGGGAATGACGTTAAACTCTATCTGATGGTGAGGTTCCAGTTTTGGAGGTTTGGAGAATGTGGAGCACCCCTTCATCACCATTGCTCCCTGGTCCACTCTTTCCCGGAGTGGTAGTACCTGTTAGGGTCCCATATGGGTTAAATAGAAAAATGTATTTATAAAAAAATGTATTATCCATTAAGAATTGATTTATTTCAAAACTTTATCGGCATTAAATAACCCACTGAGGTTGATATGCCATAAAACAAAACAAAACAAACAAAAAAACTATCACACCGGGTTAGAGTGGACCCGGGAGTAATAGCGATCAAGGGGTATTACGCACTTAATAGAACTCCAACATTGGAACGTCATACCAGGACATTAAGAAACTCAGTCACCGCCTTCTAGCACATATATGATTAAAAAGATCAGGGGCTTGCCATAAGGGAAATAGGGCTGGGACAATTATACATGTGCTAGGGTTTGACGTAGCAAGCCGATTGATCAGACCGTCTACCCTAAGAGAAAAAGTGGAGTGTTGAATGTCAGGGATTGCCCAACCGCTAGAATTCCGTCCTTAAGCATCATTGGTCACTCATCACAACTAACAGGTGGCGCCATTGTGGGGATCTTACCTCTCTGCAGAGGTGAAGTCGGTGAATTTTAAAGCCTCAGCTGACAGGGCTAATAAAATATTCTAATATATTGTAGAATATTATAATGTTTTATAAAATATTAGAATGTTTTAAAGAATAGATGGTGCCCTGTTGACAAGCTAGCAGATCATTGCTAGTGACTTCGATTCTCACTAGATGACTCATATGTTGCTGGCCTTGTGCCACATCTTAGCTTAGTAAATAAATATGCGATATTAATATATTGATGTAAAACTATTGGCACGACCAAAATTGCATTAAAACTTTTCATTCAAATTTTGAAAAAAATCTCCATCAACTAATTACTTCACTTTAACAAAACTTTCCGAACTAATTCAATAACTAAGTTATTATTAAATTAAATTTCCGGTCCAGATTTCATCGACATTTTTTTCTTGCACGATGCGAAGACCCCCCCTCCTATAATTAATTTGATGGTTTGATTTACTTATATCAAGTTTATGAGATTGATATTTATTGAGTGTGTGTGTGTGCACTCGGCTTCGTCAGCATTTAATGCTGACGAATCCAAGTTCAAAACTCCAGCGAAATATACTACACATTTTGCCTGAGTTTTACTTCTTTCATTCCTCATATTTCTAGCACTGTCGGATTCATTACAATCCTCTTTCCTCATATATATATATATATATATTATATATATATATATATATATATATATATATATATATATATATATATTATTATTATTATTATTATTTGAGTTTTCACATCAGTGTTAGCTGATGGTCTTTCACTGGAGTCTGAGTGACAGCAAGTCTCCTCAGGTCTCCAGGACTCTTCTGAGTATTCTGGCAGATTGCAGCAGTGCAGTGTTCTGAATGGTTTCAATCCTTCCTCTGATATCCAAACTTTCCAAACCCTTTTCTAATGCTTTTGGGACTGTTCCAAGTGCACCAACTACAATTGGTATAACTTTCACTTTCATATTCCATAACTTTTTCAGTTCTCTGGCAAGGTCCAGATATTTGTCAATTTTTTTAATTTTCCT
>CM042150.1:28835570-28873070 GCA_023376005.1 Doryteuthis pealeii | reverse complement strand
TAATCCATTGTGCAGACATGATATATATATATATATATATTTATTTATATGTATATAATAATAATAATGGCTGTCAACTGGTGTTCGAGCAAGACCATTTTCTGTATTTTTTTTATCATCATAGTTAGGTTCCAGTAGCATTTGACACTATATCCTTGTGTTTTCTCAGATGACTCACTCTTCCACATAAACTACATGCTGGAACTTCTCCACTTTGAATGTTGCTGGGCTGAGAATTACCCTTTCTAATTGCCCGCTTCAATATTTGGTGTTTAATATATATATAATATATATATATATATATTAATTTTTATTTCTAAGCTCTAACGGCGTGAAAAAAACAGAAGTTGCAGTTTGTAAATAAAGAAATGTACAAGCTGATATCTAGGAAAATTATTTAAAAAAAAAGACACAATCATCCGTATTGTCTGAAAATAATTGTTGGTATTTTGATGAATGGCCAAAAGAAAAAGAAAACGAAAGAATTGTCAAAGTTGAATATGAAAAAGTGCTCGATACACTAAGTATACCAAAATTATAAGGATCTATGGTAGTCAGAAACTACCTACCTTGGTTTCGCTAGTGGTTTATGTTGTAAGATTTAAACTATTTTTATGACGCTCCTTCTTTCTGGTCTATTCGATTTGGGTCTATCATGCATTGTCCGGATGTTCCATGACGCAAGGTTCAGATCTTTGTAACTTTGGACCTTATTACTCTGGGCGATGTTCTGCCAGTATTTGTTTTTGGTGTTCATATTTCGCAGTGGAGAGCAGACAAATTTAGTTTAGGATGCACAAGGGTTTGCCAGTTGTTTGCGCGCCCCTCTCCTCCACCGAGAAAGTGCTGAGCTGGCAAGGGTTGTCCAGGACGAGATCAGCATCTCAGTGGTCGCAGTGACTAGCCGGGTTTATTTCAGGTATACATCCAGCCTCGCAGTTTTTCACATATCTGGCCTTGTCAGGGTTTGTCCTCTCATATAATCGTGAGCTAGAAAGATGTATAACCTGTTCTTTCGAAGCTTAAAAAAAGATCTAAGTAAAACAAATACCGTTATTATTAGAATAGTCTTATTGAGTAAATAATTCAATAAATGTATTCGTATTTTATTTATTTTATTATTTGTAATTATATCATATTTAAAATACGAAATATCATGTTAGTGTTCGTCTAGGTAGGTATTTTTTAAACTTCAGACGTTAATCTTAATTTTTAAAAGCTTTTAACAAGTCTGTCCTAATATTTACCCATAGCTGTAGGGTGAATAGGTCGATTCATAACTTTACAAATATATTAGCGCTATGTGAACTGTGGCTTCGTCCAGGATTTGAACTCTAGCCGACAAGTCCATTTCCTACGACTCTAACCAGTACACCACGCGCCTCCCTTTTGATTTGATTTTCGATGTACCTTTTCGTGTAGAACTAAATCAGTTCTTGTGTAGATATTTAAATCGTTATTTAAAGGATAAGACTGATAAGTAAGTCTTGCTGGTTGCCTTAAGTGTTTCTTCTTCTGTTAAGTTAGAAATAGAAAAAGTTTCTCTCCAATATCGAAACTCGCGGCATTTCTATTATCTCTTCAAGAGTATTGACTGATGCCAACGAACGTAATCTCGTAGATAACGACCGGACCAGAGTGACACTTACATCGTAACAGCTAAAGATGTTATTAAAAGCTGTGACGTTTTTATTCGCGTCGAATCTGCGGACGTGCGTCAACGAAACAGAAGTCGATCCTTCTTATCTACTAGCGGACTTTCACAGTCGACTATCGTTTACCGTTAGTCTTTACTGGAAAGATATCGGATTCATATGTCGCTGCATATGTTGAATCCGAGAGAGTTTTATCGATAAGGATAGAAGAAACTAGGGCTTCTATTGATTCTTCCTATGGTCCCTCCCTCCCTCCCTCCTTCCCCACCCCCTATCTTGCTTGTCGAAATAAGCACCCGGTCTCACATTGGCATAGATTCTCGCTAATTTGGCAATATTAAAACACTAGAAGGATCCGATTTGCAGATGTCCACGTACTTTAATTCTTATCCCGGTATCGATGCCGGTGGCAAAAAAAAAGTCATCGGATAAACTTTCGGTGAACGTGTAGATGCATCCTTGAACTCATTAACGGCATCTCTCTATCAGGTAGAACAGCGTAACAGCGCTTCTCAAACATTTGGAAGTTACGGGAGTTTCTTTATATATATATATATATATATATATATATATATATAATATATATATGTGTGTGTGTGTAAAGGGACCGTCCCTTTTTTCAAACCTCAACAATTTTTAAACAGACTGAATAACAATGACTAACACTCGCTTTTTCTCGTTATTCTGTGATAATTAATTTCTTATCACCTCCCATATACCAACAAATGTCCTGAAGATGATCTAATTAATAGATCGAAACATTGCAGCGTCGGCCAATAAACTCACCACTTAACCCATTTAAACGTGTGTTTTTTCATTTTTCTTAATATACTACATACCGTCGGATTCACATCCTTTCTTCATATATATATATATATACACTAACTCCGAGGTTTTCTGGGGATGGGATTGTAATACCAAATATTAAAGAAAGATAAAAAGAAAGATACAGGCAAAAGAACAACATACTCGTTACCTTTTTTCACTTTTTGAAGGCTTATCCCAATACAAAGGGAAAAAAAGATAACGAGTATGTTGTTCTTTTCCCTGTACCTTAGTTTTTATGTTTCTTTAATATTTGGTATTACAATCTCATCCCCAGAAAACTTCGGAGTTAGTATATATATATATATATATATATATATATATATATATATATGGAGATAGGATGTTGTAGAATCCGATATACTACCCTCACTTCATTCATGTCTGACCCTAACCTCCCTTCCCTCATTTCCGCTACTAACTCATCTCCCCTCACCAATTTCACTTGTACTCGCACGAAATTTTGCTTTCAATAAAAATCATTTGACTGAGGCTGTCCGTATGAATTCGGACGAAACGTTTCAACTCTTAGTTTTGTTTTGAGTTTTATTTCTTCCTTCTCTACCCTCATATATATATATATATATATATATATATATATATATATATATATATATATATATTAGTATTTTATTGATAATAGATATGTAAACTTCCTTTTCACTCTGTCTTTCCTTTACACTGAGGAGAGCGTTTATTCGCGCGTAAAAATAGTATATACCAAGAATAAGATTTGCGGAGATGTATTCATCTGGATGGAATGATAAAACAGTTTTATGATACATTTTATTTCATTTGGAATGTATTGTATTTTACCAGAATGAGTAAAGGAAAAAAATTGTGGAGACTTCGTACAATACTAAATTAACTTGTCCAATGTAAAACGTCTGAATCGATTCAAAGTTGTTTTTTATTTTGTCACTCACCACGAAATGAAAAAAATATGAACTAATAACGTTATTTGTGCACAATTATTTCCTATATATATATATATATATATATATATATATATATATATATATTATATATATATATATATATATAATTTAATTTTTTTTTTTTTTTTAAATTTAGAAAATGCGTATTCTGTTTGGAAAATAAAATAAAATAAAATTTTATTTTATTTTATTAAATCAGAAGCATTATAGTCCACAAAGAAAACTCAAAAGAGTTTGATGTAAATGTGTATAAAAATGTAAAAGAAAGTATCAAAAGTTCAAAAATCCAGCACTGTAGACAACGATGTTCACCGGATGAGATGTAGAAATCCTAGTATTTTTGTTTTTCAAAAGACAATATGAAAAATGAATGGAAGTGCTTCTAATTTAATGCTTCTGATTTAATAAAATAAAATAAATTTATTTATTTTATTTCCAAACAGAATACGCATTTTCTAAAATTTAAAAAAAAAAAATTTAAATTTTAAAAATTCCGGCTATAACGTTTCATCTGCACCACTTTCGTCTCATAACGGCCTTTCGCCGTTCTCTCTATCATACACAACTGGCTCTTGATGAAGACCACTTCAATAAAGGGTCGAAACAGAATTCTGTCAGCGAATTTTACATCATGTGTTTGTTTTTTCTAAATATTTATTTATATATATATATATATATATATATATATATATATATATATATATTGGTGTGGTATCAAGTTTCATGGTACAAGGTGATTCTAGGCTGGTCCTATTCCCTACCAATAGTTTGTTGTAGAGTTCAGGTTCCGAATGAGAGCTCAATGTTTAATTATTGTAAACAGAGCAAAGTTATTTGTGAATAAAAAGGCCTTAAATACCATGTGTATCGTGATTATGGACCATTTCCACTCATAGGTATCTAGGGCCCCTTTCTTCAGACCACGTATATCTTTTATTTAGACAGGCACATGGCCAAATTCATTTTATATTCATACATTTCCCCCCGCCTCCAGGGGCGATCTTATTGTATTTTTTCTTTTTGAGTGTCGTTTTTATTGGTGGATTTTTTCCTCCTTTTTTACGTGATTGGCGGTGTTTTTTTGTCTGTCTATGTCTGGTGGTTAATTCCTTAGTTGGGTTCGAATGGTCCATAACCACAATACCCATGGCATTTAAGGCCTTTTTATTCACAAATATTATATATATATGTGTGTGTGTGTGTGTGTGTGTGTGTGTGTGTGTGTGGAGAAATGTTGACAAACACGGGATGTTGTTGATAATGGATGTTTATTGTAGGTAGTGATGTAGTCGTTGTAACGTTCCCACACATGAATCACCACATCTCCAAACACCTAACACCTGTGGCACTACTCCCAGAATCCATTTTGATACACTCCCTACTCTTCTGACACCAACAACCGAACACCCCTCCCCTTATTCACGACCTCCTAATTCACTAGAATGAAAATGTTCACCATTAAAGCAAGAACCCTATCCTAAAGTCCTGAAGAAGGTCTAACAGACCGAACCGTTACAACGTCGACATCACTACCTACAAAAAAACATCCATTTTCTACAACATCCGTGTTTGTCTTACATTTCTCCACATACTATCGGATTAATTTCCTCTTATTTCTTCCATATATATATATATTATATATATATATATATATATATATATATATGTGTGTGTGTGTGGTGTGTGTGTGTGTGGCTGGTGACTCTCCTTAGGAGAAAGGTGTGACACATTGTTAATTGTTTAAGAGCAGTTTAACAGGCTTAAATTTAGAGTTTTTCTTCGCACAGACTGGTTGCATTACCAAGGTTAATAAGTTCAGTCCGCCCTACTATTTACCCATATTTGGTGAGAGAATAATTGGACGCACACCATACTCACGTTAGTTGTTAACTGTTTTGTTTTACGGCATATCACCCTTTTTCGGGTCATTTAATGCTGAAGTTATTAGTGATAAACTACGGACTCCGCTTAACTTTGAAGATCTGTCTTTCAGCCTAATGCTTTTCCCAATGATATTAGCGTTAAATGCAAATAACCTCATCCAGGATTTGAACTCGTGTCGACGTTTCTATTCTACACGATTATAAGCATTACTCCACGTGGTTTTATCTTTTCCGTCACTTTCTGTAAATCGTTTATCCTATTTACTCCTCCTTTCCTCAACATCTTCTCTTCTCTCTCTCTCTCTCTCTCTCTCTCTCTCTCTCTCTGTGTCACTTCACTGTCACTTCTCTTTTCTCTCAGTATCTGTCTCTGTCTCTCTCTTTCTCTCTCTATTTCACTGTCTCCTTTTTCGATTTTTACTAGTCCCACCTCTTTCTTGCCCCCACCCTCTCTCTCTATTTCTCCCTCTTTCCTTTTCCATTTAGATTTTTTATAAGTTCCTCCTCATTCCCCTCCTTTCTCCCTCTCTCCTTCTCTCTCCCCCCCTCTCTCTCTCTCTCTCTCTTTCCGTTAAGATTTTTTACTAATCTCTCCCTCTTTCCGTCTGTCTGTCTGTCTCCTTTTCAATTTACTGATTTCTAGCCCCCCTCTTTCTTCCTCCTCTTCCTCTATCTTTCACCCTTTCTCTCTCTCCCTATCCCTCCTTTTCCATTAAGGTTTTAATAGTTCCCCTCTTTCTTCCTCAATCTGTCTCTCTCTACCTCTCCCTCTCTCCTGTCTCCTATTCAATTTAGAGGTTTCTAGTTCCTCATATTTCTTGCCCCTTCTCTATCTTTCTCTCTCTCTCTCTCTCTCTCTCACTCCTTTCCGTTAATTTTTTACTGGTTTCTCTTCTTTCTTCGCCCCCCCCATCTGTCTTTGTTTCTCTCTTCCCCTACCTCCTCTTTTCTCTCTTTCCCTTTACGTTAAGATGTCTACTAGTTCCTCCTCATTTCCCCAATCTCTCTTTCTCGCTCCTCTCTTCCCTCTCTCCTTTCCCTCTCTCCCTTTCCTCTCTCCCTCTCCCTCTCTCCAGTCTCCCTATTCAATTTAGAGGTTTCTAGCTCCTTCTTTTTCTTGCCCCCTCTCTCTATCTTTCTCTCTCTCTCTCTGTCTCTCTCTCTCTCCTTTTCTGTTAAATTTTTACTGGTTCCTCTTCTTTCTTCGCCTCCCTCTGTCTTTGTTTCTCTTTTTCCCCACACACACTCCATCTCTCTCTCTTTCTCTCTTTCTCTCTTTCCCTTTCCGTTAAAAATGTTACTAGTTCCTCCTCACTCTTCCTCAATCTCTTTCTTTCTTTCTCTGTCTGTCTCTCTGTCTGTCTCTGTCTCTGTCTCTCTCTTTCCCTTTCCGTTAAGATTTTTACTACTTCCTCCTCATTCTCCCTCAATCTTTTTTTCTCCGCCCGTCTGTCTCTCTGTCTCTGGCCCTGTCAGTCTGTCTGTCTGTCTGTCTGTCTGTCTGTCTCTCTCTCTCTCTCCTTTTCCGTTTAGATTTTTACTAGTTTCCAACAAAATTACATTTGAATATCACATACGTGCATCTTTGTCTTCTTAACTGTACGGTTCACACGTAATTAATGGCGGTCATTCTGGGCAAAAATAAAACAAAGCTTATTAAAAGAATTTATGCGGACGAAAGTCATGAAATCGAGCTTGTATGGATTGGCCACAACAACGTCAGGCCGTTCTCGGTGCGCCGTCAAATATGGCTTCTTCGGACAGAAGTCGAATCACATTATCGCACGCATATTACCCATTCAACAATCTTTATGGAAATTGCTCTATGCGCCATGCAAATCTCAACCCGACCTCAACCGCTTTCTTGTTATCACCGGCATCCTAATATAACAGTTCTCTGTGTATTATAACTGGTGTATAGTTAACTATGTGGCGCGGGTGACGAGATATCTTTAAGGAAATGTCATGGAACTTCTTAAATGGACAGGAAATATGCAGCGCGATAAAGAAACAATAGGTTGATTGGTTGGTAGGTTGGATTTTATGGCATGTTAAACCATGGGTTATTTTATGCCGAGGACATTTTGTTTTATTCATTCTTGCTGGTTTTTCACTTTTCTATAACTCAATTTTTAAAACCCAAAGTTTTCTGAACTTCAAGATAGGTTGGTTGGTTGGTTGGTTTTATGGCATGTTAAACCATGGGTTATTTTATGCCGAGGACATTTTGTTTTGTTCATTATTGTTGGTTATTCACTTTTCTATAACTTAATTTTTAAAACCAAAGTTTCAGAACTTCAAGATAGGTTGGTTGGTTGGTTGGTTGGTTGGGTTTTTATAGCATGTTAAACCATGGGTTATGTTATGCCGAGGACATTTTGTTTTGTTCATTATTGTTGGTTATTCACTTTTCTATAACTTAATTTTAAAAACCCAAAGTTTTCAGAACTTCAAGATAGGTTGGCTGGATGGTTGGTTGGATTTTAAGGCATTTCAAACCATGGGTTATTTTATGCCGAAGACATTTTGTTTTATTCATTCTCGTTAAGTATTCATTCGGTTAAATCTAACTTAAAGATAGGTTAGTTGGTTGGATTTTAAGGCATTTCAAACCATGGGTTATTTTATGCCGAAGACATTTTGCTTTATTCATTCTCGTTAAGTATTCATTTCGGTTAAATCTAACTTAAAGATAGGTTGGCTGGTTGGATTTTAAGGCATTTCAAACCATGGTTATTTTATGCTGAAGACATTTTGTTTTTATTCATTCTCGTTAATTATTCATTCGGTTAAATCTAACTTAAAGATAGGTAGTTGGTTGGATGTTAAGGCATTTCAAACCATGGGTTATTTTATACCGAAGACATTTTGTTTTATTCATTCTCGTTAAGTATTCATTCGGTTAAATCTAACTTAACGGACCTAAATTCCATCATCGTATGTCACTTCACCGAAAGAAAAATACCAAAAATCAGGTAATTAACCGAATTTAATGAAATTTTCAGTGTTGATATACTAATGAATAAAATATATAATGTACCAGTTATCTTATTTAAAAACTTTTACATTTTTTCAGGTCGGTTAACTTTGAACCACGTATCTAAGAATCTGTGTTACGCCTCAAAGATACGTGGTTCAAAGTTAACTGGCCTGAAAAAATGTAAAGGCTTTTTGAAAACCTCTGAACTTTCTGGACTTCAAGATATCTTAGTTAGTTGGTTACTTGGATTTTGCGGCATGTCAATTCTTGTTGGCTTATTTTATGCCGAAAACGTTTTATTTTATTCAATTTTGTTGGTTTTACACTCTTTTTATAACTCATTTTAAAAAAAATCAAAGCTTTGTTTTCTGAATTTTAAGATATGTTAGTTGGCTGCTTTGTTGTATTTTACGGCATGTCAACCCATGGGTTATATTATGTTCAAGAGTTTTCTTTTATTCATTCTTGTTGGGTATTTAAATTTTTAAAACTCATTTTTTAAAACATATTTTTAAAACTGCCGTATGCGATAAGCAACAATAAACTACATAAAAACACAAAATTGATCGCTGAATTTAAGTATTGCATTAATATATATGGTCAACTTTTAAAAGTTCAATGATAATTCTTCCGCCAGTCAGTTTAAAGAAAAATTGATGTAGATAGGTCTTTACTTTTTGTACAAACAATTATTTCTATTCCATGGGTGACTTTCGCTGGATTTCGCAATTAATTTCCATTATTACAATATTTAATTCGAAGTTATGAAAATTAATTAAAAATGTCTACAGGAGAGTTATGAGGATATGCCATATTGACACAAACACGTCGGAGGTAGATACAAAAAATAGAGCAGCCTGGCGCCTCAACGTTAAGCAAGGCACGGAGAGGGATGAGGCAGAGAGGAGAGTAGCATTGACTGAAAAGAGATCCAGAAAGAGAGAGAAAAGCCAGCAGCGTAAGAAAGCATCACAGTTTGTATGCATTCAGTGCACCAAAGACTGTCACTCAAGAATTGGCCTGCATAGTCACTTGCGCAGATGCAGATAGAAAATTTTAATTATTATTTTGGACACTACGCCATCGTCCTTAGTGGACGGAAAGGATCCAATAAAAATAAATATGAAAATTATTATCGTACAAGAAATTACGTAAAAAATCGCCGGAGACAATCGCAGTAGGTAAAACTTGGGAATCCAAGATTTCCGGATTGAGGGTCTGGATTCGGCCCAGAATGTTTTTAAATTGCTCCCGGGTCACCCTGATTCCAAAAAGGTATGACATTTTTGGATACAGTATCTAGGAGTAAAGTTGAAAAAATGTGACATACTGGCACACTGAAATTTGCATTTATTGTTAGAGAAGCTATGTTGCTCTGTGACTTCTGTTCTACTCTTTCTATTTTTCTCTTATGGTTTCTTTCTTTCTCTCTTTCTTTATTTCTTTTTACTCCCACTCTCCCTCTATCACCCTCCTTACTCTCTCTCTCTCTCTCTCTCTCTCTCTCTCTCTCTCTCTCTCTCTCGATCAATAATTGGCGCCGCATCATTAAGAGAGGTTGTTCTGGGATCGAAAAGACGAGACAACAAAATGGAGAACTGGAGGGTGATTCATCTGTGAATCTTCCAGGTGGTTTTGAGAATTGGGAATTCGAATTCTGCCATAGTCACCTGTTATCAAAAGTTAGGTATGTTAACCATGCCAGATCGCATAATAACTTATTGTTGTAACTAGAGTATCATAGTTAACCAAGAAGTTTTAACACAACGAGTACCGTAAATCTGTGCAGTAAAGTAAGGAGCTGATGGTAGGCGTGGCGCACCGTCTCAGATGCAAAAACAATCTCCTTGGTCTAGCGCTAGTGAAAAGGGGATAGACTCCCTCGCTGATTGGCTGATACCGACTTTAATACCACCCCGACGACGACTTAAACAATACAGTCCTTAGTTTATCATTTAAAATCACGTGACAAAAATTAAGGTATTTTGCTTTAGCTGAAACGGATTAATAGTATTTCAGTTTATTTGATTCGGGAAAATTAATTTCATATACGAGGAAATTGATTCATCAGTGAAACGAATTAAACTCAAGTCAAGGTTCCACTCTCTACTCAACTAACTATATACTTGTAAAATCAGCCCCATATATTTATTTTTACTTACCTTTTTTTTATACAATGGATTATTATTAAAACACACGTAAATGAACTTGTTACCAGTTACGGGACTGAAATACTTATATATTCCGGTGCCAAAGATCTTTGTTTGATCTCAGCTAAACGCCAGGAAATTGAATGCTAATTTCTTGGCAGGTGTTCGGGTTACCAGGTGGGCAGATTCTTTCTAATTAGAAAAATGGCTAAAAACAATCCCCTTTACGAACGTTTGACTTTGATTAATAATAAGCTACGCTTCATAAATATTAAGAAATTGCATCCATTAGCTTGTTTGGTGAGTGGCCAGAATCTGACACAACGGCTATAAAAGTAGACAAGCAAGAGATGTAATGAAGCTATTTTGTTTGTAACAAGGTGGGATAATCTTGACCTCTCGCTCTGTCGTTTGGGGCTGTAAAATAGGGTAGGTCAGTTTTGGAACTGTAATGTCTCCAATGTGGCGAAAGTTGCAAAGTAACATAGAAAATTACCCCACAAAGTATTTTTCCTCAAAACTTTGCTTTCGTTTGAGGAAATAGATTTCAATCTTTTAAAGTGTTATCAATGTTACAGGTTAGTTATTAGGTAAAAAGCTGCATATCAGAGGTTTATGGGGACATATTTTCAATTTGAATTCTAGTTATATTTTATTCGCTTCTTTTAAAATGACAACCTTCTCTATTTTAAATATTTTTCTTTCATCTTCTGTTGTTTCTTTCCTTCTTTGTTTCTTTCATCTTCTGTTGTTTCTTTGTTTCTTTGTTTCTTTCATCTTTTGTTTTTTCTTTGTTTGTTTGTTTGTTTGTTTCTTTCTTTCATCTTCTCTTGTTTATTTCCTTCTTTCCTTCTTTCATCTTCTTTTGTTTCTTTCCTTCTTTCTTCTTTCATCTTCTGTTGTTTCTTTTTTTTTTTCCTTCTGTTGTTTCTTCTTTCTTTCTTTCTTTCTATGTTGTTTCTTTTTCTTTCTTTCTTTCTTTCTTTCATCTTTCTTTCTTCTGTTGTTTCTTTCTTTCTTTCTTTCTTTCTTTTTCATCTTCTATTGTTTGTTTGTTTGTTTCTTTCTTTGTTTCTGTTTCTTTGTTTTTTTCATCTTCTGTTGTTTTCTTTTTTCTTTTCTTTCGTTCTTTCTTTCATCTTCTGTTGTTCTTTTTTCTTTCTTCTTTCTTTCTTTCATCTTCTGTTGTTTCTTTCTTTCTTTCTTTCATCTCTGTTGTTTTTTTTCTTTCTTTTCGTTCTTTCTTTCATCTTCTGTTGTTTCTTTTTTCTTTCTTCGTTCTTTCTTTCATCTTCTGTTGTTTCTTTTCTCTTTCTCTCATCTTCTGTTGTTTCTTTTTTCTTGTTTCTTTCTTTGTTTCTTCTTTCTTTCATCTTCTGTTGTTTCTTTTTTTTCTTTCTTTCATCTTCTGTTGTTTCTTTCTTTTTTTTTTCTTTCATCTTCTGTTGTTTTTTTTCCTTCTTTCTTTCTTTCTTTCTTTCATCTTCTGTTGTTTCTTTGTTTCTTCTTTGTTTCTTTTCTTTCATCTTTTGTTGTCTCTTTTTCTTCTTTCTTTCTCTCATTCTTGTTTCTTTCCTTCTTTCTTTCTTTCTTCATCTTCTGATGTTTCTTTCTTTCTTTCTTTCTTTCTTTCTTCTTCTTTGTTTGCTTGTTTGTTTCTTTCATCTTCTCTTGTTTCATTCTTTCTTTCTTTCATCTTCTCTTGTTTCTTTCTTTATTTATTTATTTATTTCATCTTCCCTGGTTTCTTTCTTTCTTTTTTCTTTTCTTTCTTCTTTCTTTCATCTTCTATCGTTTCTTTCTTTACATTCTATTAATCTTATATTCTTTCTTTTAGTTTTATTCTCTTTTTTTAGAATTTTATTCCTTGCTTCTTAGCTTCTTTGCTTCTTTACCTATTTCTTTCTTCAACTTTTTTCTATTTTTTTAAATTCTATTTTGTTTCTTTTTTCTTTCCTTTCCTTTTTTTTTCTTTTCATTTCATTTCTTCCTTTCTGATTTGATTTCTCTAAGTCAAAGTCTGAAACAGCCCATTACTTTATAACATGAATTGCGATCTTGAACGAATGATAAATTATTCGAAAAATAATTGCTTAAGATTATCTGCCAAGAAAAACAAACATGTCGTGACTAAGTCTCGTTAGGCTGTTTTATCTGAAAAAAAAAAATCATAATTCTTAGAAATCTAAAAATATTCGGTTGGATCCAATTATAATTGAGAATAATGTTACTGAGAGAATGTAGGAAGCTAAACATTTATCCTATTGTAAGAAGAAAAGATTGAACAAAAATATGAGAAGAAAAACATTTGATTGACTATCGTTTTTAGAAAGTAAATATAAAATCTATTTGTTTACAAAATGAATAGGGGTGGAAGGAAATACGACAGATATAACACTTAGGAAATCTATTTTATATTTTTGTATAGAATTTTTTCAAATCAACAAAAGGGTAGGGGATATGACATTATGTCTAAAATCTATTTGTTTCAGCTATCTAAGTTAAATGTTTTAAAAAAATATTTTTCGTAATAAAAGTAAATAAATGAAGTCAGCAAAACAAAATAGCAGAGAAAAAAAAGACTAATTGCTCGTTAACGTTAAATTCTATAAGTTAGATGTTTTAAGGTAATTCTTTTCTCGTAAGCCAGTACGCCAATCGCGAAATAAGATTGCTGTAAACAAGAAAAATGAATGAAGATTTTTTTATTATATATATATATATATATATATATTATATATATATATATATATATATATATATATTGGTTAGGAGGTTGATTTAGAAGGCTATCACAATGTGTTGCATAGCGCCTTCTTCACTGGCACTAAATAATTATAATGTTGCATACCTCTTTCTTTAATTCTATTTCTTGGCCGTCTTTAGTATTCTGATTTCTTTGGTATTTCTTCTATCATCTTGACTTGGTCTGGCATCTTCTAAGATCTTGGATATCTTCTAAGGCCTAGCGTCTGGAGTTGACTTGGGGATTTCGGTCTGGTTTTTTGTTACTATGTTCTTGCTGGCTGGTCGTCATTTCCTAGTCTTGTTACCAAGACATTCATTAACCACAAGAGCATATTAATTATCCAAACTTTTATTTCCTTAACTATACATAATCCTCTAACTAACATAGCGCGCGTGAGTTCCAGTTTAGGCAGGACCTAAAATGGCCGACTTCTCTGCCTGACGTCTAACTGAAAACTGGGGACTCAAAAAGGTCCCACGTGATTTCACATATTTGGCGGGCTTCTGTAATTTTCCATGGAAAGACCCGGCCATGATATGAAAAGGGTCATCCCCTCAGAATTACAGGGGATTGTCAATAATCTTATGCAACCGCATAGATTATGTAACAAATGCAAGGTGTAAAGAAAAATAATGATACGGTAAAAATGATGTGTGTTAACCTGTATTTAATTCTTGAATTTTCGAGATAATATCTCTTTTTAAAAGATCACTGGAATGAGGCAGTCTAGTATATATATATATATATATATATATATATATATATATATATATATATAGATAGAGAGAGAGATAGATATAGAGATCGATAGATAGATAATATAGATATAGATATTTAGATAGAAGAATAATTATAGTTCTTAATTTTAATTTTAAAAATGTGTAAATTTCCAGCTATTACGTTTGATGAGGAAGTAAGTTCCACACCTACCATCAACTTCTCACTGTGCTACTTATAAGCTGAGTTGGCGAGGGCTGGTATAAAAACCCGGAACCTTGTGCTTCCTAGGCAGATGCTCTACCGACTGAGTTACACTTGTAAAATCAACGATATACGGAGAAGAGAGGAAATTGTCAATAACGTCCTATAAGATGTGTTTTTTTTATGATCCGACCTTTTATCAATAGCCTCCTAGTCATGACATCAATGATCTCTTACAAACAGCAGACAAGAGTTATTGAATTTTCTGTCGCACGTTTCGGAAAAGATTATATAATCTTTTCTTGTGATAGGTTATATGTTCAAATCCTAAGACTTAAAGTGATGGTTTTTGAGTCAAACTTTATTTGCAGCATTTTGACTGTTTGTTTTGGTTTGGGTTTTTTTTTTTTTGTTATTGTCGATCTCATCATGTGTCTCCATTTGAAATTGAATTTGAATACTACACATACAGATCACATATAATGACACGATTTTCCAAGAATTACGTTCTTTGAGTCTGTTAGACACCAATTCCGCTTTTATTAAAGGAAACGCCCTCTGAATGGCACAATATCTGAGAGAATATTAAACAGGATATAAGCTTTAAAAATACTGGAGGCGCATCGTGTAATGGTAATGATTAAAGAAAATGTACTCGGCGACGTGAGTTCAAATCGAAGTTGGTTGGTTGGTTGATTTTTACGGCATGTCAACACTTGTTGAGTTATTTTATTCATTCTTGAAAACTTTTTTTATCAATTCTTGATGGTTACTTATTTTTTTAAATCAAATTTTTTAATTTTTAATTTAATTTTTTAATCCTATTTAACACATAGATGGGACCCTAATAGAGGTACTACTATCCGAGACAGACTGAACCTGGGAGTAATGGCGATGAAGGGGTACTCCACACTCCCCAGAGTTCCAGAATTGGAACGTCCTCATTAGATGCAGTTTAACGTCATATCCAGGACAAAGACCCTCAGCCACCACCTTCTAGCACATATATGATAAAAAGAGTTGGGAGTTACCATAAGGGAAGTGGGGTTAGGATAATATAGGTGATGTGACCAGCCGATTGATCGGAAGCGAGCTCTCGTACCGCCTGTTTAGCCTAGGGTCAAAGCGGTGTGTTGCATGTCATGGACAGCCCAGCCACGAGGATTCCATCCCCAAGCATATTAGGTCACTACCCACGGCCAACTGGTGTTCACATTTGGGTGTCTTACCCCTCTACAGAGGTTCAGCCGGTGTATTCCACTGATATAATGGGCGAGAACAAAAAATTAGGTACAAGTGTATTCATGTCATTATTCGATACATTACGTGGAAAAATTTACGGTCAAGTCACGTTGAAAGTACCGGCTCCTGCTAGATCCCTGAAGTTAAGCAGCGATGAACCCATTCAATACTTAATGGGTGACTATTTAAGTAACATTAAGTACTGTAAGAAAAAGGACTTGGTTCGGCATTAAATGACCCGAAAAGAGTTGATATGCCGTAAAACAAAACAACCAACCGTAAAAAATGACTTGGTTCGGCATTAAATAACTCGAAACCAAATAAACAACGTTTAAGTTGAAAAATGTCAAGACATCGGTGTCTGTATTGTCGTTTGAAACCCGTATGCCAGTTTCACTATCGAAAGGGTTTTGTGTTTGCGTACTGTTTAATAGCAACTACTTACGCAAGTTATTTATGAGTTGAAAGGATAGACTTTGTTCATTTCTATTCAATTATTTATTGGAACAGACCAACCAGGACGCCAGACAAGATTCATAGACCACCCAGTGAGGAATGTATTCAGTATAAATTACTTGCAAGGTCA
The DNA here is from genome assembly GCA_023376005.1 of Doryteuthis pealeii. Classification (NCBI taxonomy): domain Eukaryota; kingdom Metazoa; phylum Mollusca; class Cephalopoda; order Myopsida; family Loliginidae; genus Doryteuthis; species Doryteuthis pealeii. Next base: position 28,857,141 of record CM042150.1, on the reverse strand, counting down.
TCACGCTATATATCTCTCTACGGGAATCTTTTTTCTTTTTTTTTTTTTTTTAAATGGATGGGGCTTTTAGAAATAGTATGTAATGTCATTTTCTGGTTTGTTTAAAGCCATTCTTACATCCCCTTTGATGTAGAAAGTCTTTTCATTTATTTCATAAGAAAAGCAAAGAAAAGAAAACGATATTGCTTTCAGCAAAACTGACTTACAAAGACAAAAAAGAACAACTTTAAATGAAGTTTATAATAGTCCGTTCACCGATGGTGAAAAAGGTTTTGGTGCTTTTTAAATAGAGTCTTCCCTGCCTTCAGAGACGCTATGTCACTTCTATAAATAAAGTAAAGTCATCACGGTGGCTAAAATCGGTATCAGCCAATCAGTGATGGAGTCTATCCCCTTTTCGATAGCGCAAGACCAAGGAGATTATTTTAGCGTCTGAGGTGGAAGGCCACACCTACCATCAGCTCCTTACTTTACCAAAGAGATTCCTGTGCTACTCATACGTTAAGTTGACGAGGGCCGGTATCGAACTAGGTACCTTTTGGTTTCTAGCCGTTACATTATTATTCTAGTGTTACATTATTAGGGGCCTTGGATAACTAAGGGTCGAAAAAGGACAACTTTTAGTAAAAATACATTTTTAGTAAAAATAAATGTGATGGAAGAAGAAGGAAAGAAATGTTTTCAAAAAATATTTGGAAAGAAAGAATTTATTTAGAATGCATTTTGTTTAGAATGTTAGTTGAAACTCCCTCAGATTTGATAGGGTCGATTATTTTCGGAGGAACTATAAAATTAGCATTTAAAATAATCAAGCTAAGATCCAATTACCGTCGAATTGGTAAGACATGGCAACAACTAATCGTAACTGAATACGAACCTATCTTGCTGCTATTCTACTGCAGAATGACAGGGTATTTATGAAACTCCACAACATCATAGAAACTAAGCAGCCAATCAGAACTCAAGGAATGGAATCACCCAAATACATGTATGGACTATTCTTGATTTCCATAAATACCAACTGTCTTGGACACTGTTTCTGTTGTGCTTAGCCAATTGCTGTTGTTCAAACCCTACAGTAGACTGACTGACTCTGACTGACTTTGACAATAGAATTAAATTATGAAATTTATGACGTAAGACAATAATAGCAGATTATCTAGCAATAATAAAAGATGGGGCAAATGGTATTAGCGGGGAGAACGAGAGGAGAACGAACTACCGAGGCCACGAAGGGTCTACACACGACACAACCTAAACATTAGCCGGTCGAAAATAGAACTACACCTCTTTCTATCTGTCATCATCTCCTAAGCCACCAATGACAACTGTTAAGATTTAAGGGTCATCCTTGGCCAGTTGATTGTAGGTAAAGAGTCCTCCGATACCGAATCCTTTGTTAATCCTCTCAGGTAGAGAATCCTGGGTTCCTTCGTCAATGGTCGCAAGTATACTGAGAAAGAATCAGCGCTTAAGTAATTTATCAGCCACGCAGTATGGCCACCGATTGGCTAAGGAATAGACCACATGATCTCGCCTAGTCTACAAGTGTAGGCGGGGAACTAGCGCCCACCTTATATACAAAAAATCCAACAACAGCCAAATGACAAGTTTATTGTGACTCTGTCATTGTGACTCTCTCTCTCTCTCTCTCTCTCTCTCTCTCTCTCTCTCTCTCCCTCAATCTATCTAATTATCTATCTATCTATATCTATATATATATATATATATCTCGCCGACTGCTAGGATTTTTATCACAGCCAAAAATAAACACTTGTTAAAAGAAAGTGCTGACTTATTCTAAATCGAGACAGGGGTTACCCCGGAACAAAAAACGTAACATAAAATGTAATAACGAAGTAGTAGAGTAACGTACATGGTCTTCGTTCTTATAAACAGGATCGATTCTCGTGTGTGAAAATGAAGCTTGAATTAAGATCCCGGCTAACCCTGTGCTGGCTTTTAAAAACAAACTCGAGTGCAAATCTTTTTTGTCAACACATGTTTTAGGCCATCCGATCGTCTGTACTACTCAGCCACACACAGGGAGATATAGAGATATTTATAAGAACAGAATCGGCATAATTAGAGCTAGCAAACTTATCACTCGGGTCGGTGAGTCAATTATTAAAATTGGAAAAAAGAAAGAAAGAAAGAAAGACCGACTGCTTTTTGGCTAGGCTAAATGTCGGGGTCGTGTTGCTCTCCAATCACTTTCTATCCTTCACTACCTACTTTGAATCTTCATTCCCTCTTCTATGATTACCGTTTATCAGCTGATTATTTTTCTTACATCATTCCTCTACTTATTTCTGTATATTTTAATTCCATTGTATATTGTTATTATATAAGTATATTGGAATTTTAACCAAACAATATATATATATATATATGTATATGTGTGTCTATTTATGCATTTGTGTATATATGTGTGGTCGGGTATACACACACACGCATACACACACAGACACATATATATATATATATATATATATATTATATATATATATATATATAGTGTGAGATGGTCACTGTTTCAACTTTTGCTGGAATGGTGTACCAAAGGCAGTATGCGGGTTTACTGGTGAGTAACGCCCTCTTTTGTGTCATAGTTGCATAATAGAGGAGGGAATATGCACGGGCGAACACAAGAATAGTTTACCGATATATAAAACTGAATAAAGATTTGGTGTCTTTTCCCAGACGATTTGTTGTGACGATAAGCGGGCAATATGCTGCTTCGAAACCATTGGAAACAAAGACCTTTTAATTTATAGTATATCATAACAACTGAGTATAGCTCTTACACCTGTAATCGAAGGCTTTATTTTATTTTCTCCAATACAAAGTACCTATATACATATATATATATATATATATATATATATATATATATATATATATATATATAGTCATCCACATCCACCGTGTTTTGGCGTATCACGTTTCCTCGGTGTGGCTAAACTTCTTAGCAGGCTACCTCCGAACGGGATCGAAAACCGACCGATTTTTCATCAGTCAAATTTCCTAACAACAGGGCCATCAGCAAACCTTTAACTAATAAATACATACATATGTATATATGTAAAGGCTGCCAGAGAGCTTTATCTGTTTTATAGGAGAGCCTTGACATGAACTACGTATATATATATATAATATATATATATATATATATATATATATATATATTAGGTTAAATTATTATTATTGTTGGAGAATTGATTATAGAGGGCTCAATTACTTATGTAAGAGCTTTATTTATTTATTTATTTATAATTAATAATACAATTGAAAAGTCGGTCCTACCATTGGTAGGACCGACTTTTCAATTGTATTATTAATTTATTAATTATAATTATTAATTCAATTGTATTATTAATTATATAATATATATAATATATATATATATATATATATATATATATATATATATATATATATATATATATATTGGTTCATATTTATCTATCTATCTATTCATTGATTGATCTATCTTCCAGTTTGATATTGGTTAAGACACCGTAAGAGCCATATAACATTGAGGAATTAAGTCTTTATTTGGCGTAGTTAGGAATTCTTCAACCTAAATTTGCGACTCTGGCAGATATCCAGAAATGCAGATGTGCCAAGAGGAATGGCCACCGGGGAGAACCAGCATTCCCACCGACCCCTACCCTAATATTTCCACCCACCCTCACATCGTCACGCCTCTTTAAATATGGCATCAGGCAAACCCTGGTCTCCTCACTGATACAGACAGAATATTCAAATTGACAGCTTCTTCTGTTCGGTTGTTGTGTATATTAGCAAGGAGAAATATGACAGGTCAACTGACATGGCAGGATACAGCTGCACCAAGAAGGATCTCAACACAAAAATGTGCATTTTCTTTGAACTATCTTCTTATTATAATGGAGATTGTGTGTTTGTCTGTAGCCGAAACTATATCACTACTCAAGTCACAATTCCTATCATATTTACTTCTACAACCGGCCCTCGCCAACACAGCGTATGAAGTAGCACAAGTAATCTGATCTGTGCGGTAATAATCTAGTGAGAAGCTGATGATAGGTGTGGTGCTCCACCTCAGACGCTAAAATAATCTCCTTGGTCCAGCGCTAGTGAAAAGTGGATAGACTCCCTCGCTCTCTGGCTGATACCGACTTTAGGCACTCGCGACGACTTACTACTAATCATCATCATCATTATCGAGGCAAGTCAACAGCACAGATTCCCTTGAACTCTCTCTCTCTCTCTCTCTCTCTCTCTCTCTCTCTCTCTCTCTCTCTCTCTCTCCATCTGTCCCAGTTGGGTCATCGCTCTTGGGAAGCGCTCGGACTTATTAATGTAAGTTTTTCCTGGTCAACCAACATTGGTGTGTCTTTGTGTAGTAGTCCATATATTGATATCGCTTGTAAGTTCATCCTTACTTCTCCATTTCTTTGTCTTATCCATCATAACACTCGTACAAAGTCAGAAATAATTCATTTTTTTATTTTTACGAATAATCTTATTATAATGGAGATTGTGTGTTTGTCTGTAACCATATCTATATCACTACTCAAGTTACAATTCCCTTTGTTATTTACGTCACATTCACCCCGATTTTTTTTATTTAAACTGCAATTATTAATATAATTATCTATATGTTAGACATGTCTAAATACTAGGATATTTACCACGTACCCCACGTGTACGGGTTAGGCACAAAGTCCAATTAATGTGTGACTCCACAAACCGAAGCTCATGGATGGCGGGCGCGAAAAATGCGTTCATCTCAAAGATACGTTGTTCAAAGTTAACCGACCTGAGAAAATGTAAGAGTTTTAAAATAAAATAACTGGTGCATTATATTTTTATTCATTAATATATCAACACTGAAAATTTCATTAAATTCGGTTAATTCTTTGATTTTTAGGATTTAAAAAAAAATTCGGCTGGGTGACATATAATGGTGGAATTTATGTCCGTTAATATTTTTGACAAACAAATCATTTCCAAAAGTCCAGTTAAAACAAATATTTGGACATTTCAGTGTTGATATATAAATGAATAAAAATATAATGCACCAGTTATTTTATTTAAAAAATCTTACATTATTTCTGGTCAGTTAAATTTTAACCACGTATCTTAGAGGCGTAACACAGATTCCCAAACATACGTTGTTCAAAGTTAATTGACCTGAAAAAATGTAATAGTTTCAAATAAAATAACTGGTGCATTATATTGTTTATTCATTAATATATCAACACTGAAAATTTCATTAAATTCGGTTAATTCCTTGATTTTTAGTATTTTTTACTTTCGGCGGGATCTGGAAATAAATTGCAAAATCTAGCGAAAATCACCCATTAATAGAAATAATTGTTTGTACAAAAAGTAAAGACCTATCTACATCAATTTGTCTTTAAACTGACTGGCGGAAGAATTATCATTGAGCTTTTAAAAGTTGACCATATATATTAATGCAATACTTAAATTCAGCGATCAATTTTGTGTTTTTATGTAGTTTATTGTTGCTTATCGTAAACGGAAGTTTAAAAAATGTTTTAAAAAATGAGTTTTAAAAATTTAAATACTCAACAAAAATGAATAAAAGAAAATTCTTGAACATAATATAACCCATGGGTTGACATGCCGTAAAACTCAACAAAACAGCCAACTAACATATCTTGAAGTTCAGAAAACAAAGCTTTGATTTTAAAAAAATGAGTTATAAAAAGAGTGAAAAACCAACAAAATTGAATAAAATAAATCATTTTCGGCATAAAATAAGCCAACAAGAGTTGACATGCCGCAAAATCCAAGCAACCAACTTACTAAAATATCTTGAAGTCCAGAAAGTTCAGAGTTTTTCAAAAAGCCTTTACATTTTTTCAGGTCAGTTAACTTTGAACCACGTTTCTTTGAGGCGTAACACAGATTCTTAGATACGTGGTCCAAAGTTAACCGACCTGAGAAAATGTAAAAGTTTTAAAATCAAATAACTGGTGCATTATATCGTTTATTTATTATATATCAACATTGAAAATTTCATTAAATTCGGTTAATTCCTTGATTTTTAGTATTTTTTACTTTTCGGCGGATAAACATACGATAGTGGATTTTATGTCCGTTAAGTAGGATTTAACCGACGAATTGTCTATAGAAACTTTCCAGTACTAAGTGAAAATATCAGAGAATGTTGACTTCGTCTGTCGAGACAAAATTACACGACATCTCGAAAACGAAAGCACTAGAGATGGTCATGTGGGAACCACGACGCGGTGGTGCACGTCATATCATAGACATTGACAGCCAGAAGCAAGATCCAGACTGAAAACCTGTCCCCGTTGGCGATAGTGGACAGAGATGTGTAAAATGAGGACTTGGTTGTTTTGCGTTCGGGGTGGCGTTGGAACCCCGGTCTAACAAAATGAATTAATTAACCGGTTAGCGACGTTCCGTCCCAACGGTGGTACAATGTCATATTTCGAATTGACTGTTGTATACCACTGGTGGCAACAAATTAATAAAAAGTAAGTTGAAATGAACATTGATAATAACTACACGACCTGTGGATATACCATAGTATGATAATTTAATTAATGTTTACTTAAGAACTATTAGAAAATAGCCTAGAAATCATTTTCTTACATATACCCCTTATAACATCGTACGTCGAACATCGGGTATATACATGAGAGAGGAATATCGGGTGATAGACAGACAGACAGACAGACAGACAGAGATTAGAGACGTACTTGTTGCTTCATTTCTACTTTACTACTTCTGCTAACTTCTTGTCTGACTGACATCTTGTCGTCTAGTCTTCCAACTGCTTATTCTAAGGGCTAACTTTTTAGTCATCAATTAATTAAACCAGAGACAATTCTATTTCGGCTTGTCACGTCCAGCCCTATCACCTATATGATTGCCCCAACCCTTTTTATTGTATGTGCTAGAAGGCGGTGGTTGAGGCTTTTCATGTCCTGGGAATGACGTTACACTCTCTGGTGTTGAAGTTCCAGTTCTGAAGGTTTGGGGAATGTTGAGCACCCTTTCATGACCATTGCTTCCAAATCCATTCTGACATGGAGTGGTAGTATCTGTTAGGGTCCAATCTATGGGTTAAATAGAAACGTGTTAATAAAAAAGTTAGTATCCATTAAGAATGAATTTATTTGAAAAATTTGTTGGCATTAAATGACCTACTGAGGTTGATATGCCGTAAAACAAAGCAACCCTCCCCCCCAAAAAAAAAACCCCAGTCTGATCTACAGTTTACCCATTGTAGGAGAGAGAATAGTTGAATACATATTTCCCAAGCGCTATGTGAAATTTAAACAGCTTTGTCCAGGATTTGAACTCAGTTCACCGTGTCCATTTCCTATGACGGTAACCATTAAACGACTTGCCTCCACAGTAGTAATGTGTATAGGTATAGTAAAAAAAGTAATTAAAGTTGTCGAGGTGGCCTAAAGTCGGTATCAGCCAATCATCGAGGGAGTTTATCCACTTATCACTAGTGCTAGACCAAGCAGATTGTTTTTTTTTTTGCGTCTGAAGTAGAGCGCCACACCTACCATCAGCTCATTACTTTACCGCACAGATCCCTGTGCTACTCATACCCTGAGTTGGCGAGGACCGGTATTGATTTAACCCTAACCCAAACTCTATCTACCTCGTTATAATTTAATAATTAGCCCAAAAAAATTACATTTTTCCCCTGTAATGCACTGATATGATTTTTGATCAAGTTCTTATTTGTTTTTGTTTTTCAGACAATAGTCGGTCAACAGGTCGAGGCTATCAGCGTTTGGGACAAAAAGATGCAGAGACTGACCGAAAATCAGACACAGAAGAGAGTAATGAAGATTCAGAAGATTCCGATTTGGAAGAAGGCTCTGACAGTGAATTCGGTAAGATTCTTTTTTTAATAACAAAAATATTTGGTAATTTCACCATTAGTTGTCAAAATTCCTAGCAAATAAGGCAATTAGAGTAACCTCCCTTGACTTTCACTTTGAACCAAGCCGGTAGCTATTTTGAAAGTCTCCGTGCGAAATACACAAATCTTAGAAACTTTTTCGAAAACAATACAACTGCATGCTTTAACACAAAAATATCATAAAATGTGTTCTTAATAACAATTAAGTTCATTTCAGATAATGCGCACGCACAATTTCATGCTAGGAATTTTGACAACTAAAGGTGAAAATTACCAAATATTTTATCAATTCTATTACACTATGCAACACAATTTTCCTTGAGTTCTACCTGACACTTATTTTTGGCTATTTTTTAAAACTTTGAATCCAAAAAATGACCCCAGTTTTTCTATATCACATAAAATAAACTGGGCAAAACAATTTCCATTAAGTTGTATCTGACACTTCTTTTTGACTATTTTTCTTTTTACCTCTGGATCCAAAAAATGACCCCAGTTTTTCTATATCACATAAAATACACTATCCAACACAATTTTCCTTGAATTATATCTGACAATTCTTTTAAACTATTTTTTTTACCTCTGAATCAAAAATGACCCCAGTTTTTCTATATAACATGAAATACACTAAGCAGCACAATTTTCGTTGAGTTATATCTGACACTAAATGAATAAGAACTAAGATGGATGCAAAGGGAGATACAACACTTAAACAGTTAGTAATATAAAACTAACCCCTAACCCCTAACCCTAGCCGTAACCCCTAACCCTAAAATTTACTTATGAATCAGCAATGCAAAAGGTCATACGGTCCATATTTTGTGAAGAAATGAATTTTTTAAATTGAATATTTTAATTATTAGATTTTGTAATAAGTTAATCGTAAGATAGATAAAAGAGATCAGGGCTCGATTAATTGCCAGGCAACCCCGAATATGTGCTCAAAGGTATCGAGTAATTATTACCCACCCCCCCCCCATTTAAATTTAGATAATTGCGTGTCCAGCATGTAGTTAATATTAGAGCCGACGCTTTCTTCTGTAGATTGAAGCGGTGTATACTGTTAAAAGTAATCTTTTAAAATATTTTTAAATACATCTACTACACCGGTTCTGGAGTTGAATGGATGTGTATTCGTGTTACTGTGTATTCCCTACAAGGATAACCATTGCACAACGGGCTCCTACACCAAACCCATCCTTGTTGTACCAAAACTACAGGTAGGGTTTGGTTCCTTGGTTTAATAACTTATCAATCTTTGTGGATTATTTAATACAAAAGCCATCCTTGTAGAAGAACAGTAGTGGTACTATTTAACCCATACATGGAGTCAATGATGGGGTTCATACTTTTCCAAATGTCTTAGTCCGAATGTTAACGTAATACCATGACTGGAAATCGAACTTGCTTATGACGATGTCGCTGTTTAGGACGGTAGCCACTACACCATTTCTGTATCCTTTCTGGCATGTCTCAGTAACCGATAACTTTTGACACAAAGTTTATAGGGGGATCACGTGATATATTCCCGGAGGTTATTCTCCGTCGACGACAATTAAAATGCCAAATATTTTCCGCTTTTTGTCGAGGAAGAATGGGTTTTCCATGCATTTATCATCTTGGAAAGCAGGTGACACAACCACTTCAATATATCTGGTGGTAGAGTAAGGTGCTCGGAAGTCCGGACTCGTGCGTTTCCTTGAAGCGTTAATTTGAAAACGATTAAGTGTTTCGAATATGAATCTAACATTATGGAGACACATTTAAAGCTGTTTCCCGAACACTGAATTATATCATAATTTTACACCAGCTCGTGGTTTTTAACTGGAGACTAAGTGACAGCAAGCCTCCTAAGATTGTCACTATTAACCCTGTTGGCTGGGACAGAAGAATATACCGACATCACCTCCACAAGGGGTAAAATTCCCCCAATAAGGGACCTACTGACCGTAGGTGGGGATCCGTGATATTTAAGGAAGGAAACTCGGTGGCTGAGTAGTCCATGACATGTAACACTCCACTTTTGTTGTATACTCTCTTTCCTTATTTTCTTACTTCAATTCTTCTTCTCTAGCATCTCTTCTAGCGTCTGGACTTCGTCTTGGGGACTTCATGTCTGGTCTTCCATTGGGGATTTCTCTTTATCAGAAGCCCTGTGTCATTGGTAGTTTTTAGATAATAACACAAGACTTCGATTTAACTTAGATCATATTTTATTCTGAAATCCCACCAGACTACCTGCGCAGATTGAGTCGGCACCGTGCATAACACGACTCACACCGTCATGGCTTTGGCCGATCTGACTAAAACATCTCTTTCTAATCTAAACTGGAAGAGGGTCTTTTCCACCGATTCTCACGGTATCAGGATCAGGACTGAGGTCAAGCCTTGTCATTCAATCCTTCAAAGCCGCCGGCTAAACGTATAACAGACATTTTGGTTTCTACACTACTGTACACAAATATTAGGAATCTAATAATTATGTAACACTTTGGCCCTTACGTAGATTAGACGTAGATTATTCTTTCTTTTTTAAATTAGGTCTTTATTTTGGAGATTTTATGGAAACTCATTACTATACCGAAGTGGTTTAATAATAAGTTGTTCTTTTTTATCAGGAGGGTTTAATAATTTCGATAAATTAAACGGAACCTGACCCAATATACATATAATATAAACTAATATAAACCTTTAAATATATTTTAAATCTGCTCATAACATAATAGGTGGGCTATTTACCTGTAGAAACACCTGTATGTATGCTAGAAACTTTAATTCGTCACATCTTTCACTCATGAAAAATGTCTAAATATTTATAAGTTTTTATATGATATATGTAAGGTTTATATATCTTATTATAATGGAGATTGTGTGTTTTTCTGTCTGTAACCGAAACTATATTCCTACTCAAGTCACAATTCTCTTAGTTATTGACATCACATTCTCCATGATTTTAGTTTTTATCTAAGCCTCAATTATTAATAAAATTGTCTTACATTATTAATACTGTTAACTATGTCTACATACGAACAACATGCAATTATATTTATATATACAACAAAATAGCGCTTTACTATGTGAACGGGAAGGCTAATTTGCATATTAATATTAAAAAATCGAATTTAATAAATATGTGCTTAGTATTATTGATTTCTAACTATTTGGTTTTATTTTAATGAATATAATCAAAAATCTCTTCAATGAATCTTAAATGAAATCCATTAACAAGATAAAATAACTGTCATTTTATTCTTTACTTCCTCTTATAACTAAATACTTAAATTAGAAAAAATAACAATGAAAGACGAGAGTGATGGAAGAGTAAGTTTCAGTTGTTCCATTTTTTATTATACTCCTTCTGTTTCAAATCTTTTATTATACTCCCTCTGTTTCAAATCTTTTTATCTGTATTCTTATTTAGTTTCATTAGCCTTTCTAATTTAATACAATAGTTTATTACATTAAAACTTAAATACTTGCACCCGGGGGGGGGGGGCATATATTTGCTAGTATATATAATTAAGTTATCTTTTTTGTGATTTTATGAAAACTGTACACTGATGTGGTTTAGTAAGAAGTTTTGGTTTTGTTTTTTGTTTTTTTTAATCAGGAAGGTTATTTTGACAAAACTAATCGGAAACCAAACCTAATATAAAAAATTTAAAATGTTTAAAAATCAGTTTATAAAATAATAGATGGGCTATTTACTTATATAAACACCTGTATGCTAGTAAGTTTAATTCATCAACTCTTTCACTCTTGAAAAAATGTTGATCAATCGGCTGGATACGTCAAGCCCTAGCACCTTTGTGATTGTCACACCCTTATTCCCCTTATGGCAAGCCCCCAATCCTTTTTATCGCATATGTGCAAGAAGGCGATGACTGAGGGTCTTAGGTTCCTTGTTATGACGTTAAAATGCATCTGATTGTGAACTTCCAATTTTGGAGCTCTGGGGAGTGTGGAGTACCTCTTCATAATCATTACTCCCAGGTCCACCCTGACCCAGAGTGTTATTAGGTGTTAGGTCCCACGTTAGGTTAGCTTGGACATGAAGATAACGTCGCTTGGTAACCGACAGTTTCTCGCCAATGTGATTTTCAAATCAACTTTTAAAATCTTAGATATACCTGATCTAACAATGGTATTGATGAATATTTACTTATAAATATAGCTCAATACATTATCAATATATATATATATATATATATATATATATATATATATATATATATATATATATATATATACTAGCACAACCTATATATATATATATATATATATATATATATATATTAGAATGATCCATTATTTTACCGAGGTGCATAAGAAATAAGAATTCGGTGGATAGGCGAAACCAGATAATCAGGAATTAACATTGCATTTCATCTTGGATGGTTCATTTTTAACTGGAGGGGGTTGCAAGATGATTTCGGTCGGAAGATTAAGGAACAATATTATTATATATATATATATATATATATATATATATATATATATATATATATATATATATTGTAGATACATGCTGTGGTAGGTCCTGTGTTTCTGAGGACTGATTAGCAAATAACATTTAAAAGTCATTATAAGTACTAGTTCCTTGAGTTGGACCATCTCAATCCTTCCTAGTATTTTTAAATGTCGCTTTTGGTGCGTTTAATAGAGTTCCAAGTGGATTACGTATTAAAGAAACCAACCTTTATGCGCCTTTATCTGTGAGAACCTCGCTCGTCATCATTGCACGTAGATAGATATCAATCTCTTCATTTAATCTTTTTCTTCCGCAGATTTCTCGATAATATCAACGTTGCTATAGTCTAAAAGTCTTTAGAGACTGAAGCAACTGTTTTTTTTTTAAATCTATCTCAAAGCGCTCTAATCGGTTTGCATATCTACAGAAGCTTCCCCTATGCGCAAATGATTATTTATATTTCGTATTTAATTATCTCATTCGAAGGTCTTCATATTTATTTTCTCCAGTTTCAGTTTTAGCTAAACTTGTTCCAATCTCGACTTGACTAAATTTTTTTTTTTTTTGTTTGTTTATACTTAGCAAGTCCGTTTCTTCTGATAACATCAGTTTAAGCATAAGCCTCTTCTTTGTCATTATTATCTATTTCTTTCTCTTTACTTTTCCCTTTCTCTAACTCTAATTCGAAACGTAAGCAGTTTACCTACATGTCCAAACGTCTTTTTTTAACTTGACTTTTGGAAACGATTCTCTGTTTGTCAAAAACATCGGTTAAATCCTACTTAACGGACATAAATTCTATGTCACCTGCCGAAATAAAAAAAATCCTAAAAATCAAGGAATTAAACGAATTTAATGAAATTTTCAGTGTTGATATAATAAGGAATGAACAATATAACGCACCAGTTATTTTATTTAAAAACTCTAACATTATTTCTGGTCAGGTAACTTTGAAGTACGTATCTTAGAGGCGTAACACAGATTCCCAAACCTACGTGGTTCAAAGTTAATTCACCTGAAAAAATGTCATAGTAAGCAGTTTACCTACATGTCCAAACATCTTTTTTTTAAAACTGGACTTTTATAAATGATTCTCTGTTTGTCAAAAACATCGGTTAAATCCTACTTAACAGACATAAATTCCACCATTATATGTCACCCTGCCGAAATAAAGTAAGTAAAAAGTAAAGTCGTGGGGGCGGCCTAAAGTCGTATCAGCCAGTCAGCGAGGAAACTATCCCCTTTTCAATAGTGCTAGACCCAGGAGATTGTTTTTGCGTCTGAGGTGGAGTGCCACACTTACCATCAGCTCCTTACTTCACCGCACAGTTCCCTGTGCTACTCATACGCTGAGTTGGCGGGACCGGTATCGAACTAGGAACCTTGTGGTTTCTAGCCGAACGCTTTACTGACTGAGCTAACCCGGCCCATAAAAATCCTAAAAATCAAGGAATTAAACGAATTTAAGGAAATTTCCAGCGTTGATTTAATAATGAATAAACAATATAACGCACCAGTTATTTTATTTAAAAACTCTTACATTATTTATGGTCAGGTAACTTTGAAGTACGTATCTTAGAGGCGTATCACAGATTCACAAACCTACGTGGTTCAAAGTTAATTGACCTGAAAAAATGTCATAGTTTTAAAAATAAATAACTGGTGCATTATATCTTTTATTCATTAATATATCAACACCAAAAATGTCATTAAATTCGGTTAATTCCTTGATTTTTAGTATTCTTTTTATTTCGGTGGGGTGACATACGATGGTGGAATTTATGTCCGTTAAGTAGGATTTAACCATGTCTATATATTAATAGTTGGAAGCGCGTGGTCTAATGGTTTAGGGTCGTAGGAAATGGACCCGTCGACACGAGTTTAATTCCTGGACGAAGCTGTTTGCATTTCCCACGGCGCTAATACCCTTGGGAAAAGTGTGAATCGAATGTCTCCCTCCAGCTATGGATACATAGCAGGACGGACTGGGCTCTTTAACCATGGCTAGGTAACCAGTCTAGGAGAAGGAAAACTCTGAATTCAAAACCTGTTAAACTCGGCTTAAGAAGTGCGGAGGCGTTGGCAAATGTATATATTAATACTCGTGTTCCCTAAATGTACGACTGTTTTAATTTTTCCAACACCCTCTAGTGAAAAGTGAGACCGTCCAAATCGTCCAAGATAAAATTACAAATATGTAAATACTTATTATCTGGTGTTGCTTATTTGCAGAATTCTTATTTTTCATGAGTGTCGTCACCTCAGCTAAATAATGAGCCATTCTCAGTCGGTAGAGCGTTCGGCTAGAAACCACAAGATTCCTAGTTCGATACCGGCCCTCGCCAACTCAGCGTATGAGTAGCACATGGATCTGTGCGGTAAAGTAAGGAGCTGATGGTAGGTGTGGCGCTCCACCTCAGACGCTAAAATAATCTCCTTGGTCTAGCGCTAGTGAAAAGGGGATAGACTCCCTCGCTGTCTGGCTGATACCGACATTAGGCCGCCCCGACGACTTTACTTTTACTTTACTGTTTGTATTATAAAGAAAGAAATAGGACATAATACACAGAAAAATATAATATAAGAAAGAAAGAAAGTAGGGGAAAGATAGATAGAGAGAGGGGGTAAATGCGCAGAAGTGATAACGCTAATCTGTTTCAAGTGAACCACATGAAAAGTGAAAAGAAGGAAAGAAAGAAAAATGAGTGAGAGTGAGAGTACTTTGTACGTATTGAACTATTTCGCAATAGCTCTTAAATAAACATTTCCAACGTTGTTTAATTAAATTATCATGCTGTGGTATATCCACAGTTCCTGCTAATATCAAATATTGCAGCCATGTCTGTCTTACAAACTGGGGTTTGAAAATATCAGAATTCAGCTGCTGTTTAATATTTTAATTCCATTTCTCTAATGTAATTTCAATCGTAATAGAAAAATTAGATATGTTTTTTCTAATACAAAACTTGTTTTACTTTTGTCTACAAAATGTTAGACTATTTTTCTTTAGTGTCTATGATAGCAAGTGGTTTAATGTTTTAGTTTGAAAAGGTAGTTGTTGTTATTCCTGGTGCGTGTTCTTAAAGTTTGCTTTAAACCTCATCTTGTCGCGTTGACAAAGGAATTCAAGGAAAGAAAAAGGAAGAGACAAAGACAGAAGGTGGTTTTATGATTTAGGCTTTATTCACGAGTCATAGCCACCTCGTGGTAAGGAAATTTCTCTCTGGCCAGCAGTGTTGTCTTGTCCAGACATGGCCTTAGTCTGAATGGCCAGAGATTCTCTTGAGGATCAGAAGTGGGTTCTTTTTCTCGCACATGCTCGGAGGGTTCTTCCACTGAAGGCTCATGGGAGTTTGTTATTTTTTAAATTTTTTATTTTTATCTATTTTAATTTTCTTTTAATCCCCACAAGAGCCTGAAGCAATTTTTTAAATCTATATCAAAGTACTATAATCTCTGCGTATATGTAGAAGCGTTCCCTATACGCTTATTATTACTTATATTTCGCATTTAATTATCTTCTGCAAGGATTTCATATATACTTTCTCCGGTTTCTGTTGTAGCTAGAACAATTCCATTCGATACTTGATTAATTATTTGTTTGTTTATACTTAGCAAACCCGTTTCCTCTGATAAGATCAGTTTCAGCATAAGTCTATTCTCTGACAGTATTATCTATTTATTGAATTGAAAACTCAGTCTCCGCCGTTTTTTATTTTTTATTTTTTTTGTCAATTAAAGCATGCAAAACTCATGCTCCATACTTCTGAAACTTTCCCATCGAGTAAAGATGTATTCTCTATAGCAGCGTGGGAGAATTCCATTTTCTTTGCCAATTCTCTTCTCGTTAACGAGAATTACCGTGCAAAAGTTTAATCGCTTCTTCATCGAACTCAACTGGACGGCCAGAACGAGGTGCGTATTTAGGGTCAAAATGTCCATTTTTGACTCAGCAGACCAATCCCGAGCGGTTCTTTCATCTATGGCACCCTCTCCATAATAGGAGAAATATCGCGAGCAGCTTTTGCGGCCTTAGAACCTTGATTAAAAGCAAAAAGAAGGAGGTATCGAAAAGGCTTATATTTCTTAACTTGACATTCCATTTTAAATGATCTGAAAATAAAAAGAAATGAACTAAAATTAACTCGAAAAAAAAAATCCAAAATGATTCAAAACTAGAATTCTTGAAAAAAAAAAAGATTTCAAAATTTACAAACGCAATAAATTCTAAAATTTAAATAAACGGCAGGACCTTAGTTGCCAACCAAATATTTCTCCCCCCCCTCTCTCTCTGTCTCTCTCTCTCTATCTCTCTCTCTCTCTCTCATTAGAAACAAAGCCAGTTTGCCTCAATGTTAAAACTATTGTTTTAAAAACTGGTCTTTCATAACTATTCTATATTTTTTTTAAATTGAATTTACGAAACCTTTTGTAGTATTGTTGTATGTATTTACGAATCCCTCAACACGAGTAGGATGTGGCACAAGGTCAATTTTTCATTGAAGTTAATTTCCCTAAGTAGAGTTGCAATAACAGTGTGAATCAAACAATGGTCATGCACCTTTAGTCCCAGAAGGCTGTCAGCCCAGTTGGCTGGGGCTTTAGAATACACTGACTGCACCACTGCAGAGGGGTCAGCCCCACCCCAAAGAGATCACCCATTGGCCGTGGGTATTAACCCGTGATGTCTAAGAGTGAAACCTTGTTGGCTGAGCAGTCCATGACACCCACTTTGGCTCTGACTTAGGCTAGACGGGCGGTCGGAGAGATGCCCACCGATAAATCACGTCAAACACTTGCGCCTATATGATAATCCCACCCGTATCACCTTTATGACAAAGCCCCAACCCTTTTGTATCATATATGTGCTAGAAGGAAGCGCGTGGTGTAATGGTTAGAGTCATGGGAAATGGATTCGTCACCCCGAGTTCAAATCCTGGATGTGGTAATTGCATTTCACTTTGCGCTAATACCCTTGTGGATAGGTATGAATCCTACTCTCCCTCCAGCTATGGATATATAGTAGGACAGACTGAGCTCTTTAACCTTGGTTAGGCAACCGGTCTAGGAGAAGGAAAACTCTGAATTCAAACCTGTTGAACTCCGCTTAAGAAAATGGCCTTGTATCACATCCTGCTCGTGCAGAGGGTTGGTAAATAAATATATGTACCTGACGGTGGTGTCTGAGGGTTTTAATATCCTGTGTATGACGTTGAACTATATCTGATGGGGAAGTTCCAATTCTGGAGCTCTGGGGAGTGTGGAGTACCCCTTCATCACTCTTACTCCCAGGTCCAATCTGACCCGTTCGGATCCCATCTATGGGTTAAATAGAAAAAATGAGTTTGAAAAGATTGGGTTTAAAAATAATTGAGCGCCTATCAAGAATGAATAAAACAAAACGTCTTTGGCATAAAATGACCCAACAAGGGTTGACACGCCGTAAGATCAAACCAACACACTAACCATGAACTAGAATTTTTGTTCATATTTACCAAGTCCTTTGCATGAGTAGGATGTGACATGAGGTCAATTTCTCATTGAAGCTAATCTACCTAAGTAGAGTTGCAATAGGAATGTAAATCAAATAATGGTCGTGCTCCTCAAGTCCCCGAAGGCTATCGAAAAGGTTATTGTAAGGAGGAGGAATACCCTTGGCGTCTCCGAGACGCCATTAAGGAAGCGGGTGATTTAAGCTTTGGGCAAGAATCAATGGCTATGAGTTAGTCTGCGACTGGAAAATTACCGATGGCGTCAAAATGAACTTTTCTGTCTACAATGGATTCCAAAAACCATCCTTTAGGCATAGACCAAGATGAAAGGCATTGACATTCACGCAGAATCCGTTGGGTTAGTTGGTTTTACAGCATGTCAACTGCTGTAGGCTTATTTAATGTCAAAGTCGCTTACTACGATTTCGCAGTCCAACACGTTACCTACAACGCCACGGGGATTTCTCCTCTTCCTTTTGTGGAAATTAATTAAATGAATAATCCACAAAGGTTGATATGCCATTAAACAATAAAACCAAACTATTTCTTATGACAATAACCATTATGCTAAGAGCACCTCCTCTGATTGCGATTGTTTAATCAACGATGAAATGTCCTTTCTAATTTTCCAATACACTGCTTTAGGCAGCATGCACAATCTAATAAATAAGTTAAGTTTATGGTAATCAGAACATTAGCTACATAAATGAGAGTAACCTCCCCTTTGTTTCTTTTACTTCGAGGAAGCCGTGTGTTTGGTTTTGTAAAAACACGGAGTTCTCGACAAATTGGGTATACCTATTGTTATGTAATCGCCGCCCAGCACCTATATTTGTTGCCTTGTGCCAGACTTAGAAAAACCTTTAAACAAATGTACTACCGATTCTCTTATATTACTGGGTGGTCTTTGTAGAATCACCGAAAAAGGAGTTAGAAAGATAAAATCTTTTAACGAGAGAAAGGAGACGATGTCTATGTTTAACGAAAATATAGGATTAGTGACTACCAAGGAGTCTTTGATCTTAAGGCCGTGAACCTTAGTTGACCGGAGTGATTCGAAGGAATCGAATCTTCGATTCGGTCCAGGACTAGCTCGAACATTCCAGAGAAAGACCTTTCTGGAAAATGACTTTGAAATAGTATTTAAGAGACCCGTCAATAGAGTTAGAGGCAGTCTGTGATCGGAGAGAGTCGGACCCAGTCAGAGAAGTCGGCCGGAGAGGCAGTGATCGTACGGAGTTTGGCAAACTGGTGTCGCTAAAGACAAAAAAAAGGAATGGCTTGTGATTGTTAAGAAAAGGTTGTCACCGAGAAGTTTACTAAGGACTAAAAACTCTAAGTTGAATCCAGTTAGAACCCCTCTTGCTAAGATAGAGAATATTAGGGACTCTCTCTCTCTCTCTCTCTCTCTCTCTCTCTCTCTCTCTCTCTCTCTCTCTCTCTCTCTCTCTCTCTCTCTCTCTCAAAGGTTATAGTGAAGTTTTGAATATAATAAACTTCTGAAAAGTAAACATGGTATTATCATTCTTCTTTTACTACGACGAGAAAATACTAGGGGAATCTTTTTATCAATGAAATTCCCCTGACCTCTGGATACCCGTTGAGATAAAGTCAATTGGCCCTAACAAAGGGCACGCGGCGTGCGTAAAGTGATATCTTCCCTTGACCAAAAGAAGTGTGTGGAAGGATTTTGGGGCTAAAAGGCTGACTGCTAGATTTTAGATACTGTAAACAAACTACCGTACGAAGATACGATTTGATACCGTGAAAGAAACAAGCCCGTACGTTACATATTACGAATTGGTGCCGTAACGTTACACTATACTTTTCTAATATACAGGTAATCTCATAGAAATATTAACATAATTTGTTTAAAATCACATGTAGGAGATTCTAAGCATATGTTGACAGGGATGGTGAACGTGTGGAGACTGTTTGAAAATATATTAAAGGTATTCCTATAAGGGTGTTAATTCTTAAATCAATTTAAAGGTTACTAAATTTTTCTTCTGAAATTAGACTCGTCGTAATTTTTAAAATGTTGCTTAGTTACGAAATGAGTGAAGGAGTTGGTTTTAAGAAAGTATTCCTATTTAAATCAATTGTAAGTAATCGTACATATTTACTGACCACTCTTTACGAGTAGTATGATATTTTCCACGTACCCCACTTGTACGGGTCAGGCACAAGGCCCTATTTATGTGGGACCACCCACAAGCCGAGACTCATGGGGTGGCGGGTGAAAAATTGCGTCGATCCCGTCGGCATCCCCCCTCAAGGGGGGCGCCTCAGGCACTGGGCAATTAACCCAGCCCTGCCCCTTTAAATCGAGGGGGCAGTTATTGCCTGGAGGGATAGCCCTCTGGGATCGACGCTATTATTATAATAATCGAAGCTCGCCGGACCCCCAGTCTTTACGAGTAGTATGTAACACAAGGCCAATTTCTTAATCAGAGTTTAACAGGTTTGAATTCAGGGTTACATAACCAAGTTTAAAGTGTCCATTCTGCCCTACTATTTACCCATAAGGGAGAACAGTTGCATTCATGCCTTTCCTAACTATATCAGTTATAGATGGTGAATAAACTAGACACACAGAACATTAATACTATAGTAAAAAAAAAGAAAAGAAATGTATAATCTGTAACGGTTATCGTCGTTGGAATCGCACTCTGCGACCCTAGTTCAAATTCTGGACGAGGCTGTTCACATTTCATTTCAGCCAGACATGTTTTACAGTATGCATTTATCTAACCCTTCAGCATGAGCAAGATGCGAAAAGTATTCAATTTTAAGTGGAGTTTTACAGATTTGAATTCAGAGTTTTCCTCCTCATAGATTGGCTGCCGAATCAAGGTTAAAGACTACAGACTATCCTACTATTTACCCATAGCTGGAGGGGAAACAGTCGCACTTATAATTATCCCGAGTGTATTTTCGATATGTGAAATTCAAACAGCATCGTCCATATTTTTCCGATGTCTTTATATTTAGTCCAAGTTAACAATCACGCGTGGAAGAAATAGGCATCTTTGAGACACGCCTGATTCCTTTGTAAACCAAAACTTCGTTTTCTAAGTCTACTTCCTGTTCTCACGAATCTCTGTGACCAATCAGGTACAAGGCCAGCGAAAAAAAAGCCCTCTCAATTTGCTATTACAGTTTTTTTTTTCAGGATTCATAATTAAATATGAATATCTTATTATAATGGAGATTGTGGGTTTGTCTGTCTGTAACCGAAACTATATTACTATGCAAGTCACAGTTATTTACATCATATTCTCCATGATTTTATTTTTATTTAAACCTCAATTATTAATAAAATTGTTTTACATTACTTACACTGTTGACCATATCTACATACTAATAACATGCAATTGTATTTATATATACAACAAAATAGAGGTTTACAGTGTGAATGGGAAGGCTAATTTGCATATTGATCTTAAAAAATTGATTTTAATAAATATATGCTTAGTATTATTGATTTCTAATTGTCTGGTTTTATCTTATTGAATATGAGCAAAAATCTCGGGGATAAATCTTAAAAGAAAATCCCTTAACAAGAAGAAATAACTGTAATATTATTCTTTACTTCCTATTTAACTAAACAGTTTAAATTAGGAAAATTTACCAATGAATGACGGGAGTAACGTAAAATGATGGAAGAGTTAGTTT
>CM042150.1:28825570-28830570 GCA_023376005.1 Doryteuthis pealeii | reverse complement strand
AAGAGAGGATATGATTGAAGTCTACAAATATACACATGGATTTTATTCAACGAACTTTGAACTACTAAACATTGCTCAAAATATCAATACCAGGGGTCATAAATTAAAACTCTTTAAAAAATTTGTAAAGCAAATGCAAGACAAAATTATCTTAGAGTGGTAAATACTTGGAATAAACTACCATCATCAATAGTGAATGCCCCATCTCTAAACTCCTTTAAGGCAATGTTAAATGTGGAAAGATTATAAATATTCTGTGGAGTTAAGATGAATGTTTATAAGGAACAGCTGACAGGTCTCAAACCTAATATACTAGCTGAAAAGATATTATTATTATTATTACTATTATTATTATTTACTCCTTTTGAGTTTTCACATCAGCATTAGCTGATGGTCTTTCACTGGAGTCTGAGTGACAGCAAGTCTCCTCAGGTCTCCTGGACTCTTCTGTGTATTCTGGTAGATTGCAGCAGTGCAGTGTTCTGAATGGTTTCAATCCTTCCTCTGATTTCTAAACTTTCCAAACCCTTTTCTAATCTTTTTGGGACTGTTCCAAGTGCACCAAGTACAATTGGTATCACTTTGACTTTCATATTCATAACTTTTTCAGTTTTCACCAGTTGACAAGTTCTTTCTTTTTTGTTTATCTTCTTGCTGGGATAAGGTGATGTATTTTTATTTCAAAGTCCCAGAGAATTTTATGTGTTTCGTTCTCAAGAACAGATTCTGGTTTATGTATATACCATTTTGTTGTATGGTCAAAATTTAATTTTTTGCATAATTCCCAGTGGACCACCTTCCCAACCCAGTCGTGTCTGGTTTTGTACTCCCGTTGTGCTAGTTTGCTACATTCGCATAGTACATGGTTTAAGGTCTCATCTCTATTACCGCATAATCTACATTTACTATTTTGTTGGGTCTTATCAATTTTTGCTTTGATATAGTTTGTCCTTATGGCATTATTCTGTGCAGTATTATTATTATTATTATTATGAATTTGGACCATGTCGAACGTCTACCTTGTCAGTAATGCTTAGAATGTTTGCATCTTTCCGTCATCCGATTGATCAGAGGGGGCCTCACCGACCGCCCGTCTAACCTAAGGGAAAAAGTGGAGTGTTGCATGTCATAGACTGCTTAACCACCAGGATTCCGTCCTTAAGCATCACAGGTCAGCACTCAGTGCCAACAGGTAACCCCATTGGGGAGGGAGTCTTAACCCTATGCATTGGTGCAGTCAGTGTATTCTAAAGCCCCAGACGATAGGGTTAGTTCGATGGTCTAACTTGCTTTATTATTTACGAATATTTTACGGGCATTACTCTAATAACATTTTCGCTATGGGGTACCGAATTTGCTGCGTTAGAATTACATACTTACAAACAAGCATGATGAGAATTTAGTAATGCCCGTATATACCCAACCCCTGGTAATTGCATTTCACTTAGCACTAATACCATTTGGAAAGGTATGAATCCTACTCTCCCTTCAGCTATGGGTAAATAGCAGGGCAGACTGGGTTCTTTAATCATGGCTAGCTAACCACTCTAGGAGAAGGAAAACTCTGAATTCAAACCAGTTAAACTCCGCTTAAGAAATTGACCTTGTGTCGTATCCTGCTCGTGCGGAGGAGTTGGTAAATATATATATACCTAATCCCTTCACCAGGGACAGGATTTGACACCGGGTCAATTTCTAAGCGGGGGATAAGCCTTGTATGGTCATACAACAAAAATCAGCAAAAGGCTTATTTAGCTAAGTAGAGTTGCAATAGCATTGTGAATCAAATAATGGTCGTGCTCCTCAAGTCCCCGAAGGCCATCGAAAAGGTTATTGTAAGAAGGAGGAATACCCTTGGCGTCTCCGAGACGCCATTAAGGAAGCGGGTGATTTAAGCTTTGGGCAAGAATCAATGGTTACGAGTTAGTCTGCGACTGGAAAATTACCGATGGCGTCAAAATGAACTTTTCTGTCTACAATGGATTCAAAAAGCCATCCTTCAGGTATAGACCAAGATGAAAGGCATTGACATTCACACAGAATCCGTTGGGTTAATTGGTTCTACGGCATTTTAACGCTGTTGCACAGGCCTAAAATAAAAATAAAATAGAATATATGAGGTCGATGTATACGTATACGTGTGTTTGTGTCCGGAAAAAGAAAAAAGTTCTTCACATCAGTTATAAGTGTTCAAGAAACCCTTAAAAATGTACGACCACCTTGACTGTTTAAATTCAAGGTGATCGCTTAAAGATAATATCTTTAAGTGGCTAGTTTAAGAGAAAATGGGTCTTAAATAAGTTAATGATTGGAATATTGGTATCCTGCAGTTTAGAAATAAATTAATGTGTGCAATTTTAGTAGAGATTGAAGTCTTGATTCTGCCCAGAAAAAGCTAGTACCAATTTTCTGGGTGGTCAAGGACAGTGTATGGAATGGGATCTGCATATATTCAGCCGGCTCAAGCCCCAACAAGCCGATCCTGACCGGCCGTTAGAGTGAGAGCCTCGTCCAGATGGCAGTTGACAGATAGAAAATAAATAAAATCCCACACCACTGACAATCAGTCAGACTTGTAGTTTATTCCAGTGCTATATACTCCTGTTCAACATCGGGTATATAAACGGAGAGAGAGAGAGAGAGAGAGAGAGAGAGAGAGAGAGAGAGAGAGAGATGATATTCCTTATTTTTTACCTTCTGTTTCTTGTTCTTCGTCTAGGTCGTCTAATTCATCTGACCGCCATGTTCTCTGGTTGGGCTAACTATTAAGGGTTAGTCTTCTTTCTGTTGATTCTTCTTCGTACTGGGCTGGACATTGTTTGTTTTAATAATCAATTCACAATAAGATTTGTTGTTTCTTAATGATAAAGATTTATTCGCAATCCTGCCCATATTGATTCTATCGCATCTAGGTAAATTATCCCACGCGTCCAATCGCGCGCTTTCAAGGGGTCAAATGTATTACCCGCCTGTCGGGTAACTTTCCATGGATCCCTTCATTTTAATTTTAACGGATCCTAATTAAAATTATAACGACAGGTACGTTCATAATTTATAGGCTGTTCATAAAAATGTAACTCTAGAAAGCTAGAATTAAAAAAAAGTCTTGAGCAAGAGAACGTTTTTAAACATCATCCCGAACAGGACGGAACAATAGATGAGGCGATAACAGATAATACGACTTTGGGTGGAGTGGACCTGGGAGTAATAAAAGGGAACAGAGCAGTCAGGCATTATCCATTAGACTGACGAGGCTGAAGCGAGTTCGAACTACAGTCGAATTATTATGATCTTTTTCGGACTATCTATCTCTCACTAACATATTTACATACACAGAATCACACGCATACGTTACATATTTATATACACACATATATATGTGTGTGTGTGTGTGTGTGTCCACAGACACGTGTTTCGAGGTATCACCTCTCATCAGTGTGGCTATATATTAACAGATACCCCTGGCCGGGTTTGAGACCCGAATGAACTTTCGTTCGCCAAGCCTCTTACTCGTGCGGCCAGAGGCAACTGTCAAATATAGGAGAATATTTAATTGCTACATTTCTAAGCGGAAATGAATTCACTATAGTCCTCAGACATTTGTAAACAAAGCGAGCGTTAGCTACACGCTAGAACGGTGAATTTTACAATTAAATCCCTATTCAAAGTACTCGACCAAAGTGGGAGTATATATATAATAAATAAGTAATCCACAGACACGTGTTTCGAGGTATCACCTCTCATCAGTGTGGCTATACGTTAACAGCTACCCCTGGCCGGGTTTGAGACCCGAATGAACTTTCTTTCGCCAATATATATATATATATATATATATATATATATATATATTCAGTATCCTTGTTTTTTACCAGTGCCCAAAATACCGACCACGTGAAAGCTTGAAACATTCAATACCCGTGGTAATGACATGAACTCTTTTTCTCCAGATATGGGTTAAATATTACCACTACCCTTCTTCTACAAGGATAGTTACGGCATTAAATAACCCACAAAAGTTAACATGCCATTAAACAAAAATACCATACCAAAATGAAAAGTCACGTTTAAAACAGTGGTTCCCGCTATATCACCGAAGTTAAACAGAGATGAGCCTGTTTAGTATTTAGATGGGTAACAATTTAAGCAACAGCAGGTACTGTAAACAATTCGATGTCAAAATGACGATTCGGTATTAAATAATCCGAAAGAGGTAAATATGCAGTAAAACAACCAGCAAACCTCCCAAAATAAACCACAAAGGTTGATATGCCATTAAACAAAGAAACCAAAGCCAACCTAGAGGACCCCAAGATCAGGTCCCCACCAAAATGGTACGAAAGATGAGTGGGGAAGGAGGAGTGAGATGTCGAGGGGCCCAAAGAAGTTAAAAGCCTAGAGACCTCACATGGGTGAATTTGGCACTCGTGCAGGGCCTTACAAACTTTTTAAAAAATCTCTGGATCATTTTTATTTCTATTTTGGACCATATGGCCTTTAGGCACCCCTTTTTGATCTCGATTAAGAAAGGACATGTTTTTCATTTACACCGTCAATATCCGGTTGTTTTAACAGACGATTTTTAGATTTTTTTAAATTATAAAACTAACCCTAACCCCTAACCCTAACTCCTAACAAACAACCGGATATTGACGGTGTAAATGAAAAACATATCCTTTCTTAATCGAGATAAAAAAAAGTGTGCCTAAAGGTTATATGGTCCTCTATTTTACTATGATGGACCCCCACCTCCATAGCTATTCAATGTTTAAAAAGCCTATTGCATTTTTATTGATCATAAAAATGCAATAGGATTTTTAAACATTGAATAGCTATGGAGGTGGGGGTCTATCATAGTAAAATAGAGGACCATATTACCTTTAGGCACACCTTTTTTTATCTCGATAAAGAAAGGACATGTTTTTCATTTACACCGTCAGTGCAATATTTTTTGCTTTTCCGGACCCACCAAAAAGTTATATGGTCCATGGGGAGCCATGTGG
>CM042150.1:28800570-28810570 GCA_023376005.1 Doryteuthis pealeii | reverse complement strand
ACCTAACAAAGGTTAATAAATGAGAAATAACCAAACAGAGGTTGTAAATGAAATGGAATCTATAACATTAACAAAATACAATACTCGCCATTGGGATGAAGAAGGTAAACCACTGCTTGTGGTATAAGAATCCTCTGAAAGCATAATTACCTCGTATTTTTGAGGATTTGGACATACCCATTAATTTTCATAGGTAGGGTATATGAGAATTAGAACATGGCCCATTAATGTTCATAGGTAGGGTATATAAGAATTGGGACATGCCCATTAATGTTCATAGGTAGGGTATATGAGAATTGGGTCATGCCCATTGATGTTCATAGGTAGAGTATATGATAATGGGGACATGCCCATTAATGTTCATAGGTAGGGTAATATGAGGATTGGAACATACCCATTAATGTTCATAGGAAGGGTATATGAGAATTAGAACATGCCCATTAATGTTCCTAGGTAGGGTATATGAGAACTGGGACATGCCCATTAATGTTCATAGGTAGGGTATATAAGAATTGGGATATACCCATTAATGTTCATAGGTAGGTTATATGAGAACTGGGACATGCCCATTAATGTTCATAGGTAGGGCATATAACATAGGTAGAGGTTATAACAAACACACATACACAGTTACACACAGAGAGATACACAAACACAAAGAAATAAATAGTGTTTGTATAGGTGTTCAATAGGAATACATTTACGTGTATCTGGGCCTATCTTTACGAAGTAACGACTAACAACTCAAACAACTATGTAAACATTCCTATGACTACCTAAATTTGGTCGGTTGGTTAGTTGGTTGAATTTTATGGCATGTCAACCCTTGTTGGATTATTTTATGCCGAAAATGTTTTGTTGTATTCATTCCTGACGAGTATTCAATTTAAAAAAAATAAACTCAGTTTTTGTTTAAACACATTTTTAATTAATTCTTTCCTATTTAACCAATAGATGGGACCCTAACAGTTACTGGCAATAATGGCAATGCAGTGTTACTCCACAATCCCCAGAGCTCAAGAATGGGAAATCCATTAGATGCAGTTTAACGTCATACGCAGGACATTAAGTCCCTCATCACCGCCTTTTTGCTCATACATGATAAAAAAAAAGATTGGGGATTTGACATAAGGGCAATAGGGTTGGGACAATCTTATGAGTGCTAGGGCTAGACGTGACCAGCCGATTGATCGAAGGGGCCTCTCAGACCGATCGTCTAACCTATGTAAGGACCGAAGTGGAGTTTTGCATGTGATGGACTGCTCAGCCACTAGGATACCAGTTTCGACGCCCACAGACCACAGGTGGCCCCATTGGAGGAATTTCCTGCCTCTCCTGAGGTACAGTCGGTGTATCCTACTGCATGAGCCAAAAGGAACGGATCTGTAATGGTAAACGAACGAAGTTAGCATACAATTGTTAGTGAGTTCGAATCTCCTTAGGGGGAACTATACTTCTGGATTTTTACGAAACTACGTAATAACCAAGTGAAACACTTGCTGAAATGGTGAGCGTGTGTTGTATCGTTGAGGTAAAAGGATACACAGAGGAAATTGAGTGCTTAATATATTTATTCAGCACCAGTATCCGGTGCTAACGGATACACACACAAAAAAAACACAGAACAATAAGTTACAAGAAAACTTACAAGAAATTGAGGAGGGTCAAATAAAGTAAGATCCGTCAGAATATTAATCAGCTTATTAATCAACTGTTGAAGTTCTTAATTGTAGTGCTGGAGGGGGTCTAGCTACTCTATAGCAGCGTGCTAATTTTGCAGTCTATTGTTAATAACTTCGATATTTACTTGCCTTGTGTCAGACTAGCCGAATCTTTTGAAAATTAAAACTTGGGTACCTAGCGTAATGTAATGCCTAACGAGTTAATTTTGCACAGAACTATTTGGGAGTTCAATCTCACTGGGTGCATCATATCTATTGCCTTGTGCCAAACTAAGCTAGGATTAGAAAATTTTGATATCTGAATATTCATGAGCCAAAATGTAAGCGAAAGAGATTGAGAAATTACGAGACATATGTGGTATATTTATATGCGTTCTCAGAATCAGGAAGAAAAAAAATTTGCCTATCTGCATTCGTTTGTATATATTATGAGAATATACATAAAATAGTGTTATCTGCCCAATCTTATGTTTTTATTAAAATAATAATTCATGGGATGCACGCAAAGAAAAATATGTCTAATATATATATATAATATATATAATATAATATATATATATATATATATATATATATATATATATATATATCATAGAGCTTCGGAAGTATTAAATTCGGAATTTGAATTATATAATTTGAAAATAAACATTAAGGAAAGACTTGATACTTTTTAATCACCTGCCGTATATTTCATTTTATCTATATAACTATGTCTATATTAATATGTATCTATCAATCCATCTATCTCTCTCTCTCTCTCTCTCTATATTATATATATATATATATATATATATATATTATATTATATATACACACACACACATATATATATATATGTATTATATATAAGATTAAAAATTTGACACTAAATGCTTTTTCAATATATATATATATTTATATATATATATATAATTATAAATTATTATATATATATATTAAGGGAAAGACTTAACAAAAGAAAAAGCATCCAAGAACCAAGATATTAAATATTAAATAAGTTTTCAATATATAATTATACAACCTGTTTAGGAACCGAATCAGGAATCAATCCGTTAACTACCCAGGTTTCCCCAGAAGCATCTTCTGGATAATTCCGACTGGGCTGTTTTCAGAATTATCCTGAAGATCCTTCTCGATGAAATCTGGGTAGGTAACTTCTGGGCAGTTAACTTTTGTCACTGATTCGGATCCATATATATATATATATATATATATATATATATAATATTATATATATATATATACTGTTATGAGTTCTCCAGTCCATACCAAACAGGTATGTCCTACTGTATCTATATATATATATATATATATGTGTGGTGTGTGTTGTGTGTGTGTGTGTGTTGTGTGTGTGTTTGTGTGTCTGTGTGTGGTGTAGTGTGTGTGTCTTAGAAGTAATATTAGGATGCTTTGTCCAAAAAGTTTGGACGAAAAGATTTTAGCACTTGTACCTGAAGAGAGCTGAATAAAAAACGGAAACGTTCAATTTAGGTGTTACTATCATTCATACATAAATATATCCTCTGATCTTTTCTAAAATTCTTATACAACGTGCACTTTGAATATTGCATTTCTACCACTAAATCCTCTGACAATTCAACTGTTCCGTAATAGATATACTTCCACCTATTTGATGATACAAATTTTTTATCGACACTATATATTATATATATATACATATACATATGCTTTATATATATATATATATATGTGAAATGAAATAATATATTTTTCCTTGCTTCTGGCATACACATCATATAATGGAAAAAGTTTCATGAATCACAGCTTGATTGCTTGCCGAATCGAAGCCCGGACTCTCGGATCCGGAATGATACGGATGTGTGGACAGCTATCAGTTCGTTGGCCGACTTTATACGCTTCTGCTCATTCTTTGCACGTAGCCGACCTGCAGTAATGGTGTGTGTCTCTCGCTTTACTTCTTTTCGTGAATCTGATTTTTAATTTATGATCGCCTGATCGATCAGGGTGCAGAAATGCGATTAGTTTGGGGTGGAGCGTCACACGAGGTGCCTTGAATAGGGTGATTGAACGCCTTCCCTTTTAGATGACTTACACACACACACACACACACACACATATATATATATATATATAATATTAATGTGTATGGTTGGCACTAGTATACTAGAAAAATAATAGTAATCCAACGTACAGTGTTATTAGAAGAGTGCTCAATATCTGTGATAGAGCGTTGATAGTTCAATGAGAAATCAAAACAAATAAAAGTTTTTGCTTTTATTATTCAATACGGGAACGGTATTACGACCAGCGGTTCTTGCTTAGAGCATTCATCGGGTAATACGAAAAGTTCCTTTAAAAATGACAGAAATTGTGTAAATGGTCAAATGTGTGCGTTTTTTTTTAACTGTATTCTCGTGTTTGCGTGTTTACGTGATGCGGAATGTTTTTTTTCTTCTATGTGTGCGTATTTTTGTTGTGGCGTATGTGTTTGATGTCATGCGCGTTTGCATGGAAATGCGTGAAGGCTGTGATGATATGATTGTGTCCACGCGCCGTGTGTGCGTATTTTTGTTTGTGCGTATGTATGTGTGTAAAACACGCAAACACGAGAATACAGTTAAAAAAAAAAAAACGCACACATTTGACCATTTACACAATTCTGTCATTTTTAAAGGAACTTTTCGTATTACCCGATGAATGCTCTAAGCAAGAAACGCGTGTCGTAATACCGTTCCCGTAATTGAAAAATAAAAGCAAAAACTTTTATTTGTTTTGATTTCTCATTGAACTATATATATATATATATATATATATATATATATATTAGATGTCATTTATGTGATTTTTTACTGATATCAGTCCCTCAGGTAAAATCTCTTTTCCTATTAAAGTCTTTTTCTCTCTCTCCCCCTCACCCCTCTCTCTCTCTCTTCCTCTATCTCTCAGTATGTATATTTATTTTATTTACCAATCCTCCGCACGAGCAGGATGTGACACAAGGTCAATTCTTAAGCGGAGTTTGATTTAATTGTGGGTTTCTTATTGATTACTTTATTATCTAGTTGAGATTTAGTCTTTTAAAAATTCGGATTGACAGTCGGCTCTGTATATTACGAGTCCCTGGTAAACTGTTAGATCCCGGTTAACAAACCAGTACTGTTTTAGTTCCGGATCACACTTTGCTATTTCTGGGAAATGGCAAATTTTGTAATAATTGATGACTTGACTACATACCCAGTTAGAATTTTGCTTCAGTCTGATTTCCTCTAAGCATTTGTCGAGATATTTCCAATGATTGAACAGATAAACGAGTCTGTCTCCTGTTGGATATACTGTCAAACTAGACAGGTGCAAGGCTGCGATATGGTCTTTTTCTGCAGTGTACATGGAGTCAATTCATCCAGCTGCTTTGAATTTAACAGTGCCTTGTAGTTTGTTTCCACTGTCTATTTTGTCAATCCAAAAAAGAGATGTGTGAATTTCTCACAACACAAAGTGACGGCTAGTGCCTTCTCAATATATCTATTGCTGCTTCCTGCCATTTTCCTGAGGTTATGAGGTCGACAATATGTCACTAAGACTGTTTTTTTAAAAAATATCTTTTAGGTTGGAATTTGTTTTTTTAAATGCCCCAACCGTTGTTGATTATTTGGACTAGTGGTAAGAGATTCTTGTTAAATATTGTTACTAGGGACATACAATTTAGCTTCTTTTTTTTTTTTGGGTTTTACGGTCTCCTGCTTGGAAATGGAAATAGTTTTGGCTATCTGGGTTTTTTTAAATTAATGTGTGTGGATATCTCCGTGCTGATAAAAAAAACAACCTATTTCTAATAAACTCGAAGATGCTTTCTCATCATTTATACAAACCGGTTTATTTTGCCTTTAGCTTAGATGGCGCAGAGAGATATTGTATTTACTGTTTTATGCAAAAACTCGCGTCACGAAATGCTGTTATTGCGATGTTTAAACCAAATCTAGAAAATGCAGAAATTTGGGACTTTCAAAATCCTGGGAAAGTTGCTGATAAATTTGGGATGTTAGTTATCATTTGATATACAACAGCAACCACTAGATACATGGTGTTTAAATGGTTTAAATGGTTTGTTTTGTTTTACGGCATATCAACCTCAGTGGGTCATTTAATGCCGATAAAGTTTTGAAATAAATCAATTCTTAATGGATAATACCATATAAAAAAATACATTTTTCTATTCAACCCATAGATGGGACCCTAACAGGTTCTACCACTCCGG
This sequence comes from Doryteuthis pealeii, assembly GCA_023376005.1. Taxonomy (NCBI): domain Eukaryota; kingdom Metazoa; phylum Mollusca; class Cephalopoda; order Myopsida; family Loliginidae; genus Doryteuthis; species Doryteuthis pealeii. The sequence goes on along the minus strand of CM042150.1, from coordinate 28,804,651 downwards.
TCAGAGTGGACCAGAGAGCAAATGGTGATGAAGGTACTCCACATTCCCCAAAACCTCCAGAAACGGAACCTCACCATCAGATAGAGTTTCACGTCATTCCAGGACATGTAGACCCGCAGCCACAGCCTTCTAGCACCCATATGATAAAAAGGGATAGGGGCTTGCCATAAGGGCAATAGGGTTGGGAAAATCATATAATTGCTAGGTTACATGGTGTGTGGATTGAAAAAATACCAACAAATTGTATAAACACAAACTAAAATCTAACCGAAAAAAATAAAACACTTGAAATTTACTGGGATTCTGAGTTAAAACGAACCCTTACCATTGTATTCAATATTTTATGCAAAAACTCCAGCCACGAAAAGCTGTTATCGGAGTTTTAGTTTCTCGTTTTATTGTTTAAGTTCGTTGTTGTTAGTATTTTTTTTTTTTAATTTTTAAAACCAAATTCTTTTTTGTGTTAATTGGATTTATCGGTCTGTTTTCCTTCTCATTATGATTATATACATAGAGCTTAAGTTGATGCCAACTTCAATTATTTTTTACAGCCATTTAAAAAAAACAACTTATAATTCATAATGAAACCAAACTTTTCTAATCTTTCCTGTCTTTCTTTTTTTTGTTTCTTTTCAGAATGGAGCGGAGAGAACGGAAGTGAGTTTGTTTCATCCGATGAAGAAGCAAGCGAAGAGAAAGAGAGTTTATTATAAAAGACAATAATGAGCTAAGAAAAAAAAAGAGAATGGACCTTACTGAATGACTGACCGCATGTCTCCGGTGTTTACTCATGCCCCTTACCACGACCACCGGCAACACCCCCCCTCTCCTACTTTGCCGGATGTACAGAACACTGGATGTTCAAAATAATATATATATATATATATATAATATATGTATATACATATAAATATAATATATATATATATAAATATAATATATATATATATACATAATATAAATATATACATACAATAAATATATATATATATATATATTATATATAATATATATATATATATATATATATATATATATCAACTTTCTGAAAAAACAATCAGTGCGGCCGCTTCTGTTTTGTTTATCAATCATTACTGATCGGCGTTAGAGATATAATTTTCGCTATCATTGCTTTCTTAATTGACAAATAAATATCTATTACTCGACTCTTATATTTTTTGTTGTTTTGTTTTGGTTCTTTTTTTGTTTCTAGTCTTGTGATCATCATCATCATCATCATCATCATCATCATCATCATCATCATCATCATCATCATCGAGACGTGCTGACAGAACCAATCGTATTTATTCAACCATCGCACACAGTAAGTCCTCCCAACGGCACCCGGTGTCCGCGCAGACCTAATGAATGCAAGTGCAATATTTTGCATAATCACCAGACCTTGCGATTCTTTTCCAAGACAGACAATTCATCTCACGTCCTTGAACACATTCATCTAAAGAATTTGAACATATTCATCTCAAGGATTTGAACGCATTCAAGAGACACGACTGTGTATGTTGTATAGTCCTCGGCCGGAAAACGAAGCTTCCGGCAAAAAGACAAAGAAAAATATAAACATATATATTTAAAAAAACCGGGAAAATGAAAGCGAGGCTTTCCACTCAAGGAAGCAGGGAGAAGATAAAACAAACGTCCGTTATCAGATCAAAAGATAAAGATGCGTAGGCGTGTCGTCAATACAAAAGCCAGAGGGTCGAGCTGACAGGAGTCAGTTGGAGAGTTAGACAGCTCACGGTGAACTGAGTGACCGACGCTCACCGTCCATCGCGGCCAAGGTCGGTGAGATGCCACCAGCCACCCCTTTACCTCAACATCGCCAGATCCCAACAGTAGTAGTAGTAGTCATCGTCAACACTTGGGCACCCATTGTAACCTCTGCGCCTTCACCACCCACACAACGAAGAAAATAAAGAAGGCTCCTCTCTTTTTACATATGTATCTGTTGTTTATTGAAGTCCAGTAGTCGGTAGTAGCTGACTACTAACATACATCGCTTTGGGTACAGTGAAAACCCCAGTACTATCATACACGAATTTAGCGTCGTGAATTTGATGCCAGTATACAACATGTATACCATGTAAAACTGATTGGAATATATTGAATTGCTAGAGGTACTACTGTAAAGAAAATTAAAGTTTCATTTATTGTTAATTCCTCTTTTGGTAAAAACAGCACAAATCTTGGTATGTTTGGAATATACATCGAATTCTATATTCTTCATCATCATGAAAGCATAAAAACAGCACGTGTTACATTCTAATCTCTCTCTCACCATCCGTCTCTATCAGCCACCGCACTTGGTAAGTCCTCAAGACGGCACCCACTGTCCACGCAGAGCTGATGAATACAAGTATAGTACCCTGTATACTCAACAGACATAGCTTCATGCGCCTTTTTTTTTCTTGTTCACTAAACAGATAATTGTTCTCAAGTCTAAGATTTGAACAAATTCAAAGTAGACTGTTTGAATACATTGAGTATTTACTGTACGAAAAGCCACCACTTATATTTATAGACTCTTACAAGTAGCAAGAAATGGATTGGGGTAATTACATGTCAAATTATCCAGGACATGTCACCTACCACCCTTGAAATTTTCTGAAAAAAAATCAAACTATCAAATAATGTTCAATATATGTGAAATAATAATAAAAATTGTCATATAAGCAGTGCCACATCAGGATATTGATCTGGCTAGGAAAAAATCAGAAATCATCAATAACTTAAAATTGGCTGACTTTAAGACGTTTTTGACGGATTCCTGTTGCAAAAATGCTTCTATGAGGCAATTTTTAGTAGTAGGGAAGCTATAGAACTCATTTTACAGACAAAAATAGATGACAAAATGTCGCCATCTTTCGCCAAATCCACCAAATTTGGAGAGTTAAAAATCGACATAACTCAGTTATCGACATAATTTCAGAAAAATTGAAAGGGTTGGGTGACAATTTTACTTTTTTCTGGATGATTGGACCCATTGACCAATGAAAAAACGACAAAAATGTATTTAAGGTCGTTGATAAATTGTCCAAAAAGGAATATATAAAACTTTATAAAATAACTAACAAGGTTGTAACAGACACAAAGGTGCCTATTAAAAGCAAAATTTCAGAAATGCTTCGATCAATGCAAAACTCAATGAATTCCTCAAATTCTCTTAGTGTTGGGTAGAATCCTTTGGTTGTTTCTCCGTGTCCCTACTGTGGGTAGAATCCTTTGGTGTTTCTCGGTATCCCTTACTGTTTAGAATCCTTTGGTTTGTTCTCCGTGTCCTTAGTGTTGGGTAGAATCCTTTGTTGTTGTGTCCCTTAGTGTTGGTAGAATCCTTTGCTGTTCCTCGGGTCCCTTAGTGTTGGGTAAGTGTCCCTTAGTGTGGGTTAGAATCCTTGGTTGCTACTCGGTGTCCTTTGTGTTGGGTAGAATCCTTTGGTGTTTCTTGGTGTCCCTTAGTGTGATAGAATCCTTTGGTTGTTTCTTGTGTCCCTTAGTGTTGGGATAGAATCCTTTGGTTGTTTCTTGGTGTCCCTTAGTGTTGGGTAGAATCCTTTGGTTGTTCCTCGGTGTCCCTTAGTGTTGGGTAGAATCCTTTGGTTTCCTCGGTGTCCTTAGTGTTGGGTAGAACTCGGTGTCCTTTGGTGTTGGGTAGAATCCTTTGGTTGTTTCTCGATGTCCTTTACTGTTGGGTATGAGCCTCTGGTTGAGCAGAACGTAGGTTTCAGATCCGTTCGTCAGTGGCGTATACGTGCAAATGAACGGCTTTCAATATTAGCGAATAAATAGTTAACTAACCTCCTATTCGAGTTGTTTATTGACTGGATTTAATTCACGCGTCCATGCCGAGTCTATAAGTTCAAGTGGTGGATTTCAGCTGACCTTATATGTATAAATCATCCAGCATTTTTCATTTCTATCTTGGTAATACTTATAATAGTTATGTTTCAAGATAAACTAGCAAGACATATTAAACATTTTACAGCACCTAATTCATTAATTCTATTTTATTATGATTTCATTCAATACAGTGCTACATTTCTATTAAAAAAAATGAAAATTAATT
>CM042150.1:28778070-28793070 GCA_023376005.1 Doryteuthis pealeii | reverse complement strand
ACCAAGAAACACAATAAACCCCAATTTTAAAATAAATATAACCTATTTCAATATGAATGCGGTAACAAACATTTCCAGAACAATGAAAATGTATTCAATATTAGATAAAAGCAGATTGAGGTTGACATAAATTTAATAATTCTAATTACAAGAGACATTAAATGAATAAGGTATTTAAAAAAAAATCATTTTCAATAAACATAAAACTCGTTTTTTCTTCAATTGATATAGAACACAAATTATATTAATCTCACATAAATATTTTTCGGTCAACTCAAAATGACGAAAAATAAAATAAAGCAATCCAGCTCCGAACCGAGGTCTTTCATCAAACTTTGGTAGCTGGGATGTGCAAACCATGTGTAATTTATAGAATGATCAGTGATGTGTAATAAAAAGTATGGAAACGTCCATGGAGTGTAGGCGCCTTGACTCTCGAGTTAAGAAAAGGTTCCCGGTACAACGGGACATTATCATATAAAAGTTTCAGTCAAGCCTCATATTCTAATCATTGTAAATGTATTCATTTAAGCTATGGTTTAATGCAGATATTTTAGCTTCTATTTTGAAAGATTAACACCATCTGATATATGTGAAATAAGATGCTACCTTGGCATACGATCTACGTGCCAATAAAAGTCAAATTTTATTTTAGTATGTGATATAAATATATCATTTGTTTATCATGACTTGAATAAAACATTTCTATACGTTTATTTTAAAAAAAATTACAATTATACAAATTTGAAAATAATCTATTAGATTTATAGGCAAATTAAATATATAAAAACAAAAACCCGAACCCTAACTTATTATAAATCATAATATAAGAGGTAATTTACCTTTTATATTAAGAATTTTACCAAATTAATTTCATTACAGTTGATTATATACCAAAATAACACTAGGTATAAATTTATTCTCTATGCAAGATCATGGAGTCGATATCCATGAAAAGATTTTGATAAATTCCGCGTAGACTTTGGTCAAACTTGATATTCTAATCAATGTAAATGTATTCATTTAAGCTATGATTCATCACAGATATCTTAAGCCTCTATTTTTACAGATTAATACATATGATATACTGTTGTATACCCACATTGGGTATATGCATGAGAGAGTGACTTCACAGAGTTCTCGGTGATAGAGAGAGAGAGAGAGAGAGAGAGAGAGAGAGAGAGAGAGAGAGAGAGAGAGAGAGATATTAGAGAGTAGAGACTTACTTGTTGCTTCCTTTCTGCTTTACTTCTTTTTGCTAACTTCTTGTCTGGCTGTCATCTTGTCATCTTCTAACTAAGGTCTTCTTCTAAGGTCTAACTTTAGTCATTGTAATTAATTAAATGAACTACAAGACTTTCTTGATCAAGATTTTCTTAGCCCATTTATTTACCGCGCTGATGAGAATCAACCTCGTAGTAGCACGTCTACTCTGCTTCAATGTCCGGTTGAAACTAAAATCTTAAACTAACTAATCCCGTGACGCGCGAGAACCGCGCCATTGGGGTCAAGTTTACCAACAGTCCTGGTATTTTTCCACTGGCTGATCTGAAAGCCAATGGCCCCTTATTCAGCTACAGGGTTTGTCAACAATTCACGATTGTAACAATACCAGATATAAGGTATTACTTTGGTAAGTTATCTACGAGCCAACATAATCTACAAAATTCAAATTTATTTTTTATGCAATCTATACTTAGCGTTTGGTTATCATGACTTATATTTTTATACGATGTGCCAGGTCCGCCAGTGAAACTGCATGTATCAGGATGGTCAAAGACACTGCACTCACGTCGACAACACAAGTGTTGCACATGTGCATTGGGAATATTACTAGTTTCAAATTTGGCAAAGATTCTGCACTCACATCGACTGTGCACGTTTTGCACATGTGCATTGGGAATATATACTAGATTCGGGTATGACCGGCAGTGGCACATGGAAAGGCGGTTCAGAGAACTCACTAGAAATTAGTTAGTTTAGATTTTAGTTTCAACCTGATATTGAAGCAGAGTAGACGTGCTACTACAAGGTTGATTCTCATCAGCGCGGCAAATAAAATGGGGTAAAAAAATGTTGATCAAGAAATAAAAGATGCTAATCCCAAAGATCCGAACAGAAACAAGAAAATCTCGACCAGAATGCAAAAGAATTGCGATTACATTTCATAACAATAGTGCAAAATAATTTGGATGGTTTCAGAAATAAGGTTAAGAAAACGAGTTTTAGCGAGAAAATGTATGGGAACTATCGGATGAATTATTGGTGCTACTTTGGTATGTTATCTACGTGCCAACATGATATACAAAAGTCAAATCTTAGTATCTATATATTAATACACTAGTACCTACCTAAGTAGTCCCACTTTAACACCCCCGATCCCGAGATGTATTGTCAATGTATTCAGCTATGTTCGCAGCCTAGTGTAAAACAATAGCACATATTACTGTTTATGAAAGCCCCGTTGTTTAGAAGCAGGGAAGTCGTTGTTTTTCTTTGCTTCTCTCGACGATTAAGATGATGATGATGAAGATGATGATGATTATGATGATGATGATCTTCATCATCATCATCATCGTCTGGTAATCAGCCTCCCACAGTTAGCTGACATCCTCTACATTCGCCCCATAATATAAACAGTCGTTTTTGTAAACGTCATCCCGTGAAAATAATCAATGAAAAAGATGTTGAAAAAGACAAAAGGAAAATAATTTGAAAAAAATCAATTTTTGACTCTTGCAATTTTCATTGCAGCATTGTAGTAATTATAAAATTATGGAAAATATTTTGATTTGAATTTGAATTAGATAATTATTCCGAAATTATATTAATCACATTAAGAAAGTGAATAGCAATACAGCTACGTCAATATAAGAAGGGCGTCCTATCGTTGTATGATGGTGTGACGGAGAACGAGAACGAAAAAGAGAAAGACTTTGTCTTGCCTGCTGGGATCGAACCCGCGTCCTCCCGCATGCGAAAACAGATGCGATGTAGGAACTGGACGGACGCGGGGTTTGACTGATGTGCCCGGATGTTTGGCTAATATGCCCGTAAAATAATAAGTGGATCGGGCGCAGGGCAGTCAGTAGTCAGCGGCAGCAGAAGCAGTTGACGACGAAGCGCTTTTCAGTAAGGAAATGTGATTTTGAACTGCTAAAAATTATTTCGACTACGACGACGGATTTTTCCAGCTGCTAGACGAAGAATGTGTTGACCAACAGAGGGTCTTGTGAGAAGACTGAGAACTCGCTTGTTTTTGGTTCCCCCTTGGCGGGAGCTTGTTGATTCGAAGGTCTATTTCGCACAATATATTTTTCCCCCATCTATAGATGGTTAGCAATTTACTCTCGCAAATTCCTTACTACTGAATAGCAAAGTTGATCCTCGATGGATGCTCCATACTCGTAACCTTATGTCACATCTTACCAGTAGCGAACGGGTTAGGTAAATAACTGCATTGAACGCCCCATTGTGGTGTAATGCAAGCTTGTATCGCTGATTCATTATAACTAAATAGTTTGATTCTCACTGTATGCCTCATAATTGGGAACTCGTGTCACATCCTACTCGTGAAGAACAGGTTGGGTAAATATATACCTATAAGAATTAACCAATTGTGGTGTAATTGTTTACAAGCTAGTCTTGCATATTCCTTACCTCTGTATAGTGAGGTATGTCCTTGTTGGATGCTTCATACTCGCTGTTACATAATTATTAGATACCTAATATATATGTGCAATAGTGTAGAAATTAAAATAGCCGTTATAAGCTGCAGCCCATGGCCTTGAAGGATTTGAATGACAAGGCTTGACCTGTCCTGATCCTTCCTTCCGGTGGATACCGTGAGAATCGGTGGAGAAGACCCTCTTCCGGTTTAGATTAGAAATAGATTTTAGTCAGTTGGCGAGAAACCACGACGGTGGTGAGTCGTGTTATACACGCTCCGACTCGATCTGCGCAGGTAGTCTGGTGGGGATTTCGAGAATAAAATATGATCAAAGTAAATCGAAGTCTTGTGTTATTATCTAAAAACTAACAATGACACAGGGCTTCTGATAAAGAGAAATCCCCAATGAAAGACCAGACACGAAGTCCCCAAGATAAGTCCAGACGATGGAAGAGACCTAGAAGAACTTAAGATGTCAGAAGAACAGAAGAAGAATAGAAGTAAGAAGTAAGTAATGAGAAGGGTATGCAACACTCGCGATCTTGTGGCACATCCTATCCGTGACAAACGGGACGGGTCGCATCTTTACATCACGTTAGAAAAATAATCTCAGAGATTTATTACTACTGAATAGCGAAATTTATTCTCGCTGTATGCCTCATAATTGGGACCTTGTGTCACATCCTACACGTGGCGAACGGGTTGGGTAAAAATTTACCTATAAAAATTAATCAAGGCGTCTCATTGTGGTGTAATGGCTAGAAAACTAGTCTTTCATATACATTCCTTATGTATTGTGAAGTTAAATCTTGTTAGATACCCCATACTTGTGACCTTGTGGCACATCCTATCCGTGGCGAACGAGATAGGTAAATACCAATATTGGTCATCCCATCGTGGTGTAATGGTTAGCAAACTAGTCTCACAGATTCATAACTACTGAATAACGATTTTGATCCCTGGTGGATATCCGATGGTTGTGACCTTGTGTCACATCCTACCAGTGGCGAACGGATTGGATATATAACAGAAATGCGCTTCATATCGTGGTTTAATATTCAGAAAGCGATTTTCACAGATATATTACTACTGAATAGCGAGTTTGTTTCTCATTAGATGCCCCAACCTTGTACTCGTAGGGCAGATTGGTTTTTCAGGCTTTCTGTGGAAACCAGTCTAGGAGGAGAAAACTGAATTCAAGCCTGCTAAATCTTCGCCTACTTTAAAACAACTTACAGCGGCTTCAATGGTTAGTTCATTATAATTGAGCAAAAAAAAAAAAAGAAAACAATAATAATAGGAGGACTTTATTTGAATAGAATGAGTTCTCAGCTGAATAGATAGTGAACTTTGAAATATTCCATCATACATGTAAAAATACCCAAAAAATTTGGTACAACCGTCAGGGAATTTTGGCAAAGAATTTCTTAAACTCCATTTAAGAAAATTGAAATCGGGTCACACCCTGCTTGTGAGGTTTGGAAAATACGTACATTGCAGGATATAAACCCCTCATCTTCCCTTGATCCTTGCGAGTCCTTGGGTGACGTTAAGCAGCAACTAATGATGAATTTCCACTTCTTTAGCTCTGTGGAGTGGGGAGTACCTGTTATAGCCATTATTCTCAGATCCACCCTGAACCGGAGTGGTAGTACCTGTCAGCGTCCCAACAATGGGTTAAAGAGAAAAATGAGTTTTAAAAACTGTTTAAAAAATTGAGTTTAGAAAAATAATGTTTAATACTCATAAAGAATGAATAAAACAATGTATTTGGCATAAAATAGCCCTACAAGGGTTGACGTGCCGTAAAATCCAATCAATGAACCAACTAACCATGAACATTTGTCATACTTGTCAAAAGTAATAGACAATATCAAGAATCATATATCCTATTAAGTCTTGGCATAAATTAACACAACAAGGGTTGAGATGCCGTAAAATCCAATAACCAACCAACGAACCAACTAACCTTGATCTTTTGCCATACTTGTCAAAAGGAATGGAGAATATCAAGAATAATATGCCCTACTATGTCTCGGCATGAATTAACACAACAAGGGTTGGCATGCCGTAAAAACCAAGAACCAACCAACGAACCAATAATCCATGACCTTTTGCCATACTTGGCAAAAGAAATGGACATTTTCAAGAAATATTATGCCCTATTAGGTATCGGCATAAATTAACCCAACAAGGGTTGGCATGCCGTAAAATCCAGGAACAAACCCACGAACCACCTAACCTTGACCTTTTACCAAGTAGGGCAAAAGGAATAGAGAATATCAAGAATGATATGCCTTCTAACTCTCGGTAGTTTTTATCATGCGATGGGCATTTCTTTTAATCCCAGTGGATACCTGATGACGCAAAATCTAGCTGTGATAATGTGCGTGGGTTGGCGTGCGTAAATGTAAAAGTTTAGACGGCCGATGTAGACATGGAAATATTTCAAAAGAGACGCCGCTGTAAGTAAAGACAGTTGCTTCCGAGTCTTGGCTTATATATACGATAAAACTCACAACAACACGACAAGGAGAAGACTGATTGCAGAAGATCCGTTAACGTAAATGTAGGCATGAAATATATATATATATATATATATATATATATATATATATATATATATAAGTTGAAAATGGAAGTGAATCCGACGATGTGTTGAAAGGAAAAATAATCAAAGGAAAGAAAATGCTGAATGGATAAATATATCACCCAAAAAGCAAGAACTTAATGTCTCCCACACAAGATCTCGCCGCGTGTCCTGAAGAAAGTTGCAAAAACCGAAACCTTATAACGTCGGCAAGAATAAATATTCATCATTTGGAACAGTTCGTGTTTTTCTATATTTTTCCGCATACAATCGGGTTGATTTCCCCATTTTACTCCCATATAGATATGAATAATGCAGGGGAAAAACGTTGTGCAAATTTATAGCGTACGTTTTTTGTGGAAAAAATGTTCAAAAGAGAAAAAAAAAGTGAAACCTTTTCGTACGATTCTATGTCTCCGTAAAACAAGATAAGACAGACATTGTCGTCAGCCGTTTCAAAGCCACTGGTCAAATTACAGAGCAGCGTAGATATGATTGACAAGGGTTGGTTACTACCAAAAAAAAAAAAGTCAGAATTACAGTTTTCTTTCTGAGTCTGCCTAGAGGGCCAAACAAGAATTCATTGTCTTTACAAGCCTGGTTTTCTATTCTTTCTTTTTGACATCTGAATGTCTTTTTGTTCTTCGACGTCTAAGCTGCTGACTAGAGAGATGTGGTTCGTTACATTAATGACATCGGCAAAAGCATCCAGTGCCGTCGAATTGTGTCTCGTTACGAAAACTAGGGCGTAAGTATTTAAGTTCAAATGTAATGAAATATTGTAACTTTAGAAAGACTAAAGAAATTAGATCTTTTTTTTTTAAATGTGAAAAGATCGATAAGTAGGCCTACGCCTATTCTAGTAGTGACCGCCCCAAGTGGAAACTTAAGAGGTTTGTATTCAGAGTTTTCCTTCTCCTAGACTGGTTGCCTAACCAAGGTTAAAGAGCCCAGTCTGCCTTACTATTTACCCATAGCTAGAGGGATAATATTTGGATTCATACCTTTCCCAAGTGTATTAGCGCAATGTGAACTGTGACTTCGTCCAGGGTTTGAACTCGGGTCGACGAGTCAATTTTCTACGAGTCTAACCAGTACACCACCGCACTCTATAAAAAGATTACACTTATTTTGATTATATTTTAATTGGTTTCTATATAAAAATCATTCATGGGATTGATTTTATTACGTTAGAGAATAAAACAATAATATTAGAGATCAATGACACCAAGTAATTATTTATTAAACCCAGAATTGCCATTATAATAAAATAAAACTAGCAGGACCTATGGATATACCACAATATGATAATTTGATTATTACAATATTTGATATGTTTACTTAAGAGCTATTGCTAAATAGATCAATATGTAAAAAGTAAAAAAGGTGGGGGTAAATATTCACCTAGATTTGCTAATAAAAATCAGGGGGGAGACATTTAAAATATATCTACATTAATTTGCCGACAAAAAAGTGACAAAAACTCGACTTGGAAAACTATTGCAGCACGCCGGGAAGACAGGAGATCAAAATTACCAATATGTATAACGCAATTCACAATTTCAATATTACAAATAAAGCAAACAAGTCGTTTTAAAAATTAATTTTTGATTTTACGTTGGGCATTTAAGTGACGCAAGACCATTTGGAAAGTTTCATTTTTTAAATTGAATAAAATAAAATGGAACAAATAAAAAAAATCTGTGATTAAGCGGAACCAGATAATCTGGATTTACATTTTTGCATTGCATCTTGAACAATTTGGACAGTTTCAAAATTTAGGAACAAGCGTATTAATTTGTCTGAATTTTTTAGATGAGGCTTGATGATTAGTACTATTTGTATTATTTGGACTATTGTCCTCACATAGTTCGAAACGTTGTACATATGACAATGAAGATGAGGACAATAGTCCGAATAATACAAATAATACTAAGCTTATTAATATATAGATGGATAGATTATCGATAAAAAAATGAAGTTCAAATACTAAAAACTGTAAAAAGAATTAAAATATAGGACACTTTACTTCTGTATTTTTGTTTTCCTCATTTCTCACCAAGTTATTAGTTAGAGAATGCGAAATATTAAAACATGAAAAACAGAAAATAAAATTGTCCGGTATAGGTCAATATGAAAATCAACATCCCACAGGGTTAACATAGATTATTGAGGGTTTTTTTTTTCATCTTTAAAGACTCGTTTTTAATAATAAAATGGTATGCATTCTCATGACACTAGACTTATAGAAAACTTTAATCAGATTTGCATACATGTTCTTATATTATATATATATATATATATATATATATATATATATATATATATATATATATATATCAACCCCTCCGCACGAGCAGGATGTGACACAAGCTCAATTCTTAAGCGGAGTTTAAAGATTTGAATTCAGAGTATTCCTTCTCCTAGACCGGTTGCCTAACCAGGGTTAAAGAGCCTAGTCTGCCTTACTATTTATCCATAGCTATATATCCACACACACACACACACACACACACACACACATATATATATATATATATATATATGTATAAATTGGTATACTTTTGTTTGTATTGGAGAATTGAAATTAAAGTGTTCTATTTCGTGTGTAAGAGCTGTATTTATTTATTATAGTGTGCAATACATTTAAGGTGTCATTGTTACCATTGGTTTCCAGGAAGCATGTTAGCTACCCTTCATCAAGACAACGCGCCTGTTTAAGAAATACGGAGAATGTTTCTTCATTTATATCTGCACGTTTCTTCTTTTTGTAGCAGGCGGGATTTTCTTAATATCTTTTTTGTTAAAGCCGTGCATGTATTTTGACGTTATTGTTTTAGTACGTATTCCTCCTATCATGCCAGTCCCTGACCTCTCGCGCTTCCTTTGATCTGTTTATCTAGATGTAGGTCAAGAGTTCGTCGGATCCTGATGTTATCCCTTACTGTCTGTACGTGTGAGTGTTTTTTTGTTTTCGCTATTTGTTTTTCTGAGTGGATTTGCTGTCGCCTTATGGTTAATTTGTGTGTGTTTGCGTGTTTTTTGTTAATATCTTCCTGTTAGGTAATATTCTCTTAATTATGGCGGTTGTCTGTGTGTTTCGTTCTCACCGGTCCAAGACCATATTAAGATTTTTTTTCCTGTGAGGGCAGGCTCTGAAAACTTCCGATTTTGTGTTTAGGAATGCGTGTTCTGATTTTAATTGTAGAATCCCCAATTTCTCTGTTGTGCACAGTCTTCCGTTGATGTATGGTTTCCATTCTATGTTAAAGGGTTTGCCCTGTTCTTTATACTCCTATATTTTGTTAGATAGTGCTGTTGCGTTCTTTTTGTTTTCGTGTCTAAAAGATGCGTTATGTGCGTAGTATCCTTGTTTAAAACTGCCTTGTATCATTCCCACATAACTTTCGCTGGTTGTTGGGCGGTTTGTGTTGGTTGTTTTAATGGTTGCTTTGTAGATTACTGATTCTACGCTGCATGATAAATTGATGATAACGTGATACGTAATATGCTTGGAATATGTCTACTGTAAGGTACCCCTAAACAGATTGCTAAATGAGATCAATATGTATAAAAAAATTATGTGGGAGATATACTGTAATTAAAGGAATAGTTGATTAGCGGGCGGATGGTAACTATGCGTCACCTAGATTGTTGCAATGAATCAAATCCCCATCTAAGAGAGAGCATATTAAGAGGGGAGACAATTTTTAAAAAGTAAGATATTAATACTACGTAGTATTAATTGCCGACATAAAAATAGAGAAAACAGTTGAGGACAAAAACTCGGACTTAGAGTAGAGAGGGACTAAATCAGTGGACGAGTGCGCCAGAACGAGCGGAGTAAAAGAAGAGAGGAGGACAGTGACCAATAAAGTATATGTACTCAATATGTATAACGCCAATCACAATTTCAATATTACATAAAAGACAAACAAGTCGTTTTAAAAATTAGATTTTTGATTATTATACAGATATAGGGGCATTAAGTGATTAACGACATAAGAACCTATTATGGAAAGTATTCATAATATTATTTAAAACTTGAAGTAAAAATAAAATTATAGGAAAAAGCAAATAAAAGAAAATCTAGATGATTAAGCGAACCAGATAATCATGGATTTATCATAACTTTTATGAGCATATGCAACCATAAATCTAAGTATAGATTAGAGAACTAGTTATCAAAATTTATGACAGCAAGACAATGACGGAATAAATATAATATTGTCTATGAACTTTTTACGATGAGGAACTTGATGATTAGTACAGTATGGCGAATAATATATTATGGACTATTTTGTGCGCATCATCAATAGTTCGGCAAACATATTCCCGAAATAATGTACGTTACCCACCCGATATGCACACCATGAAGATCGGGAAGACAATAAGTCCGAAATATATCAAAATAATCACTAGAGACTTGATATAGATATGAATGAGATGGATAGATTATCGAAAAGAAAGAAATAGAGAAGTTTCAAAAGACTAAAAAACTGTAAAAGAAATTAAAAAGAGTAATATTAAGGACACATGTATACATGATCAATGTATTTTTTTGATTTTCGATCTCATTATCTCACCAAAAGAGTTGAAATACTAAGTTAGAAGAGGAGTCATGCGACCAGGTATGTAAACCAATCGCAAAAACAGAAAATAAAATTGTCCCGGTATAAGGTCAATATGGAAAGCAACATCACCACCAAAACAAGGTAATAGACATAATTATGGTGAGGCGATATTTTTTTTAATCCACTCTTACAAACTCAGTTACATACTAAAAATGAGAGTACTAAGCACGAAGGGCACATTCATATACATGACACAAATAGACTCCCGGAGGCGGAAACGCAAAATATAGAAAAACTTTATCCAGATTTGCATACATGATACTCATCAGAGTCGCGTGAAGGGCCAATCGCGCGCGGACAGCCATATAAGTAATAAAGTAAGAATAAGGCAAAAGTTGAGGTAGTATAACCTAGAATATCTATATTATATGTTAGCACCCTACAAGAATGACAACCATGGTAGATATGAGATATATTAATCATCCTCAAAACCCCTCCGCACCCGGGAGAGCTGAGTAGACACAGCTCAATTCTCTAAGCGAGAGATTGTATAAGATATCTGCAGAATTCAGACCTCTCTCCACATTCTGCCTGAGCACGGTCCCATAAACCAGCAGGTTAAACGAGGCAGTCGAGTACACTGCAACGCAACTTACTATTAATATTAATCCGATAAGCTTAATAATACTACCAGGTACACACACGCAAACACATCAACCACCCACACAAGCACGACAGTTAATAGTAAACAAGTACCCTCACTCCACAGACGACAAGATAAACGATCATGTACAAGAATGTGGAGAAACGATACTGACTCCTTTGAGTGTTGTATTGCTACGAAATACCACCTCGTCTAAAGTGTCTTCTAATATCGTTGGTGAAGAGCGATAGTGACTTGATTATTTATGAGTAGTGCAATACATGCATTTAAGGGTGTCCCAGTTGTTACCATGGTTTCCAGGAAGCAATATCTCCCGCTACCCCTATCCATCAAGACAACGACGGCACCTGTTTAAGAAATACGGAGAATGTTCTTCATTATATCGGCACGTTTCTTCCTATATATGAGTAGAAGGCAAGGCAGGATCACTTCTCTAAATATGCTCTTTCTGTAAAGGCCGAGCCCTGCATGATCTCCGCCAGATTCCATGTTTACATACTACCAGTACGTATCATGTCCTATCCCTGCCAGCCATCCTGATCCCAGCATCATCGCGCTGTCCTCACTTATCATACTATAGAGATGTAGGCAAGAGTTCGAATAAAGACGCTCCTGATTGTTATCCAGTCAGTCCCCCTTTACAGTGACGTAGGTGCGAGTAGTTTCTCTTGTTTTTCGCTATTTGTTTACCTAAAATAGCAAATTGGGCATAGTCGCGAACCTGTCATGGTTAATTGTGTGTGTTTGCGTGTTTTTTTTAATATCTCCTGTTAGACCCAGAGGCCTAATATATTACCCCTGTATATTCATCGGGCGGTGTTTCATGTACTGTAGCCTAGCCTTTCGCTTTCTCACCGGCTCCAACACAACCAATGATTAAGATTTATTATGCTCCGCCTCGTTAAAGGGCGCCATCTGAGAAGATCTTCCCGCGACTTTCTATAGTGAATCTTAGGAATGCATTCCGAGCCGGTGATCTGACCCTTAAATATCTGACAGTGCCCAATACCCCAATCTCATACTCTGTTGTGCACAGTCTTCGCGTTATGTATGGCTTATACCATTCTGATAGTTAAAGGGTTATGACCATGCTCCTTAACCATCACTCCCACATATCATTTTGTTACGGGGTAGTGCCGTGTCCGCGATTCTCTTCTTTGCTTTTCGTTGTTCTATAACAAAGACGGCAGATTAATGTGCGCCGATAGCCTCATCCTTCGCGTATGTAACACACCTGCCTATGTTAGTCGATACCACCCCACATGCGCTGGTGGTTGTTGGAGCCGTTTGATAGTTTAGCGAAATTGTCTTTAATGGTTGCTTTTAAGATTACTGGATTCTACGAGCGACAACTGCGTCTGTAGGGACAACGTCGGTTCGCTGAAACGTGCATCTAATCATCTGTGCCCCATTCGAGCGTCCAGAAAGTTGGTGAGACTCACGGTGCCTCCTATTGGTCTGATACTGGACTGTATGGCTCATGTAATCCGGGGTAGCGTCCACCACAGTCGAGGGTAGGACGTACAGTTGAAATTAACATGAATTAAAATGTGGTGTATATCTAATAACAAAAAAAAGAATGTGTGAAAGAAACGCGCGTATCTGAAGAACAACTAATATCTGAGGTGACATCAGAAGACAGCAACATCTGCTGCCAACTCGAAAAACACAGAATCAAGAAAAAGGCAACCAACGAACCGAAGTAACCCCAAACCCCACACCTAAATTGTGAATATGTACCACTAATAGGCAGAATATACAAGGGAAGCTCATATCAGTCGAAAGAGTCACCCAAAACACTATATAAATATAGTAACGACAGGAACGAGCTATATAAAAGACATCGTGATGCGTGCAGCGCCGTTAAGTTCCCATGAGTCAAAATTTAGTCAAAAAAGTATAAAATTGTCACCCGTCCCTTAAATTTTATGAAATTTTGTACATGGTGTACGAAAACCATTAGACCGACCATGCCCAAAAATTCTTCCGAGCTTCCAATTACCACTCTCCCCTCGGGTTATAGATCGCAATTTATTAAGCTCGTCATGCGCGTGGGTTTGGAAAAAGTCTGTCAGGCGGACTTTATGTACCCACTGTATTTTTCGTCTGTAAAATGAAGGATCTAATAGACATATCGCCTACCACTTAAAACAAATTGGATTACTCCTAAACGAAACATTTTACTCCAACCATGCGGAGATTCAGGAGAACAATAATTACTTAAAACACCTTTTAAGCGGCTATAAACACACAACCTTTACACGGTATTGATGAATGTACTTAGATATATTTACCTATGCGTACTAGATACAGACGTATCCACGAACCTGTGCGCCACTGCGATCATATTATTGGAACAACTTATTTTTAGCTTATAATGTATCATATTATAGAACATTATTCTTATACTACCAAAGGCGCATAGCTTTCGATATTTGCTCAAGAACCAAACGCCCTCTCTGTTTTTATAAACCAATTTTTAGAAAGTAGGGAAGCTTCATGAGGAACACTTATTTTGCATGAAAACATTACATTAGAAAAAATCCATTATTTCAATCCGACTCCACCCAACGTAAGATTCGAACACTAGCAATTCTTATAGTTGTATGCAAAATGAACTACATCACGACCACTCATAAAATAATTTCGCAAAAAGCGCGGTAGCAAACTATGACCAGAGCTAACAAGAACAAAGCGCACCCCACACCCCAACGCAACCAAACTACTAACACACGCTTCGTAAATGCTAATTATAATCGTACAAATATTATTTGAAAGAATAACGCTGAGTACACACATAATCTTAGATATCGATGAGCCAAACACGCATTGGAGAGATAATATATTATTTCGTCTTGGAACAATGATTCGCCCTCTATCTATAATCGATGCTAATTAGTCCCTAGCATCGTTTCATTTCGGGCATGCTTCCAACGTGCCTAATTTGGATAGGAACGCCATTTGTCACGAGGAAATGAAAAGGTTTCGCTTCAAGTTATACGCGGTCTCATCCTTTCGATCAGTTAACTTTTTGATATCCAGCACAATAGAACTAGAATATTTCCGATGATGCGCGGCGAGCATAGAAATTCCCTTGAGTATTGGGTAAGGACTGATGTGTTATATACTGTCAAACTGAGAATATAGAACACCCCATGTGAACATTGCAATACTTCCTCTTCTCTCTCTCTGCGTCCTTCTCACTCCCTTGCTTCTAGTATGCAAACTGCTCTGCTTCTGCTATCTCTTACATACTCCAGGTCTCTCTCTACTCTCTCTCACCTGTCATCTTATGCTAGTCTTATCTGATTCGTGCAGCGGAGGCCTGCCTTTTTGCATTTGCTCTTGTGCTCTCAGAAATCTAATCCATGTTGAGCCATTCTCTCTTATCATAAATTGACCATCACCTCTCTCCTACTCTCTCTCGCTCTCATCTCTCTTCTCGTCTTGTTCTATCTACCTTTATAACCTCATCTTATGTTTCAACTACTCCTCTCCACCT
>CM042150.1:28755570-28775570 GCA_023376005.1 Doryteuthis pealeii | reverse complement strand
AAGAAAGTAGGGGAAAGATAGAGAATCGGTGAGTGCGCGGAAGTGATAACGCTAATCTGTTTCAATCGAACATAATCAAAAGTTCCGTCCAGGTTATGACAATAATCTACATCCAGTGGTTCGGAGCTCTGAATAGTGTGGTTCCTTGTTTTGTTCAGTGGTATATTAACCCTTGTGTGTTATTTAGTAAGGAATATATGCGAGTGGTTTATGAAATAATATTGACAAACTTCATATGTATTAACCACCCTGTCGTCTGGGGCATTAGAAAGCACCGACTGCACCTCTGCAGAGGGGTAAGACTCCCCCAAATGAGGCCACCTGTTGGCCCTGAGTGGTGACCCGTGATGTTTAAGGATAGAACCCAGGTGTTTGAGCAGTCCATGACTTGCAATACACCATTTTGGCCCTTTCTTGGGCTAGACGGGCGGTCGGGGAGGCCCTTTCCGATCAATCAGCTGGTCACGTCAAGCCCTAGCACCTATATGATTGCCCTAACCCTATTGCCCTTATGACAAGCCCAACCTTTTATTTTCATTATGGGTGCTAGAAGACGGTGACTGAGGTCTACGTGTCCTGGGGAATGACGTTAAACTCTATCGGATGGTGAGGTTCCAGTTTTGCGAGGTTTGGGGAATGTGGAGCACCCCTTCATCACCATCTCCCTGGTCCACTCTGACCCGGAGTGGTAGTACCTTTTAGGTCCCATCTATGGTTAAAGAAAAAATGTATCATAAAAAAAATATATCATTAAGAATTGATTATTTCAAAATTTATCGGCATTAAATGACCCACTGAGGTGTATGCCGTAAAACAAAAGCCAAACCAAACCAAACCAACCCAACCAAACCAAACCATGTGTATTAATAAATACTAGTGGTTGACCATGATCTATCGTTCTCTAGCACCTATATAAAAAAAGGGGTGGGTGTTTGACATAAAAGCAGTTTGAAGAATGCAGCCAGGAAAATCAAATAGTTGCTAGGGTTTTGCAAGACTAACCGATCGGGTTGGGCCTCTCTGAGCGCCCGTCTAGCCCAAGTAAGGACCGAACTGTAGTATTGCATGTCAATGGACAAGTTTGTACCTGGGTCACAAACCGTAAGTATTACGAGTCACCACTCACGGGCAACAGGTGGCTCCATTAGGGGGAGCGAGGTGCAGTCGGCACTTGTCTTGTCGGCTAGGGATGTGGATTACGCCTTTATTGCCATTATTCCCAGGTCCACTCTGACCCGGAGTGGAAGAATTTTAGGGTCCAATATATATTGCATTAAGTATATTTGAGCGATTCAAGTTGCTCTCTGCACCAAAAGGGTTAATATTCAGATTATAGGCAAAGATCAGAAATCTTTACTGATCTTATTTACATCAGATTACATTTGAGCATTATCTACTTATGTATAAAAATACTGTGTCATTGTATGTATGGAGAGGCTCTGAAAAGTTTTCAACCCGACCAAGATCGAAGTGGCACTTGTCTTCCATTTTTTAAATTTCTTTTTAATTGAATTTTTGGGTAAGGGTTACAAAAACAATTATTTTCGTACTTTAAACCACGTACAGTGGCCATACCGTCACTGCAATCCTACCGTAAGCTGCTGGCAGCAGCTCTTGAATGTATCACTTGTTTACACTGAAAAAATCACTTTTATTTGAATAGAATGAGCTCTGAGGTGAATCGATATTTAACTTTGAAATATTGCATCATACAGGTAAAAAGATATCAAGAATATTTAATACAGCCATGTGGAGAATTTGGTTGGCAAAACTTAAGCCGCTCACAGTGGTTCTCCCACCACTGATAACTATCTGATAGTTTATTATAATTCGAAGAACTTGTTTACTAAGCTTGACACAAAGCCAGAAATATGGGTCATCCAGTGATAATTGGGCTAGCAATGGTCTCATAGCATAGCTCATTAACCATCACACCATACAAAGCACTCTTTAATAGAATGAGTTCTGAGGTGAATTGATAGTGAACTTTGAAATATCGCATCATACAGGTAGAAAATACCAAGAAAATTTAGTACAGCCGTGGGGGAAATTTGTGTAGGCAGAGCGTTAAACACCAGAGAGAGAGAGAGAGAGAGAGAGAGAGAGAGAGAGAGAAGAGAGAGAGAGAGAGAGAGAGAGAGTATTTCAAATCCATCATTTTGAATAAACCAAGTTTGAAATTGATTGTTATAGTAATGATTGAAACAATATAACTGTTTGCAAATGAATAATTACAGACAAATGAAAAAGTGCATTGAAAAATAGTAATGTTTACGATCGAACATTTAGAAGTGAATTAAATGTCGGTATTAAATGACAAATGATTTGTTGATTTGACGTTAAACAAATAAACCAAACAACCAACTATATAATGAACTAGAAGTGGCTACCCAGCGTAACCTGGGTAGAAGGGGGAATAAAAGTTAGTCTCGCAGATCCATTAATATTTATCGTGAGTTTGATCCTCGCTGGATGTCCCATAAAAATCTCCACGTAAAAACGACAGGGTTAGACGTCAGTAATTTTTTCACTGGATAAAGGGAATGACATCACATATAAAAATTCTGTAAGAAATTTTAATTCAATAATTTACAATTTATAAAAAAAGAAAGATATAAATGAGGCAATTAATTCAATTAATCAATATTGTATTTCAACGCAAAAAAAAGAAAGAAAAGAAAAAGAAAAAAGAAACCATATGCCAAAAAAAAAAATAGCGCGCTAATTACTTTCCGTTCTGTTATTAAACAAATCTTAATTTTTAATTTTTAAATATCTTCCCAAATATCAATAAAAACTTCATTATTTTTGCACAAAACAAGCTCTGGTGATATCTAAGGTGTATACTTATTTACTTTGTCGTTAATTATTGTATTTTTGTCTTTTCCTCCAGACATATATACATACACACAAGCGCGTGGTATAATGGTTAAAGTCATAGGAAATGAACTCGTCGCCCCGAGTTCAAATCCTGGGCGTGGTAATTGCATTTGACTTAGCGCTAATACCCTTGGGAAAGGTATGAATCCTACTCTCCCTCCAGCTATGGGTAAATAGCAGGGCAGACTGGGCTCTTTAGCCTTGGTTAGGCAACCGGTCTAGGAGAAGGAAACTCTGAATTCAAACCTGTTAAACTCCGCTTAAGAAATTGACCTTGTGTCACATCCTGCTCGTGCGGAGGGTTGGTAAAATATATATATATATACATACACACAACTGCCCTTTATCTACAGGGGGTACAAAAGTAGGTATACAACAGCATCACACAGATGAAATTAGTAGCAAGTCTTAAGTGTTCTCATTTTGTAAAATGTTGATGTCATTAGCCATATCTAATTGTGACTAATAATTAGCATGTAAGTCGTCGGGGCGGCCAAATGTCGGTATCAGCCAGTCAGCGAGGGAGTATATCCCCTTTTCAATAGCGCTAGACCAAGGAGATTGTTTTTAGCATCTGAGGTGGAGCGCCACACCTACCATCAGCTCCTTACTTTACCGCACAGATCCCTGTGCTACTCATACGCTGAGTTGGCGAGGACCGGTATCGAACTAGGAACTTTGTGGTTTCTAGCCGAACGCTCTACCGACTGAGCTAACCCGGCCATGTTATTAATAATAATTAATGTTAGTACACATATATGCAACATTTGTTTGTTTAATAAATGCAGTTAGTATTGAATGTGTTTTTTTTTATAACTGTATACCTACTGTTGCACCCCCAGCCCCCTGTATGTATAGATAAATAAAACATTTCTCTGTAATTGTCATTTCGTAGTAATTAGGCATCTACGTGTCTGCCCCTAGTCGCATGGTCGACTTGTCAGTTGGGTCTGTAAAATACGCTGATTGCACCTGTGTAACGTAGCCGTTCGTCACGGTACCAAATAGATATATATTATATACTTTCTTACTGCTTCTTACTCTGGTCTATTCTTCCGACCGTCTTCTGATCGTCTAGTCTTTTATCTTGGTCTGGTCTTTCTTATATGGGTTCCGTGTCTGGTTCGGTTGGGGGCCATTTCTTATCAGAAGCCTTGTGTCATTGTTAGCTTTTAGTAATAACAACAAGACTTCGATTTACAATGATGTTACTTTATTCATGAACCCCAGGCCAGACAAATGCGCGCGGAGAGTCACATCTTGCTAGCTTCTAACACTGCAACTGACTAACTGCAACTGTCACTGCAACTAACTGAGTTGCTTACACCTTAAACCGAAAGGGGCTTTCTATCGCTTCCGATTCTCACGATCATCCCAGAACGCAAGGTGAGAGTGAGGTCAAGCATTGTCACTCACTCTCAAGGCCATCAGCTGTACTGATCGCCATAAGGATTTCTATACTACCTTAAAAAGTAATAGGGATCCAATTAATATGTAACACCTGCGCAGAGGGCTAAAATCATCTTAATGAGACCACCTGTTGTTGGTACATGACGAACCGTGATGCTTGGGGACGGAATCCTAGTGACTAAGCAGTCCATGACCTTCAATACACCACTTTGCCCCTAACTTAGGTAAGACGGGTGGTCGAAGACGCCTCTTCCAATCAATCGGCTGGTCACGTCAAGCCCTAGCACCTATATGATTGTCCCAATCCTATTGTCTTTATGTTAACACACAATTCTTTTTATCTTTGAGTCTTAGATATGACATTAAAATGTAGTGGTGATGTTCCAGTTTTAGAGCTCTGGGGAGCGTGGAATACCTATCTATTGCCATTACTCCCAGGTTCATTCTTACCCGGAGTGGTAGTACCTGTTAGAGTCCCATCTATAGGTTGGATAGATAAAATAGTCTTAAAAAATGTGTTTAAAAAGTGGAGTTTAAAGAAAAAAGTTTTATACCAAACAAGAATGAATTATAATAATCTGTGCTGGGGCACCGTCTCACTGTATGTATGTTATGTATGAGAACGATGCTCCGGCCAGTATTACAGTCGTCGAAACTGCCCGTTCCAACCTCCCGTTCTTATGTTGTCTGTTGATTTACAGGAAGGCTGAAAAAGAGCTTGTTTCGTTCCTTTTACCAACTCGGATGAAATAAGATTAAATAACCAATAGCTGTCAACGGATCAACAAAACAATTGAACACAACGCCTTTTTTTATGCTTATGTACAACTTATATACATTTATTTTACAAAGGAGCGAGGTGATTTCTTGTCCAGCTGATTGGCGATCTACAGCTAGTTTTTGGCTAAGTTATCAATTCTGTACCGAGTGGCAAGGCATCAGAGTGTATCTGTAAAGTTTTATCAAGGGCCCAGAGCCATGGCAAGCTCTCTTCTCCGGTCTTCGTTCCGGTCTCTTTTCTCTCGCTTCTCCTATTCGTCTCTGACGGTCTGACGGTCTGTGATTTATGGGATCCAGACCTCCCCACCCCTAACATATGTCTCTGATTGGCCAGCCACTCGATACAATTGCCTACGTGTCTAAATGGCCTTGTGCCAGCCTAGCCTGTATCTTTCCATTTGGAGTCAAGGCCAACTATTGTTTTATTTATCTAAGTTCTTGAAATTGTTGACGAACTTTTCAAAAACTGGAATCTTATTCATTAAATTATCATTTTATTTTGTGAACATTTTAAATTCCGATTATATATATTAAATTCCATAATTTAAAGAATTTATGCCTACGTGATGATTTTTCGTTTAGATAAATATATACCTCCAATATAAACATTATTATTATTATAATAATAATTATTATTATTACTTTTAATTTTAACAAACCACCATAATTAATAATTAGGGTAGTTTTAATTAATTGGTAATTAATTAATAGATTGCCAATCAACCCATAACAAAATAGTGTTACAGAATAAAGCTGTTGTAGAGGAGTTAACATCCCTACAGGATGGACTGGTTCATAGCCTATAATAGTCGACGTAGCAGTGATAGAAACAGGAAAATTATATCCGAACAAAATCACTGCGTTTGTCTACACATAGTTGACCCTCCTCATTCTTGTAAGTTTGTCTTTGTGAATTGTTCAACTTCTTGTATTTATGTAATAAGTATCTGCAAGCACCAGGTGCAAGTGCTGAATAAAATATATATCAAGCACATTATTTCTCTGTGTATCTTTTACTACTTCAACGATACAACAAAAGCAGAACGTCTTCGACATAAAATAACCCAAAAAGCGTTGAAATGCCGTAAAATTCAACCAACCACTCAACCAGTTGCATGATTGCAGGCTTTAATGTGGATAGACCCCTTTGCTGTCTGGCTTATACTGACTACAAGTCATTCCGGAAATTGTACTTTACTTTTTTAATTAAATTTCTTACTCAAAATTATCTGTAATTGTTATTAAGTAGGTCACCACAAGTCCGCCTCCACTTTCATGGTTGCCAAGTATTATTTAAAGATTACCTTGCTTTATTTCCATTTGAAATTCTTTTTTCAACCCGAGTCGGATTATTTTTGTATATATATATTTACCAACCTCTCCGCACGAGCAGGATGTAACACAAGGTCAATTTATTAAGCGGAGTTTAACAGGTTTTGAATTCAGAGTTTTCCTTCTCCTAGACTGGTTACCTAGCCAAGGTTAAAGAGCCAAGCCTGCCCTGCTATTTACCCATAGATGGAGGGAGAATTGTATTCATACCTTTCCCAAGGGTATTAGCGGTATGTGAAGTTCAAACAGCTTTGTCAAGGAATTGAACTCGGATCGACGAGTCCATTTCCTATGACTCTAACCATTAGACCATGCGCCTCCATTATTTTTGTATATAAGGCGTGCTGGGATCTATCACTTAAACATATAGACTCGGCACGGTCACGTGGATTAAACCACAGCCAATCAACAGCTCGAATACATGGTTAGTTAACTATTTAATCGCCGATATGGAAAGCCGTTCATTTGCACGTTATTCTATATTGAGGAATGGACCTGCAACCAAACGATCATACCCAACACTAAGGGACACCAAGGAACAACCAAAGGATCATACCCAACACTGAGGGAAACCAAGTATCAACCAAAGGTTTCTTCCCTAAGAATTGAGCTCTGTTTAACACAAGGGAACTCCGCTGGACAGTGTTCTTTCTTGAAGCCTAAAAATGATCACCAAAACCAGGAATTTGTTTAATTAAATTCCTCACTCAAAACATTATATGTAATTGTTAATTAGTAGGAATTTAGATCTCCACAATTCCGCCTCCAGTTGCATGGTTGCTAGGCCTTATTTAAGGACTGCCTTGCCTTATTTCCATTTAAAATGGTGTCTATTGCATTTCAGAATTGATCAGTAGATACCAATCGTTTCCTCTATTATTTGAGAGAATTACGAAGGAGCATATCAGAGCAAACATTAACAACGTGAAGCCTCCTAACGATGACCAACATGTGGCGACTTTTAATAAATATTGTAAATGTAAGGGAAAAAGAAACATCCGTGAGGACGCATCTGTTGACAAAATCTATTGCAGGTTGTCAAACTTCAATCGGAATAAACTGGCTCGACCATTTATTAAATCGACTTTGATTCCGGTCTGTGGACAGGATATTATAAGAAGCACAGCTGTTTTTATTCTTATTTTATTTTCTCTTCTTGTTGAGATACAGCGTAGCATTAATGGAAAAACACATCCCTAATAACAGGTATTAACCTCTTTCGCTTAATATATATATATATATATATTATATAATATATATATATAT
Organism: Doryteuthis pealeii; assembly: GCA_023376005.1. Classification (NCBI taxonomy): domain Eukaryota; kingdom Metazoa; phylum Mollusca; class Cephalopoda; order Myopsida; family Loliginidae; genus Doryteuthis; species Doryteuthis pealeii. The sequence continues at coordinate 28,767,902 of CM042150.1, read as the reverse complement.
TCGGTTTTGTATGTGTGTACTCACACCCACCCACACACATATATATATATGCGTGTGTGCGTATATATATATATATATATATATATATATATATATAATTACAAACGAACGGACACACATATGCAAGCGTATACACACATACGTATATACATGAGTTAATATATATATATATATATATATATATATATATATTAACGCAGGCATACACATATGTGTGTGAGTACACACGCTAACATACATGAGTCCACACACACGTGTATAATGATATAAACGCATATTTTCAGAGTAATAGCTCAGTCGGTAGAGCGTTCGGCTGGAAACCACAAGGTTCCTAGTTCGATACCGGTCCTCGCCAACTCAGCGTATGAGTAGCACAGGGATCTGTGCGGTAAAGTGAGGAGCTGATGGTAGGTGTGGCGCTCCACCTCAGATGCCAAAAAAATCTCCTTGGTCTAGCGCTATTGAAAAGGGGATAGACTCCCTCGCTGATTGGCTGATACCGACTTTAGGTCGGCCCGATGACTACTTACACATATACTCATAATATATATATATATATATATATATATATATATGTATATATATGTATGTATGTATGTATGTATGTATGTGTATGTGTGTTTGTGTATGAAGACAAACGCATATATATTTATACACTCATACATATATACACGAGTATGGACACACATATCTATATCAGAAGCACACATGCACACATATATATATGTGGTACATATATAGTTTTAAGAATATATAATGTAGCCATCAGCAAAAATGGAAAGATTTTCTAATAACATTTTTAATATATTTCATTGTAATCTATTGCACACACACATATATATGTGTGTGTATGTGTGTGTGTCTGTGTGTGTATGTGTGTTTGTGTGTGTTTGTGTGTGTATGTCTATTTCAGTTAAGGTAGCGTGAACATGGGGTCAACACCTGGTTACTAGCAGTTTCTTGTCTATGTGATATTCAGATTAAAGATTGCATAGGCAAGAAATTGTCAGTAACCAGTTGTTGACTCCATGTCCACGCTACCGTAACTCAAATATAAACGCTCTATCAATGATATTGACCATTATCTACTTATACATATAGCACCCATATTATTCTCAAAACAACAATATATATCAATATATATATATATATATATGTGTGTGTGTGTGTGTGTGTGTTGTCTCTCTCTCTCTCTCTCTCTCTCTCTCTCTCTCTCTCTCTCTCTCTCTCTCTCTCTCTCTCTCTCTCTGTGTGTGTATAAATTGAAGCGGGCTATTAGAAAGGGTAATTTTCAGTCCAGCGACATTCAAAGTGGAGAAATTCCAACATGTATTTTATGTCGAAGTGTATGTCTCTCCAGGACTGGACATGTTGTTACATAATTGTTAGTACCCTAACACTTATTTACAGTAGTGTAGAAACCAAAATGGCTTTTATAAGTTGCAGCTGGTGGCCTTGAAGGATTGAGTGACACGGCTTGACCTCATCCTGATCCTGACCTGAGGGGTTGATTTCGGCCTTCCCAAATTTGCATTAGGGGTGGGGGGTGATACGTGCACAGGATTGTTCAGGATTTGAACCTGGTTTTTTGAGTTCATTTATGCCTTTATGTCAGAAATGGTTGCCATGTCACTATGTAATTACTGAATTCATATGCAACAGTCCGACAGTAATGATCACATTCAATGACATTTATAAACAATTACTCTCCCTTTCTCTCTCTCTCTCTTTTTCTGTATATATATATTATAATATATAATATACCAAGCGTGTTAGTAGATCCTTGCGGAGAGAAAAAACCCGGCAGAAAGTTTGATTGTAAAAATATACTACCAAACATCAACCAGGAAGAAAAAATTTTTGAAAAAAAGAAAAGACCAAGATATTCGTACCAACAAAAAATAATCTATTGGTATAGTATTTGGCCAAAAGAAAAAACAATTTATATGTATATATATGTATATAAGATATATATATATATTCATATAACCGCAAGGAGAAGCTAATTTGTAAAAAGTGCTCGATACCTAAGTAGAGCCAAGTAATAAAGATAATCTACTGAGTCAGACGAACTTACTATTAGTTTCGCAATAAAGCTCTTCAGGGCTAAAATCTGACTCAGATTTTATCCCTGAAGAGCTTTATTGCGAAACTAATAGTAGGTTCGTCTGACTCAGTAGATTCTCTTTATTATAATATATATATATATATATATATATATATATATATATATATATATAGTGGTATCTTGACTTACGAGAGACCCACTTTACGAGTTTTTCCGACTATGAGTTGTCAGTTGATTTCTTGCTTTGAGTTATATATATATATATATATATATATATATATATATATATATATATTATATATATATATATATATATATATTAATGATTTGAAGGTAATTACAATGCATGTAAAAATAAAACAAAAAGATGTTTTTTTGTCTTATCGATTTCAAAGCAAACCTTTATCTTCAGAGACGGTTATCAGAAATGTACGTGCTTCAGTCTTTTTTTGTGTGTGGTTATAATTTTTGTTTGTTTCTTTCTTTTTTGTCCTCTTCTCTTTTTTCTTTCTCCCCCTTTCTTTTATTTATGTTATGAATGAAATTGGCGAATAACAGTAATTTCTTATTTTTGGAATATCTGTTGAGAATGAATGTTTGAATTGTTATGTATGTATATGTATCCAATATTGTCTGGTTACCTTCCGGTGAATAATGCAACAAAGTAGCTATGTTGAATTCAAAATAAAAACGGTCACATAGAAGAATTCATATACTTAGCTTTTATTTTATTTTATTTTTTTTCAGTTGTAAAATAAAATAAAATGTATTAATTTAATTAGATGGACCAGTAAATAAATAAATAAAAGATTATCTTTAATTATATATTAGAAGGATTGAAGGAAAATTTAAGAAAAATATATTTTATGAACTTTTTTTTAAATATAAAAAAAATTTCAAATAGATTAAATATTATATATATATATATATATATAATATATATATATATATATATATATATAGTTTCCATTCTGGCCTGAAGCAGACTGTCTTATTTAGTTGCACTGATGCCCCGTGAAACGGTGAATTAGGACTGTATGTGGATGAGAATGCATAGGCTCTCCACTTGTATTGGGTTGAACCATCTGGAAATGGAATTTTCCGGTGACGCTGATTACAAAAATGTGTTGGTGTAGCCCATAACCAATAAAAACAAGCTGCGTGGGCGAGGAGGTGTGTCTACAGGAAAACTGCGTAGGTGTCACGATCAAAAAGGCGTGACCCTATTGAGTTTAAGAATTATAAAAACAACCTTAGAAATCTGGATTGAACGGATCGAGACCGAGATCTCTCGCAGTTAGAAATCCCGAAGGCTCCTGTGTATGTGCATCCTCTAACAACAACTCTCAGTCTACATACAATCGAAGAATAAAAACGTAACTTTATATTCTTATATATACATGTGTTCCGTGTTCTTTGTCGGGTACAGTGACGGTATATAACACAACGATTATGGAGGCGCATCTAATGGTTAAAATCGTTGGAAATGGACTCGTCTACTCGATTCAATTCCTGGACGAAGCTGTTTGCATTTCCTATAGCGCTAATACACTTGGGATAGGTATGTATCCAATTCTCCCACCAGCTATGGGTAAATAGCAGAGCAGACTGGACTCTTTAACTATGGATAGGAATAAAAACAGTCTAAAAGAAAGGAAAACTCTGAATTAAAACCCGTTAAACTCTGCTTAAGAAATTGACCTTGTGTCACATCCTGATCGTGCGGAGGTGTTGATAAATATATATTACACAACGATCCTGTCGAAGGAAGCCCACACTCAGTGCATAAAAAGAACCGATTATTGACTTTGTGTGTTTATTTATTTATCGCCCATCAACCTGCAAATTTTGCCTACGATAAGTGACATTACGCATGAGCATATCGATAGCTCAAAGGAAACGAATTACTTAAATATATGGGCGTTAATAAAAAGGAGAAAACAACAACAACAAAATTATTCTGCAAACTCTGTTACCTAGGCAGCCTACGATACAGAGAATTGTATACATACGCTATCACCGGTGACGACAGATTTCATTGTCATTTGCAAAGATATCTTTTTCATGATATCTCTTCAATGTAAAACACGCTTGGCTTTGAGTAGTGGACAAGATACACTAGAATTGCTTCTCAAACTTTTAGCAATTACGAACTGGTTGATCATTTTTCGATCGATGTACAGACCGGTGTATAAAATTAAAGAATTTGTTAAACTTTGAATAAAAATTATTTATGTAGGCATGTTAAAATTAGCTTTATTTGATACAGAAATCTATCATCTATCATATATAAACTAAACCCCCAGTGAACAGTAGAGACTGTTTTGTATTCATCAATTTATTAAAGTCTTGTTTCGATAGAAGAGCATGCCATACACAATGGTTCTCAAATATCCAAATTGTTCTTATCACACTGATTGTTGAAAAAGCAGCCTTGCATAATTACGTTAATGGAAATAAGAGAAACATATTGAGAGCTTCCAATTCGAATAAACAGTAGGTTAGAATTAAACACCGAATATATAATTAATTAACATACACATTCCATAAATACATATAAAAAAAGAAAAAGGAATGAAATTGAAATTGATTGAACAACGAAAATAACAACCCACGTGGCATGTTTATAATGTCCAAAACAAAAATATATATAAACACACAAGACCACATCCATTTCAAAAACAGTCTCTGAAGATGAAGATACTTCGAAATTGATTAGACATTAGACACTATTTTATCTTATACTCATTGTAATTGCCTTCAAAATCTTCTATTAATAATGGAGATTCGCTTCCGGTTTTTGTCTGTAACAAAAATTACGTCACTGCTTACGTCCCATTACCCAAAATCGTCATAGAATAAATACACTCAAAATTTGAACATGCAACATTAGACAGTCCTCATTGTTTTTTTAAAACAAGTTTTAATAAATACATGACTGGTATTATATATCTATATATAGTTTGTTTTATTTTAATACATCTCTAAAGTTTACTTTTCAAATTGTTTTATTTTTTAATTCTTTAATGAATTTGATGATTTTACTTACTTAGGGTACAAACTCGCTGACATTGAATTTTTTCCTTCCACTCCTCGGGCAATATGTTTCAAAAATCTATTTTTACATCGCCCGGAGGGTGTTTTTTTATTTTGTACTAGTATAAATAATAATATATTTTCAAATTTTATTTTATATGTATGATTGCTGTACTTCAAAACTATACACATTTTTAAAAATCCTATGTGGGACCTGTACTATAGTATTCTATGGGCCGGTACTGGTCCGGTGAACCGGCTATGAGAAGCACTGTTCTAGCTGACTATAAAACCTCTATAAAACTATATGAACTTCGAATAAACATGAACTTATGCAGGCATGTTAATATTAGCTTTATTTGATACAGAAATAAATCATGAATATATATATTTACCAACCCTCCGCACGAGCAGTATGCGACACAAGGTCAATTTCTTAAGCGGAGTTTAGCAGGTTTGAATTCAGAGTTTTCCTTCTCCTAGACCGGTTGCCTAACCAAGGTTAAAGTGCCCAGTCTGTCCTACTATTTCCCCATAGCTGGGGGGAGAGTAGGATTCATACCTTTCCCAAGGGTAGTAGCGCTAAGTGAAATGCAATTGCCACGTCCAGGATTTGAACTCAGGGCGACGTGTCCCTTTCCCATGACTTTAACCATTACACCACGCGCTTTCTACCAAAAATATAAATCCTGAATATAAGCTAACCCACAGTGTACAGTCAATGGGAACAGTGTCATTGTCATTTTATCTATCAATTTGTCAAGTCTTTGCTCGATAGAAGAGAGTGTTACGTATGGTAAGTTTGTTTCAGTAAGTTGTGGGGACTTTTACTCAGTAGCTGCCCTGCTCTCGGTAGACTATTTAAAATGCAGGGCTGATAAGACTCGTTACCACACACCACAACAACAACTTTAAAAAAAGGAAGCTTCTTCCATTTTTAAGGAATCACATTTAGATCTAAGAATATCTAGACTAAGTAAAAATAAAAAGTTTTTTTAAAATTTCTTTTTAAAACTTTTTTTAAAAGTGTTTTAAAAGTAAAAAACCAAAAATTTTAATTAGAGCTAACAATAAAGTTTAAATTACTTTGCTCCTTTTTTTTTCTTTTAAATATTTACTTACCAAAAAACTTGATTCCTTTTCTTCTACAAATTTTAGTCGCAGAACTCGAAAAAAGGTCGCAGTGCTGAAATTTATAAAAAGGTAATTAGATTTTTATAAAAACAACTTAGGTGGAAAAATTGCACCTCTGCGGGCTAAAGAGCAGAAAATGAACAAAGTTGATATTTTTAGAAATATGTTCGCAATTTTAGTTCAGATATATCTACTATACCATTTTTTAAAATCGCAATTTTAGTGTCGATATACGGTTGGTGTGCTATACATTTAAAAAAATTAGGTTTGATAACTGCGAACTGGCAGGTAGTACTCCATAGGGTAATTTTCACCTTTAGTTGGCTAAATTCCTAGCATAAAATTGTGCATGCACATTATCTGAAATGAACTTAATTGTTATTAAGAACACATTTTATGATGTTTTTGTTTTAAAGCATGAAGTTGTATTGTTTTCGAAAAGTTTCTAAGATGTGTGTATTTCGCACGGACACTTTCAAAATGGCTACTGGCTTGTTTCAAAGTGAAAGTCAGTTGGCTAAATTCCTTGCATAACATTATCTGAAATGAGCTTAATTGTTATTAAGAACACATTTTATGGTATTTTTGTGTTAAAGCATGCATTTGTATTGTTTTCGAAAAAGTTTCTAAGATTTGTTTATTTCGCACAGTGACTTTCAAAATAGCTACCGGATTGGTTCAAATTGAAAGTCAAGGGAGATTACTCTAAGTGCCTTATTTGCTAGGAATTTTGACAACTAAAGGTGAAAACTACCCTCCATAGACCGCCACCGGTCCGGGGGACCGCCTATGAGAACCTTGCAGACAAATACTATCGCAGAAAAGTTAATCTTAAGTAAGTGGCTCACGTATGCATACCATATGTGTGAATAGGTATGTCTCTAGGGCAGAATACGTGATTACGGGTAGATAAGTAAATATTGTGGCGTGGCGCTTCCATAATGATTATCGTCGAAGAAAATTCATTCGACGAGTGAGGTCCAAATTCTATAATAGTCTATATGCGTTTAGCTTCGCAACATTGGTTAGAGAAAAGTCATGTACCCGTCTATTTTTCCCACAGCTACGGGGTGGTGGAAACAGTAGAACAGACTAGCATATTCAAAATGGTTCAGGACAATCAGTCTAAGAAAAAAGAATATCGGAGATAGAGTAGGTATTTATCCTATAAATGAAGCTGGATTTTATATTGCCCAGCCGGTTCAACACGGGTAGGATATGAACATGGTCGCTAATATGGGATCGAACTCGCTGTTCAGTAGTAATGGATCTGCGAGACTAGTTTGCTAACCATTACTCCGCGATGTGACGCCCTACAAAGACTAAAGTAAACTAAAGGAAGTAAAAACTAAGAATAAAAAAAACAAGTCGTGGTATGGATAGATTGTAAAAGAAATGACATTAGTTTGCACACACCACACACATATTATATATAATATATATATATATAATATATGTATGTATATATTATATAATATATATATATATATATATATATTATATATAGTGGATAGTTGGGTAGTGGATTTTATTATCTCTAGATGGGGAGTGTTTATATGGTGATGCAGGGTGTGGGTCAAGAATGTTTGATGATGGGGTTGGGTGAAGATGAATGGGTATGTGTATGTGTGTATGTCTGTTTTAATTGTCTTTTATATATATGTGTGTTTGGAAAGTGGAGACTCTCCAAATTTAATAAAAACATAGATAAAAGAACTAAAAACATGAATTAAAACCAACTTATATACCTCATGATGACGACTGGCGAAACAGTCGAAAGCGCTCGGGATAACAGTATGGGAAATATTCTACATCAATTGGATCCAAACACCAGAAAGATCGCCAGACGACTGGAAAAAATATAGATAAAAAAAAATGAAGAAAGAGTACTCCGTGTTATTCAATAACACATGCCTGAAATATATATTATATATATATATATATAGTATATATAATATATATATGGTCATCCACAGGCATCGTGTTTCGACGAATCACGTCTCCTCAGTGTGGCTAGATTTTGCAAAGTAACTCCGGCCTGGAAAGAACCAGACTGATTTTCTGTCAGTCCGGCATCTTAACCACTTGGACATCAACCACCTTCAGGGAAGGGGCAGATTTTTAACCGTTAAATACATACTTAGGGATATATGTTACAGCCGTTAGAGAGCTCACATCCGTTTTATAGGAGAGCCTTGCTATTTAAGCTTTACGACCGGCAATAAAAATTTTACCCCAGAGAGCTCAACCAACAAAGAATTGGAAACATATATATTTTTATATCCACAAACACCGTATTTTAAGTCATCCACAGACACGTGTTTCGGCGTTTCACGCCTCTTCAGTGTGGCTAGAACTCAGTCGAACTTAGAATGACTGTTTTCCAGCCTGATATCTTATCCCCTCGGCCACTGACAGCTGTTGTAGCGGGACTGATGTTTTTAAACTATTAAATACATAGGTTTGTTTATATATTTTACGATCACAGAGAGATCAATTTTTGTGGGGAAACGATCATTGCTTATATGCTTAGTAGTTAAAGTTAATTTAAATCACTCCTTAGGGAGCTCATACAAAATTTATGGGAGCATATATTAATACGTCATCCACAGACACGTATCACGCCTCTTCAGTGTGGCTAGACATAAATATCCTTGGCTAGGGTCGAACTCAGACTGACTGTTTACCAGCCTGATATGCCAACCCCACCGTTCGGGCAATATGTCACACAAGATCAAGTTTGGAATCGTAAATTTTCTTCACCTAAACTGGTTGCCTAATCAGGGTTAAGGTTAAAGTCTACCTTACAATTTACCCATAAATGGAGGGAGAGTAGTTGTTTGCGTACCTTTCCCATGGCTATTAGCGCTATCTGAAATGCAAAGTTTCGTCAAGCATTTGAACTCTTGTCGCCGGGTCCAGTTCCTTTAAGGATAACCATTACACAATGTACGAACATACGTATTTAAAGATATGTACTGTTTTTTAATTTTTTCCTGGTGTCAGTATGACTCACTGTAGTGGATTCATTCTCAAAACAAAACCTCATTTTGATGTTAAACATTGTTTGCTAAATACATCTAATGGTTTTAAAGTTTTTGAAAGATATTTCTTTAATCCTCGCTTCTTCTTCTATTCAAATACAAAAATGAATGCGTCTATTCATTTAAATTTCTTATTCAAAACGAAATAGTATTATCTGACAATTTTTTTAAATGCAGATTTCTATTGACATAATGGATCTATATTCGAACTCGAGGTTTAATATATATATATATATATATATATATATATATATATATATATATCAAACCTCGACTTATAATTATGTATATATATGATAATATATATATATATATATATATATATAAATATATATTATATATTATATATATAAAATAAAATTATATATAATTATATATATGTAATTATATAATATAAATATATATATTATCTTATTATAATGGAGATTGTGTGTTTTTCTGTCTGTGACCGAAACTATATTCCTACTCAAGTCACAATTCTCTTAGTTATTCACATTCTCCATGATTTTATTTTTATCTAAACCTCAATTATTAATAAAATTGTCTAACATTATTAATACTGTAACTATGTCTACATACTGACAACATGCATTATATTTAATATACAACATAATAGCAGTTTACATTGTGAACGGGAAGGCTAATTTGCAATTAATATTTAAAAATCGAATTATAATAATATGTGCTTAGTATTATTTATTTCTAACTGTTTGGTTTTATTTTAATGAATATAAGCAAAAAATCTCTTCAATGAATCTTAAATGAAATCCCATTAACAAGATAAGATAACTGTCATTTTATTCTTTACTTTCTCTTATAACTAATACTTAAATTAGAAAAAAAAAAAAAACAATGAAAGACGAGAGTGATGGAAGAGTAAGTTTCAGTTGTTCATTTTTTATTATACTCCCTCTGTATTCAAAATCTTTTATTATACTCCCCCTGTTTCAAATCTTTTATCTGTATTCTTATTTAGTTTCATTAGCCTTTTCTAATTTTATACAATATTTTATTACATTAAAACTTAAATACTTGTACCCGGAGGTGCATAATATTTGCTAGTATTATATAATAATATTATATATATATATATATATATATATATATATATATATATATTTGATTATTGAGATCTTTAGATCAGAAAACATCGCATATTCATTAATGTTTATTCAAAAGAATGAAATGTTCATGGAAATAATATGCACTGACACAAATCTGTATCTATTAACAGGAACAGGACCTATGGATATACCACAGTATAATGGTTTAATTATTAAAACGTTTGATATGTTTACTTAAGAGCTATTGCGAAATAATTCAACGTGTTAAAAGTATTATAATCTTGATTTAAACTCTCTCACTCTTTTCTTTTCTTTATTTTTTTCATTATGTTCGATTAGAAACAGATTAGCGTTATTGCTTTCACACGCTCACCCTCTCTCTATCTTTTCCCTCTCTCTCTCTCTCTCTCTCTCTTCTCTCTCTCTCTCTCTCTCTCTCTGTGTTTTCTTTCTTTCTTTCTTTCGTTCTTATAAGCAACACCAGATAATCAGAATTCACATTTTTGCATTTCATCTTTGACGATTTGGACGGCTTCATTTATAAAGCAGAGAGTTTCTCTGAATGTTTGAGATGAGGCTTGAATATTAGTATTATCTGCGTTATTCGGACTATTGTCCTCATCTTCATTGTTATTTGTACAACGTTTCGGCCGATATACCCTTCGGCCTTCTTCAGGTATTTCTTGTCGGACTCGGGAACCTTCTCAGACTCGGGAACCTTCTTTTCGAACACGGGAACTTTCTTGTCGTATTCGGGAGCCATAACGGAACTTTGAACCTAACCCTTTATCTATTCCACGGGGATATCCTGTTCTCATTCCGCTAACCATAGCTGGGGTAGGAGTTGTGTTAATTAATTATTTTTCTAACTGCTTTCACTCAGGATTGAACTCGGGTTCCAGAGATAACTGTCACTTAGAACTGTCTTAACCTAACTGCCTTATCCACTCGGCCATGTGTCCAATTGGAATTCGAAAAGAAGGTTCCCGAGTCCGAGAAGGTTCCCGAGTCCGACAAGAAATACCTGAAGAAGGCCGGAGGGTATATCGGCCGAAACGTTGTACAAATAACAATGAAGATGAGGACAATAGTCCGAATAACGCAGTACAAATAACAATGAAGATAGGGACAATAGTCTGAATGACGCAGATAATACTAAAGCAGAGATTGTTGCAATATGATAACGGTCGTACAATTAAGGGACACCAGTACTAATATATAGATTTGATAAATTTGAAGATTTTACTTACATATGTTACAAACTATCTTATATTGAATTTCAAACTCCCACTCTCAAGCAATATCTTTCAAAGATTAATATTTACACCGTCCGGAGCGCGTTTTTTTATCTTTTTTTTTTTTTTTTGCTAGTGAAACAAATTATCTAACCTCATCGCAAAATTTCAAATAGATTTTTGTTCTTCCTATATTTTTTTTATATCTTATATCCATATCATCTGTGGGAGTAGGTGTTGGATAATGTCACCTGATCTCTCCTAGCCTCGATTTGATTTCCATTTATTTGTTCAGTCTGGGGAGTTTCCTGTGTACCTTCTATTGATACTGCTCACGTGGTCATATCTTTATTGATCTTTATTTTTCATGTTTGTAGGGTTTTATTTCATTTATTATTCATTTTTTTCTACCCTTTTTTTTTTCTCCCCCAAAAGATACGCCATTGTTTTCTTTTTCTTTCGCTTCCTGTTGTTCTGTTGTATTATCTCTTCATTATTTGTGGCCTCCCACGACACAGATATTGCTATCATTGCCAGGGATTGGTTGACAGAAAATCTCGAATCCACATCACTGCTAAAACCATCCGAATCGATATATCTCCATGTATTTCTCTTTATTGCAACGGCAGCTTCCGGCTTATACAGAACACGAGAGCTACATTTTGTAACGGTATCGTCGTAGGAAATGACACGGCCGAACGAGTTCAAACGAGACTGTTTACATTTCACATGAGCATTATCTCTCTTCTTT
>CM042150.1:28745645-28755470 GCA_023376005.1 Doryteuthis pealeii | reverse complement strand
GAAAAGAGATATTCCACGGCGTCCAAATCGCGGCCGCGTTTCAAGGGGTACCAAATGTATTAACCCGCCTGTCGGGTAACTTTCCATGAATCTTTATTTTAATTTTAAACGGATCCTAATTAAAATTATAACGACAGGTACGTTCATAATTTAATAGGCTGTTCATAAAAAATGTAACTCTAGAAAAGCTAGAATTAAAAAAAAGTCTTGAGCAAGTGAGACGTTTTAAACATCATACCGAAACAGGACGGGAACAATAGATGAGGCGATAAACAGATAATAAGAGACTTTGGGTGGAGTGGACCCTGGGAGTAAAAAAGGAACAGAGCAGTCAGGCATTATCCATGAGACTGGACGAGGCTGAAGCGAGTTCGAACTACAAGTCGAATTATTATGATCTTTTTCGGACTATCTATCTCTCACTAACATATTTACATCACAAGAATCACACGCATACGTTACATACTTATATACACATATAATATGTGTGTGTGTGTGTGTGTGTCCACAGACACGTGTTCGAAGGTATCACCTCTCAGTCAGTGTGGCTATATATTAACAGATACCCCTGGCCGGGTTTGAAGACCCGAATGAACTTCCGTTGCGCAAGCCTCTTACCGTGCGGCCAGAGGCAACTGTCAAATATAGGAGAATATTTAATTGCTACATTTCTAGCGGAAATGAAATTCACTATAGTCTCTCAGACATTTGTAACAAAGCGAGCGTTAGCTACACGCTAGAACGGTGAAATTTTACAATTAAATCCCTATTCAAAGTACTCGACCAAAGTGGGAGTATATATAATATAAATAAGTAATCCACAGACACGTGTTTCGAGGTATCACCTCTCATCAGTGTGGCTATACGTTAACAGCTACCCCTGGCCGGTTTGAGACCCGAATGAACTTTCTTTCGCCAATATATATATATATATATATATATATATATATATATATATATTCAGTATCCTTGTTTTTTACCAGTGCCCAAAATACCGACCACGTGAAAGCTTGAAACATTCAATACCGTGGTAATGACATGAACTCTTTTTCTCCAGATATGGGTTAAATATTACCACTACCTTCTTCTACCAGGATAGTTACGGCATTAAATAACCCACAAAAGTTAACATGCCATTAAACAAAATACCATACCAAAATGAAAAGTCACGTTTTAAAACAGTGGTTCCCGCTATATCACCGAAGTTAAACAGAGATGAGCCTGTTTAGTATTTAGATGGGTAACAATTTAAGCAACAGCAGGTACTGTAAACAATTCGATGTCAAAATGACGATTCGGTATTAAATAATCCGAAAGAGGTAAATATGCAGTAAAACAACCAGCAAACCTCCCAAAATAAACCACAAAGGTTGATATGCCATTAAACAAAGAAACCAAAGCCAACCTAGAGGACCCCAAGATCAGGTCCCCACCAAAATGGTACGAAAGATGAGTGGGGAAGGAGGAGTGAGATGTCGAGGGGCCCAAAGAAGTTAAAAGCCTAGAGACCTCACATGGGTGAATTTGGCACTCGTGCAGGGCCTTACAAACTTTTTAAAAAATCTCTGGATCATTTTTATTTCTATTTTGGACCATATGGCCTTTAGGCACCCCTTTTTGATCTCGATTAAGAAAGGACATGTTTTTCATTTACACCGTCAATATCCGGTTATTTTTAGATTTTTTAAATTATAAAACTAACCCTAACCCTAACCCCTAACCCTAACTCCTAACAAACAACCGGATATTGACGGTGTAAATGAAAAATATGTCCTTTCTTAATCGAGATAAAAAAAGGTGTGCCTAACGGTAATATGGTCTTCTATTTTACTATGATAGACCCCACCTCCATAGCTATTCAATGTTTAATAATCCTATTGCATTTTTATTGATCATAATAAACATTGAATAGCTATGGAGGTGGGGGTCTATCATAGTAAAATAGAGGACCATATTACCTTTAGGCACACCTTTTTTTATCTCGATTAAGAAAGGACATGTTTTTCATTTACACCGTCAGTGCAATATTTTTTGCTTTTCCGGATCCACCAAAAAGTTATATGGTCCTTGGGGAGCCATATGGACCCCAGATGAGAACCACTGCTCTAGAACCTGATTCGGTCTATTGTCACACCAAGGACACTCGTTTCAGTCTCTAAACGACAGAGACGTCACACTTTCCCCTCTATATTTGTCCTTCCTGTAAATCTAACGGTCTATTTCATTCTACGAGCCTGCAAGTCGCCAGTCGATGACGCGGGAATGCTGCAATGCAGTACATAAATCAATAACTGACTACATAGAACTAATAATAGTACTCGCGCGCCATGAGTAACGTTGGCAGTTGGGCCAATAGCATGGAAATCTAAGCGCGTTTTCTCTTTATGTCTCCCTCCCCCCCCCCACACACACACACACACTCCGCACTCACTCCTCCTCTTACAATAACCGGAGAAAAAGAAGAAACACGCCCACCATCTTTAATAAGCCTATTCAAGTCAGTCGTAAGTTCTTAAATTAAGTAGAGAAATTCTGCAGCCCATTCTTTAAAGTGGGTAGAGCGTATGTGCCTTGAATATTGAATGTTTCGAATCCTTGTTATTACTCGAGCTCAAGGTTTCACGTGGTCGGTATTTTGGGCGCTGGTAAAAAACAAGGACACTGAATAATATATATATATATATATATATATATATATATATATATGTGTGTGTGTGTGTGTGTGTGTGTGTATGCATACACACACATATATATATGTGTGTGTGTATATAAATATTTAACGTATGTATGTGATTCAGTGTATGTAAATATGCTAGTGAGATATAGATAGATAGATAGATAGATAGATAGATAGAGAGAGAGAGAGAGAGAGAGAGAGAGAGAGAAGAGAGAGAGAGGAGAAGAAAGTGAATACGTGCTGCTGTTGGCTCGCCTCGATGATGATGATGATGTGGATGATGATGATGAGTAGTAAAATGACCTAGTAGATATACATGAAGTTCCTTGAATCCTCCATGATTTTCAATGTGTGTTATGATGCATAAAAAACAAGGATACTGAATAATATATATATATATATATATATGTGTGTGTGTGTGTGTGTGTGTGTACTTGCAAACACACACACATTTATATGTCTGTATATAAATAGGTAACATATGCGTGTGATTCTGTGTATGTAAAATGCTAGTGAGATATAGATAGAGAGAGAGAGAGAGAGAGAGAGAGAGAGAGAGAGAGAGAGAGAGAGAAAGAGTAAGAGAGAAACAAGAGAATACGTGCTGCTGTTGGCTCGCCTTGATGATGATGATGATGATGATGAGTAGTAAAATGACCTAGTAGATATACATGAAGTTCCTTGAATCCTCCATGACTTTAAACGTGTGTTATGATGCATTAAAAAATACTGAATAATATATATATATAATATATGTGTGTGTGTGTGTGTGTGTGTACATGCAAACACACAACACATATATATGTTTGTATATAAATAATGTAAGCGTGGTGATTCCGGTATGTAATATGTTAGTGGGAGATAGATAGAGTAGATAGATAGATAAGAGAGAGGAAGAGGATGAGAAGAAGAGAGAGAGAGAGAGAGAGAGAGAGAGAGAGAGAGAGAAACAAGTGAATACGTGCTGCTGTTGGCTCGCCTTAATGATGATGATGATGGATGAATGAGTAGTAAAATGACCTAGTAGATATACATGAAGTTCTTTTGAATCCTCCATGACTTTCTACGTGTCTATGCATATGAGAGTATTTTTGCCTCCCTACTCCTAAAGATTGGTTTATAAAAGCATTTTTGTTCAAGAATCCAAAAATGTTATCACAAAAATCTGAAAGTCAACCAATTTTAAGTTATTGGGTGATTTCTGATTTTTTTTATAGCAAAATCAATATCCCGATAGGCATATATGACAAAAATTGTTTCTATTATTATTTTATAAGTATAATGACATTATTTGTACCAAAAAGATAGTTTGATTTTTGCACAAATCAAAGCTACAACATCAGCTACAAAATTCATTGATAAATTGGTTGACTTAAGACTTTTAATATCATTTCTGGATTCTTTGGCACAAGAGATGCTTTTTATAAACCAGAGAGAGAGAGGAGAAGCTCATTTTACAGAACAAAATTAGATTAAAAATAGTCGCCATTTTTCGCGACCCGTCTAAAATTGAAAACTAAATTATCGACATAACTCCGTTAATTTTTTGGACTTGGAAGCTCAATTTTGGGGATTGACCAACCTTATCATAATCCACATTTGAACAAAATTTCAGAAAAATTGAAGTGGGTGGGTGACATGACTTGGATGATATGACATGGAATTACCCGTAGTTATATTTCCTAGGCTTACTTTATTCGGACGAGGATAAAAGAAATATGCAGCGTTTAGTGCGAAAGAAACTGACTAGGACACAAATAGTGTGCGGGATTAGTCTACTAATCTTTGCTTGACTGTGAGATGCTCTTAAGAACATTTAAATGAGTTTATAGTAGTCTAGCTCAAGTTCATAAGTACACCGAAGCCAAAGAAGAATAAATCTATACTATAGTGACATTTTAAGAAGGATTCTAATGTTACCCTACATGGACATCAACCAACAAGTATATCTCTGTCTCCCTGTCTCTGTCTGTCTGTGGTCTGTGTGTCTGGTCTTTCTCTCTCTGGCGCTCCTCTCTCTCAATATATATAATATATATATATATATATATATATAATATATTATATATATACACACATACAGTGTGCGGCATAAGTAACGTCCTTTGTTTAAGTGGAACAAAATTAAAGCCTTTTTGAATATTCTTTATTTTTTTTCGAACATGAATGTATTGGCCACAGGTTAATGGAATTAATATAATATATTAACAAAATTGATATAATGCTTATTCGGTTCAATAGTGTTCAATATAAATGAAATCAAACCAAATTTAAGAAAAAATAGTTACAACATATATAAGGTTTTAGAATTTAGTCATTTATTTGAGATGTTCAAAATGTTCCCCTTCATGTTCCATACAATTTTTGAAGTCTACCAGCAACACTTTCACAAACTTTTTTGGCACATTTCAATGGTAATTTCCTGGAATTTATCTGAAATTGCATTCTTTAATTCTGGAATTGTTTTCGGCTTAAGATTGTAAACCTGATCTTTCAATAGACCCCACAAAAAAAGTCCGGTATGTTAGGTCTGGTGAACGTGATGGCCATTCAACTGGTCCTCTTCGTCCTATCCATCTACCTTCAACATTTTCGTTTGATCATTCCCTAACTCTTATCCCACAAGATATGAAATTTAAAAGGGCGTTACTTATGCCGCACTCTGTATGTATGTATGTATGTATGTATGTATATATATATATATATATATATAGTAGAGCAGGATAAAGCCTGAAATAAGGGTATGATTCCTCGATCCTCTGTGACTCTCATTACAGACACGTTCATAAAATACAATGTCAGATGTGATTTGCCCTCATTATATTTATAAACATCATGAAATTTGGCAGGTGGGGACTTCCATAACGGTGTGGGTAAGGACACACACACATAAACACACACACACACACACACACACACACACACACACACACAATATATATTAATATATATATATAAATATGAAAGTAAGTAAGTAAGAAGACACAGAATGTCCTATTGTCAATATCAGTTGGTCAACAGGGGAATCTATCCCCTTTTCGTTAGCACTAGAACAGGGAGATTTTAAAGAGCGGCACATTTATCATCTGCTCCCCACTTTACCACACAGATCCAAGTGGTGCTACCCATGCGCTGTGTTGGCGAGAGCCGGTATCAAATCCGGATCCTTGTGTTTAAATGCATATATATATGCCTGTGTGTGTGTGTGGACTAGTTTAAGCTATGTATATATTATATAGTTCAATAAGAATAAAGTTATTTCCCCAGAAAAATGTTCAACCCCATTATGCATATGCAGCGGGAAGAGTAGATATTTTACCCCAACCCTAGGTAAGATGTGACACAAGGTTACAAATATGGGTCATCCTCGAATTTCAGTTATGGTGGATTCTTTGAGACTAAGAATGTGTCACCAAACAACTACGTCTTCCAAAAGAGCTGAGACAACGAGCAAGTCGGCAATGTCACCAATGATCGTCCCTGGCCTGAATAGTCCTCCACAAAAAGGTTCTGAGCACTGCGATTAAGCCGACAAGGCTGTACTGCCCATAACGTTGCTAGAAATACCAGCTTATAGGAAATCTGGGAAGATGCTGACATTGATCTAAAACACCGGGGACAACACAGAAAACCAACGCTGTGAATAGTGGGAAGCCGGAAATATGTGATGACAGAGCATACATTATGAATCAAAACGGATGGCCATTTATTCATTTAATGTGATTACAGGGTATGAAATACGTAGGTGGGTACTAGCGTTTAGATATATATAATATAGAGAGAAAGATATTTATCCAATTACTCAATCAATTATTTTTTTAATGTGGAATTTACAAATAAATGGGTGCCTTCAAAGATAAAAATAATGTCCAAGCTTTTAAACACCTTCTTTGGAGTGCTAGAATTAATATTATTTATTAATCCAAGAATGGATTCTGATACTAAGTGATGATCTCTTTATTCCGACTAATGCTCATACAACTTGATTTAAACTGTGAATATATATATATATATATATATATATATATATAATGTGTGGTGTGTTGTGTGTGTGTGTTGTGGTTTGTGCTATTGAATAACACGGAGTACTCCTTCTTCATTTTTGTTATCTGTATTTTTTCCAGTCGTCTGGCGATCTTTTTTGGTGTTTGGATCCAATTGATATCGATATTTCCCATACTTTTATCCGAGCGCTTTCGACTGTTTCGGCCAGTCGTCATCAGGGGGTATATAAATTTGGTTTTAAGTTCATTTTTTTAGTTTTTCACTATGTTTTTTAATAAAGTCTATTATTTTTTTTTTTAAAGACGACTGGAAAAATACAGATCCAAAAAATTGAAGAAGGAGTAACTCCGTTTATTCAATAGCACATGCCTGAAAAATAAACTTGCGCCAAATACACAAGATAATATATTAATATAATATATATATAATATGCGTGTGTGTGTGTGTGTGTGTGTGTGTGTGTGTTTATGTTGTGCCTCCGTGGTTTGCATTATTCTCTTTCTTGCGTTAAAGAGCTTATATTTTTATTTGGTTTGGTTTCTGCTTTGTTTAATGGCAAATCAACCGCGTGGATTATTTAGTACCAAATCCATCCTTGTTAGAAGAACAGTAGCTGTACTATTTAAGCCCGTAGTTAGGAGGATTAAAAAGTTCATACCACTGTGTAGACACTTGATGTTGTCTAGAGGACTTCCCTGGAGCAATGACCGATAGAGGCGGATTGGGTGTGTGAAAGACAGAGAGAGGGGGAGAAAGAGAGAGAAAGAGAGAGAGAGAAAGAGAGAGAGAGAGAGTCAAGTGAATACGTGCTGTTGACTCGACTTGATGATGATGATTTGATGATGATCGATGACCGATAGGGACGGATTGTGTGTGGTGTGTGTATGTGTGTGTGTGTGTGTGTGTGTGAGAGAAAGATAGATAGATAGATAGAGAGAGAGAGAGAGAGAGAAGAGAGAGAGAGAGTCAAGTGAATACATGCTGTTGACTCGTCTTGATAATGATGATGATGATGATGATGGTAAGTGATGACCGATAGGGACGGATTGTGTGTGTGAGAGAGAGAGAGAGAGAGAGAGAGAGAGAGAGAGAGAAAGAGAAGAGAGTCAAGTGAATACATGCTGTTGACTCGTCTTGATGATGATGATGATGATGATGATGATGATGATGAATGACCGATAGGGACGGATTGTGTGTGTGTGTGTGTGTGTGTGTGAGAGAGAGAGAGAGAGAGACAGAGACAGAGACAGAGAGGGAGAGAGAGAGAGAGTCAAGTGAATACGTGCTGTTGTCTCGCCTTGATGATGATGTGATTGGTGAGTATCAGTATTCAAAATGACCTAGTAGATATAGATGAAGCTCCTTGAATCCTCCATGACTCTCTACGTGTGTTTGATGCATAAGAGAGTCGTTTTGCTGCCATTTATTATCAACCGGCATATCTGTTGATATGGCCATAACAATGGCGTCAATGGAGGCATGAGATCAGCACCGGAAGCTGTTGTTAGAATCGAGATAACTGTAGCGGAAATCGACGCTTTGGTAAGCTAGGACCGGAAAAATAAAGTTACCAAAAAAAAAAAAAAGAAGATAAACAAACAAAAAAAAAAAACAGGACTTGAACAAGAGAAAATAAATAAATAAATAAATAAATAAAGAGAATAACAAACAAACAAACAAACAAAACAGAAGATAAAATATGAACAACGCGATGAGATTCGAAGGCAATGTTGTAGGGGGGGGGCATTGACCGAACGGAAAAGAGAATTTTTATGGAAGTATTTAGGAATGAAAAGACTGAGAGGAAGCGAAAAACCATCAATGGGTGATTCGGATTTCATAGCTTGAAAAAAGAGGCGCCGTGTGTGCGGCTGTGATCTTTAGATTAAAAGAGAAAGAGAGAAAGAGAGAGGGGAGAGAGAGAGAGAGGGGAGAGAGAGAGAGAGAGAAGGAGAGAGAGAGAGAGGGGGATAGGAGAGAAGAAAGGGGGAAGAGTGAGAGTGAGTGAAAAAACGTTCTTGGCTATGGGTTTGTTTTTGAGAGATTCCAGGACAGTCTTTAATGAAATTGAGCATGGGGAGAAGACAGAATGGAAGAAGAAAATAATGGATGAAAAATCGGAGGAGAAGATAACGAATAATAAAATAAAATAGAATAATAAAAACTAAACAATGTAAAAATATTGGGAAAGGAAAAAAAATCAAATAAAAGGGGAAAATGAAAGACTGGAAATAATGTAGGAATTAGGTTGAAATCGATTGAAGGATGAAGAAAACAAAGGATAGGAATTAAATATGTTAATACCAAAGAAAGAAAGAGAAAAGAAGATAGAATGAATGAATGAATGAATGAATGAAGGAAAGAAAGAAAGAAAGAAAGAACGGACAGAAGAGAGCGGAAAGAAATATGAGGTAGGAATACACAAAATAAAAGAAAGGAAGGAAGAAAGAAAAAAAAAGAAAGAGAAAAGGATGGAAGGAAAAGAACGAAAGAATATGAGATACGAATACATTAAATAAAAATGCTAACGAAAAATATAAGAAAGAAAGAAAGAAAGAAAGAAAGAAAGAAAGAAAGAAAGAAAGAAATAATATGAAAGAGTAGGAATATCAAAATAAAGAGAGTGCAGGAAAAGCGTAAAAGAAATTAATAAAGAAGAGAGAGTTAAAGTAGAAAGAAAATGAACAGAAGAAAGAAGGGAGGAAAAAGAAGGAATAAACGAAATTGAAAATATTAAATAAAAATAAAAGCTTAAGAATATTAAAAAATGTACAGCTTAGACCGAAAGCAAAAGAGACTGAAGAACCAATTGAAATGTATAAGAAGGAAAGAAAGAAAGAAAGAAAGAAAGAAAGAAAGAATATGAAAGGGAAGAATTAGGAGAACATTAAAAGAGTGTAATAAATGTACAGAAGAAAAAAAGAGGTATGAAAAGAAAGATAAAATAAATAAATAAATCAAATTAAAGACGAAACTTTAATGATTGAAACCTTGGAAAATAAAAATGATCATATGAAGCATTGAATTTATAAAGAATGAGAAAAAAAAAAAATTTTCAATACGAAGTATGAAAAAGAAAAAGAAAAGGAAAAAAAAAGAAACCCTTTAAAATACTAAAGAAATGCCGAATAATTTTATTGAAA
>CM042150.1:28738145-28740645 GCA_023376005.1 Doryteuthis pealeii | reverse complement strand
AATTAAACTAAATAAGAATGCAGATAAAAAGATTTGAAACAGAGGAGGGTATAATCGAAAAATAGAACAACAGAAACTTACTCTTCCATCACTCTCGTCTTTCATTGTTATTTTTCTAATTTAAGTATTTAGTTAAAATACGAAGTAAAGAATAAAATGACAGTTATCTTTTCTTGTTAATGGATTTCATTTAAGATTAATTGAAGATATTTTTGCTTATATTCATTAAAATAAAACCAAACAGTTAGAAACCAATAATACTAAGCATATATTTATTAAAATTACATTTCTAATATCAATATGCAAATTAGCCTTCCCGTTCACACTGTAAACCGCTATTTTGTTGTATATATAAATACAATTGCATGTCGTTAGTATGTAGATATGGTTAACAGTATTAATATGGTAAAACAATTTTATCAATAATTGAGATTAAAATAAGGATAAATTCATGGTGAATGTGACGTCAATTACTAAGGGAATTGTGACTTGAGTAGTGATTTAGTTTCGGTTACAGACAGAAAAACACACAATCTCCATTATAATAAGATATTATTAGTCAGATAAACTTACTAAAAGTTTCGCTTAATGCTCTTTCAGGGCTAAGATCTGACTAAAGAGAGCAAACGCATTAAAATATAGTATCTACCACCGTAAATCAAATGAATTAGCATTATATATAATATATATATATATATATATATATATATATATATATACTGTGTGTATATGTATAGTTTGTGTGTGTGTATCTGCGTGTGTGTGTGTGTGAGTTTGTATGTGGAAATAGAAACAAATATTCAGTGGGTCTGTTTATATGTAAATGAATAATTTTCTACACACACACACACATACACAAGCACGAACACGAACACACTGTTGTAACCTAACAAAGGTTAATAAATGAGAA
The DNA here is from genome assembly GCA_023376005.1 of Doryteuthis pealeii. NCBI lineage: Eukaryota > Metazoa > Mollusca > Cephalopoda > Myopsida > Loliginidae > Doryteuthis > Doryteuthis pealeii. The sequence continues at coordinate 28,739,735 of CM042150.1, read as the reverse complement.
ATAACCAAACGGAGGTTGTAAATGAAATGGAATCTATAACATTAACAAAATACAATACTCGCCATTGGGATGAAGAAGGTAAACCACTGCTTGTGGTATAAGAATCCTCTGAAAGCATAATTACCCCGTATTTTTGAGGATTTGGACATACCCATTAATTTTCATAGGTAGGGTATATGAGAATTAGAACATGCCCATTAATGTTCCTAGGTAGGGTATATGAGAACTGGGACATGCCCATTAATGTTCATAGGTAGTGTATATGAGAATTGGGTCATGCCCATTGATGTTCATAGGTAGAGTATATGATAATGGGGACATGCCCATTAATGTTCATAGGTAGGGTAATATGAGGATTGGAACATACCCATTAATTTCATAGAAGGGTATTGAGAATTAGAACATGCCCATTAATGTTCCTAGGTAGGGTATATAGAAACTGGGACATGCCCATTAATGTTCATAGGTAGGGTATATAGAATTGGGATACCCATTAATGTTCATAGGTAGGTTATATGAGAACTGGGACATGCCCATTAATGTTCATAGGTAGGGCATATAACATAGGTAGAGGTTATAACAAACACACATACACAGTTACACACAGAGAGATACACAAAACACAAAGAAATAAATAGTGTTTGTATAGGTGTTCAATAGGAATACATTTACGTGTATCTGGGCCTATCTTTACGAAGTAACGACTAACAACTCAAACAACTATGTAAACATTCCTATGACTACCTAAATTTGGTCGGTTGGTTAGTTGGTTGAATTTTTATGGCATGTCAACCCTTGTTGGATTATTTTATGCCGAAAAATGTTTTGTTGTATTTCATTCCTGACGAGTATTCAATTTAAAAAAAATAAACTCAGTTTTTGTTTAAAACACATTTTTAATTAATTCTTTCCTATTTAACCAATAGATGGGACCCTAACAGTTACTGGCAATAATGGCAATGCAGTGTTACTCACAATCCCCAGAGCTCAAGAATGAGAAATCCATTAGATGCAGTTTTAACGTCATACCCAGGACATTAAGTCCCTCATCACCGCCTTTTTTGCTCATACATGATAAAAAAAAAATTGGGGATTTGACATAAGGGCAATAGGGTTGGGACAATCTTATGAGTGCTAGGCTAGACGTGACCAGCCGATTGATCGAAGGGGCCTCAGACCGATCGTCTAACCTATGTAAGACCGAAGTGGAGTTTTGCATTTCATGGACTGCTCAGCCACTAGGATACCAGTTTCGACGCCCACAGACCACAGGTGGCCCCATTGGAGGAATTTCCTGCCTCATCTGAGGTACAGTCGGTGTATCCTACTGCATGAGCCAACAGGAACGGATCTGTAATGGTAAACGAGCGAAGCTAGCATACAATTCTTAGTGAGTTCGAATCTCATTAGGGGGAACTATACTTCTGGATTTTTACCAAACTACGTAATAACCAAGGGAAACACTTGCTGAAATCGTGAGCGTGTGTTGTATCGTTGAGGTAAAATGATACATAGAGAAATTGAGTGCTTAATATATTTATTCAGCATCAGTATCTGGTGCTAACGGATACACACAAAAAACATAGAACA
>CM042150.1:28728145-28735645 GCA_023376005.1 Doryteuthis pealeii | reverse complement strand
GGCCGACTTTATACGCTTCTGCTCATTCTTTGCACGTAGCCGACCTGCAGTAATGGTGTGTGTCTCTCGCTTTACTTCTTTTCGTGAATCTGATTTTTAATTTATGATCGCCTGATCGATCAGGGTGCAGAAATGCGATTAGTTTGGGGTGGAGCGTCACACGAGGTGCCTTGAATAGAGCGATTGAACGCCTTTCCTTTTAGATGACTTACACACACACACACACACACATATATATATATATAATATATATATATATATATTATCTTATTATAATGGAGATTGTGTGTTTTTCTGTCTGTAACCGAAACTATATTACTACTCAAGTCACAATTCCTTAATTATTTACGTCAAATTCTCCATGATTTCATTCTTTTAAACCCTTCAGTTATTAATAAAAATTGTATTACATTATTAATACTGTTTGACCATATCTACATACTAATAACATGCAATTGTATTTATATATACAACAAAATAGCGGTTTACAGTTTGAACGAGAAGGCCTTAATTTGCATATTGATATTTAAAATTTTATTTTAATAAATATGTGCTTCGTATTATTGATTTTCTAATTGTTTGGTTTTATCTTAAGAAAATATAAACAAAAATCTCGTTGATAAATCTTAAAAGAAATTTATTTACATGAAGAAATAACTGTAATATTATCCTTTACTTCCTATTTTAACTAAATAGTTAAATTAGGAAAATTTACCAATGAAAGAGGGGAGTAATGGAAAATGATGGAATAGTTAGTTTCAAAGTTGTTCTATTTTTCGATTATACCCCCTCTGTTGCAGATGTTTTTATCTGCATTCTTAGTCAGTTTCATTAGCCTTTCTAATTTAATATGATATTTTATTATATCAAAACTTAAATACTTGCACCCGGAGGGTGCATATATTTGCTAGTATATATATATATATATATTAGATGTCATTTATGTGATTTTTTACTGATATCAGTCCCTCAGGTAAAATCTCTTTTCCTATTAAAATCTTTTTTCTCTCTCCCCCTCACCCCTCTCTCTCTCTCTTCCTCTATCTCTCAGTATGTATATTTATTTTATTTACCAACCCCTCCGCACGAGCAGGATGTGACACAAGGTCAATTTCTTAAGTGGAGTTTGAATTCAGAGTGGATTTAATTGTGGGTTTCTTATTGATTACTTTATTATCTCGTTGAGATTTAGTCTTTTAAAAATTCGGATTGACAAGTCGGCTCTGGTATATTACGAGTCCCTGGTAAACTGTTAGATCCCGGTTAACAAACCAGTACTGTTTTAGTTCCGGATCACACTTTGCTATTTCTGGGAAATGGAAAATTTTGTAAAAATTGATGACTTGACTACATACCCAGTTAGAATTTTGCTTCAGTCTGATTTCCTCTAAGCATTTGTCGAGATATTTCCAATGATTGAACAGATAAACGAGTCTGTCTCCTGTTGGATATACTGTCAAACTAGACAGGTGCAAGGCTGCGATATGGTCTTTTTCTGCAGTGTACATGGAGTCAATTCATCCAGCTGCTTTGAATTTAACAGTGCCTTGTAGTTTGTTTCCACTCTCTATTTTGTCAATCCAAAAAAGAAATTTGGGTGAATTTCTCACACACAAAAGTGACGGCTAGTACTTCTCAAATATTCTATTGCTGCTTTCCTGCCATTTCCCTGAGGTTATGAGGTTCGACAATATCTCTAAGACTGTTTTTTTAAAAATATATTTTAGGTTGGAATTTATTTTTTTTAAATGCCCCAACCGTTTGTTGATTATTTGACTAGTGGTAAGAGATTATTGTTAAATATTGTTACTAGGGACATACATTTAGTCTTTTTTTTGTTTTGGTTTTAACGGTCTCCTGCTTGGAAATGGAAATAGTTTTGGCTATCTGTTTTTTTTTTTTTATTAATGTGTGTGGATATCTCCGTGCTGATAAAAAAACAACCTATTTCTAATAAACTCGAAGATGTTTTCTCATCATTTATATAAAAACCGGTTTTATTTTGCCTTTAGCTTAGATGGCGCAGAGAGATATTGTATTTACTTGTTTTATGCAAAACTCGCGTCACGAAAATGCTGTTATTGCGATGTTTAAACCAAGTCTAGAAAATGCAGAAATTTGGGACTTTCAAATCCTGGGAAAAGTTGCTGATAAATTTTGGGAATGTTAGTTATCAATTTAATATACAACCAACAACCTAGATGCATGGTGTTAAATGGTTTTAAATGGTTTGTTTTGTTTTACGGCATATAACTCAGTGGGTCATTTAATGCCGATAAAGTTTGAAATAAATCAATTCTTAATGGATAAATTAATATTTTTTTTAAAAAATCATTTTTTCTATTTTACCCATTGGATGGGACCCTAAACATGTACTACCACTCCCCGGGGTCAGAGTGGACGCAGGGAGCAAATGGTGAATGAATGGGGTGCTCCACATTCCCCAAACCTCCAGAACTTGAACCTCACAAATCAGATAGAGTTTTAACGTCATACCCAGGGCCATGTAAGGAAAAACCCAAAACCGCCAGCCACCGCCTACTAGCACCCATATGATAAAAGGGATTTGGGGCTTGCCATAAGGGCAATGGGGTTGGGAAAATCATATAGGTGCTAGGTTATATGGTTGTTGGATTGAAAATAATACCAAAAAAATTGTAATGAACACAAACCTAAAAAATCTAAAACGCGAAAAAATAAAAACACATAAAAATTTACTGGGATTCTGAGTTAAAACGAACCCCCACCAGTGTATTCACTGTTTTATTCAAAAAACTCCAGCCACGAAGTGTTATTGGAGTTTTGGTTTTCTCGTTTTTGTTGTTTAAGTGCGTTGTTGTTAGTATATTTAAAAAAAATTGTTTTTTTAAACCAAATCCTTTTTTTGTGTTAATTGGATTTATTGGTCTGTTTTCCTTCTCATTATGATTATATTACGTAGAGCTTAAAGTTGATGCCAACTTCAATTATTTTTTAACAGCCATTTAAAAAAAACAACTTATAATTCATAATGAAACCAAACTTTTCTAATCTTTCCTATCTTTCTTTTTTTTGTTTTCTTTTCAAGAATGGAGCGGAGAGAACGGAAGTGAGTTTGTTTCAATCCGATGAAGAAGCAAGCGAAGGAGAAAGAGAGTTTATTATAAAAAGAGAATAATGAAGCTAAAGAAAAAAAAAAGAGAATGGACCTTACTGAATGACTGACCGCATGTCTCCCGGTGTTTACTCATGCCCCTTACCACGACCACCGCAACGCCCCCCTCTCCTACTTTGCCGGATGTACAGAACACTGGATGTTCAAAATAATATATATATATATATTATATATATATAATATATGTATATACATATAAATAATATAATAGTTTATAAATATACATATATATATAAATTAATCAATCATAATATATATAATACAATACAATAATATATATATATATAATATATATATATATATATATAATAAATATCAAACTTTCTTGAAAACAATTCAAGTGCGGCCGCTTCTGGTTTTGTTTTTATCAATTCATTAACTAGATTTCGGGCGTTAGAGATATAATTTTTTTCGCTAATCATTGCTTTCTTAATTGACAAATAAATTACTATTACCGACTCTTATATTTTTGTTGTTTTTGTTTTGGTTCTTTTTTGTTTTCTAGTCCTTGTGATCTCATCTCATCATCAATCACATCATCATCACCATCATCAATCATCCATCATCATCCACGAGACGTGCTGACAGAACCAAAATGTATTTATTCAACCATCGCAAACACATTGTAAGTCCTCCAGAACGGCACCCGGTGTCCCGCGCAGACCTAATGAATGCAAGTCAGTACCGTTGCATAGTCATCAGACTAGCGATTCTTTTCCTAGACAAAACAATTCATCTCAAGCCCTTGACACATTCATCTAAAAGATTTGAATAAACATAATTCATCTCTAGGATTTTGAACGCATTCAATGAAGACACGACTGTGTATGTTGTATAGTCCTCGGCGGAAAACGAAGCCTTCCGGCAAAAAAGACAAAGAAAAATATAAACATATATATTTTAAAAAAGAGGGGAAAATGAAAGCGAGGCTTTCGGTCAAGGAAGCAGGGAGAGATAAAAACAAACGTCCGTTATCAGATCAAAAGATAAGATGCGTAGGCGTCGTCAATACAAAAGCCAAAGGGTACAAGCCGACAGGAGTCAGTTGGGGAAGTCGACAGCGGACGGCGAACTGAGTGACCGACGCTCACGGTCCGTCCGCGGCCAGGGTGGTAGAGGCACCCCACCCCATTTAACCTCAACCATCGCCAAGATCCCAGAAGTAGTAGTAGTAGTCATCGTCAACCCTTGGGCACACCATTGTAAGCTCTGCGCCTTCACCACCCCACACAACGAAAGAAAATAAAGAAGGTCCTCTCTTTGTCATACCGTATCTGTTGTTCATTGAAGTCCAGTAGTCCGGGTAGTAAGCTGACAACTAACAAACATCGCTTTGGGTAAGTGAAACCCGTACTTAACATACACGAATTTTAGCGTCGTAAATTTGTATGCCAGTATACAACATGTATACCAAAAGAGACAGATCAGAGAGGCTTGCTAATGTAAAACCTGATTGGAATTATTGAATTGCTAAAGAGGTACTAACTGTAAAAGAAAATTAAAAGTTTCATTTATTGTTATTCCTCTATTTGGTAAAAAACCAACTCTAATCTTGGTATGTTTGAATTATGTTTTCGATCCTGTATTTTCATCATCATGAAAGCGTAAAAACAGCACGTGTTATATTCTAATCTCTCTCTCACCACCCGTCTCTATCTGCCACCGCACTTGGCAAGTCCTCAAGGCGGCACCCACTGTCCACGTAGAGCTGATGAATACTCAACAGACATAGCTTCATGCGACTTTTTTCTTGTTCACTAAACAGATAATTGTTCTCAAGTCTAAGATTTGAACAAATTCCAAGTAGACTGTTTGAATACATTGAGTATTTACTGTACGAAAAGCCACCACTTATATTTATAGACTCTTACAAGTAGCAAGAAAAGGATTGGGGTAATTCCATGTCAAATTATCCAGGACATGTCACCTACCAACCTTGAAATTTTCTGAAAAAAATCAACCTATCTTTTTGGTACAAATAATGTTCAATATATGTGAAATAATAATAAAAAGTGTCATATAAGCAGTGCCACATCAGGATATTGATCTTGCTATGAAAAAATCAGAAATCATCAATAACTTAAAATTAAGACGTTTTTGGTAGCATTGATTCCTGTTGCAAACATGATTGTAGAAAGCAATTTTTAGTAGTAGTGAAGCTATAGAACACATTTTACAGACGAAAATAGATGACAAAATGTCGCCATCTTTCGCCAACTCCACCAAATTTGGAGAGTTAAAAATCGACATAACTACGTCAATTTTTGGAATTAGAAGCTCAATGGACATAGATCTTGCCTGGAAAAAATTTCAGAAAAATTGAAAAATATGGTGTTACCAGATGTTTTTAAACAAAGACACGGTTTTTTCCATTTATCGCCTTACCTGTCCAAGATTGTTCTCAAGAATCATAAAATTCCCTACATCTAACAAAGTCTCAGTTTATGTTCTATATATTAACTCAATTATAACTGAATCACCACCAACAATTTTTCTCAAAACGCATTTCTTTCTTTCTTTCTTTCTATCTTTCTTTCTTTCTTTCTTTTCTTCCTATCTTTCTTTCTTTCAATTCATTGTCTCCTCCACCTCATAGTTCCCTCACATATTCATTCCAAACTCATTCATACAATTTTCAACGATCTTCAACATTATTTTATCTTTGCACATTTTAAAATTTCCTCAATTTTACTTTTTTCTGGAGGATTTGACCCATTGACCAATGAAAAACACGACAAAAATGTATTTAAGATCGTTGATAAATTGTCCAAAAATCAGTTGCGGACTGGATCCCTCACAGAAGAAACGCTACAGGCCACAACGAGTAACTAATACTACAATCTTTCTAATTAAAAAAACTACAAATTGACTTACAGGGAGTATATACGGATTTTACATTCTTTCTCCCTTATAACTACTTTAAGGAATATATAAAACTTTATAAAATGACTAACAAGGATGTAACAGACACAAAGGTGCCTATCAAAAGCGAAATTTCAGAAATGCTTCGACCAATGCAAAACTCAATGAATTCCTGAGGAGAAAACTGATGTTTCATTTATTGTTGTTATGGTTTTTGTGGCCATTTTCGGCTTCAAGTAAGAGACCTTTACAATGGAAATCCCTTGTGTTAAGCAGAGGCTCTTCCTTAGTGAAGAAACTTTTGGTTGTTTCTCGGTGTCCCTTAGTGTTGGGTAGAATCCTTTGGTTGTTTCCCGGTGTCTCTTAGTGTTGGGTAGAGTCCTTTGGTTGTTCCTCGGTATCCCTTAGTGTTGGGTAGAATCCTTTGGTGGTTTCTCGGTGACCCTTAGTGTTGGGTAGAATCCTTTGGTTATTTCTCGGTGTCCTTAGTGTTGGGTAGAATCCTTTGATTGTTTCTCGGTGTCTCTTAGTGTTGGGTAGAATCCTTTGGTTGTTCCTCGGTATCCCTTAGTGTTGGGTAGAATCCTTTGGTTGTTCCTCGGTGTCCCTTACTGTTTGGTAGAATCCTTTGGTTGTTCCTCGGTGTCCCTTAGTGTTGGGTAGAATCCTTTGGTTGTTCCTCGGTGTCCCTTAGTGTTGGGTAGAATTCTTTGGTTGTTCCTCGGTGTTCCTTAGTGTTGGGTAGAATTCTTTGGTTGTTCCTCGGTGTCCTTTGGTGTTGGGTAAAATCCTTTAGTTGTTTCTCGGTGTCCTTTACTGTTGGGTATGGGCCTCTGGTTGAGCAGAACGTAGGTTGCAGATCCGTTCGTCAGTGGCGTATACGTGCAAATGAACGGCTTTCAAAATCAGCGAATAAATAGTTAACTAACCTCCTATTCGAGCTGTTGATTGACTGGCTTTAATTCACGCGTCCGTGCCGAGTCTATAAGTTCAAGTGATGGATTTCAGCAGACTTTATATGCATTAATAATCCAGCATTTTTCATTTCTATCTTGGTAAATACTTATATTAGTTATGTTTCAAGATAAACTAGCAAGACATATTAAACATTTTACAGCACCTAATTCATTAATTCTATTTTATTATGATTTCATTCAATACAGTGCTACATTTCTATTAAAAAAATGAAAAATTAATTCACGACCAGCAGAGGGAAGAATCACAGAAATAATGGGGTTTAAAAGAAAAGAAACTAGCGAACAAGCCAGATCATCGATGTATGTAGCTTAATGTTGCTGGATAAAATCTGTTTCACTTCTGAACATTTCAAAAGTTATTTCAACTTTTGGTTCTCGCCAAATTTTGAACAATTGTTAAAATTACCGGGATTTGAAAAGCTTCTAATTGGAATCTTTGAATTTCACTTCAATACAAAAAGTAAATTTTAACTTCAGGGAAGGGGAGCACTTTAGTCTTTTTAACTA
>CM042150.1:28693145-28723145 GCA_023376005.1 Doryteuthis pealeii | reverse complement strand
TTTCTTATAGAAAATGAACTTGACAAGTGTAATCCCAACAAAGGATGGCTCGATGTGTAGAATACCGTACAGACTGTTTCGACTTTATTTTCGCTAGGATGGTCAGCTGTGTACTGTGGCCGAGGCGATAAAGTGTTTCACTAGTGTTTCACTGTGTCTGCTGAAGTCCCGGTTTCGATTTCTGTCGGAGGGAAATCGTTAGTATATACCGCTGATGAGACTTAATAAAGTCGAAACAGTCTGTACGGTATTCTACACATCGAGCCATCCTTTGTTGGGATTACACTTGTCAAGTAAATTTTCTATAAGAAAAAGTATCGAATTTTATGCGATACATGCGTTGTAAGTGCCTTCAAGTAAAAATTTAATATATACTTTATTCTGCAACGTTTCTAAATAAACAAACATCCAAAAATCTTATATATATATGTTATATATATATATATATATATATATATATATATATATATATATATATATATATATATATAGAGAGAGAGAGAGAGAGAGAGACAGACAAACAGACAGACAGAGACAGAGAGACAGAGAGGGGGGAATCTTTTCTCAACTTTCTCTGTCATAATTATCTCTTGTGTTTGGAATGTAAATGAAAAAAGGTAATGTAGATCCTATGATTTATGTATGTACCTGTAGTTAGAATTTTGAAAAAGGTCTGTTAGATTAAAAATAATGGGGTCTTTTGGAAATTTACCCGACAGTTACTGGCAGTTAGTAAACTTTTTACTTGACCTCTTGGAAGCACGTGATTGGGCACCGTGATAATTAGTTTAGTCAGATGCGACGTATATATATATATATATATATATATATATATATATATATATATATATATATAAAGTCGGAAGTTTATCAAGGCTCTAATATTTATAAGATATATGTACTTTGGTTACATAACGCTAAATACATAACTATAAATTACATTTTGTGAATATATTATATATATATATATATATATATATATATATATATATGTATATAAAGATAAATCTAATGAGTCAGACGAACCTACAAAAAGTTTCGCTTAATGCTCTTCAGGGCTAAGATCTGACTTTGACCAATAAGTTTGGTATATTAAATATATATATATATATATATATATATATATATATATATATATATACTTGCAATCTATTAATTATCAATTAAATAATTATTTTGAATATTTTACACATAAATTTTACACAAAATCGTAGGTGTCTATTTATTTGTAAACTTTTTAGTTTAGTTAAACTCTTGTTGCTGAAAAAAGTGCGAGAGTAACAAATAATTTTTGACAAAAGATTACTCTTATTCTTTATTCTATGCATTGACGATCTTTGGAATTGTGACGTAAGATGGGACGTAGTTTTGGTTACAGACAAATGGAGACCTAATTTCCATTATTAATAGATAGACTTAAACCAAACGCGTAACTCTATTTATTAGGTTTATTACCAAGAAACACAATAAACCCCAATTTTAAAATAAATATAACCTATTTCAAAATGAATGCGGTAACAAACATTTCCAGAACAATGAAAATGTATTCAATATTAGATAAAAGCAGATTGAGTTTGACATCTTATTATAATGGAGATTGTATGTTTTTCTGTCTGTAACCGAAACTATATTACTATACAAATCACAATTCCCTTTGTTATTTACATAACATTCTCCATGATTTTATTTTTATATAAACCTCAATTATTATTTTACATCATTAAGACTGTTGACCGCATCTACATACTAATAACATGCAATTGTATTTATATATACAAAAGAATAGCGGTTTACAGTGTGAATTGGAAGGCTAATTTGCATATTAATTTTTAAAATTTGATTTTAATAAATATATGCTTACAATTATTGATTTCTAATTGTTTGGTTTTATCTTATTGAATATGAGCAAAAATCTCGGGGATAAATCTTAAAAGAAATCCATTAACAAGAAGAAATAACTGTAATATTATTCTTTACTTCCTATTTTAACTAAATAGTTAAATTAGGAAAATTTACCGATGAAAGATGGGAGTAAGGGAAAATGACGGAAGATTTAGTTTCAAAGTTGTTCTATTTTTCAATCATACCCCCTCTGTTCCAAATATTTTTATCTGAATTCTTATTCAGTTTCATTAGCCTTTCTAATTTAACATGATATTTTATTATATTAAAACTTAAATACTTGCACCCGGAGGGTGCATATATTTGCTAGTAAATTTAATAATTCTAATTACAAGAGACATTAAATGAATAAGGTATTTTAAAAAAATCGTTTTCAATAAACATAAAACTCGTTTTTTCTTCAATTGATATAGAACACAAATTATATTAATCTCACAAAAATATTTTTCGGTCAACTCAAAATGACAAAAAATAAAATAAAGCAATCCAGCTCCGAACCGAGGTCTTTCATCAAACTTTGGTAGCTGGGATGTGCAAACCATGTGTAATTTATAGAAGGATCTGTGATGTGTAATAAAAAGTATGGAAACGTCCATGGAGTGTAGGCGCCTTGACTCTCGAGTTAAGAAAAGGTTCCCGGTACAACGGGACATTATCATATAAACGTTTCAGTCAAGCCTCATATTATAATCATTGTAAATGTATTCATTTAAGCTATGATTTAATGCAGATATTTTAGCTTCTATTTTGAAAGATTAACACCATCTGATATATGTGAAATAAGCTACTACCTTGGTATACGATCTACGTGCCAATAAAATCAAATTTTATTTTAGTATGTGATATGAATATATCATTTGTTTATCATGGCTTGAATAAAACATTTCTATACGTTTATTTAAAAAAAAATTACAATTATACAAATTTGAAAATAATCTATTAGATTTATAAGCGAATTAAATATATAAAAACAAAAACCCGAACCCTAACTTATTATAAATCATAATATAAGAGGTAATTTACCTTTTATATTAAGATTTTTACCAAATCAATTCCATTAAAGTTGATTATATACCAAAATAACACTAGATATAAATTTATTCTCTATGCAAGATCATGGAGTCGATATCCATGAAAAGATTTTGATAAATTCCGCGTAGACTTTGGTCAAACTTGATATTCTAATCAATGTAAATGTATTCATTTAAGCTATGATTCATCACAGATATCTTAAGCCTCTATTTTTACAGATTAATACATATGATATACTGTTGTATACCCACATTGGGTATATGCATGAGAGAGTGACTTCACAGAGTTCTCGGTGATAGAGAGAGAGAGAGAGAGAGAGAGAGAGAGAGAGAGAGAGAGAGAGAGAGAGAGAGAGAGATTAGAGAGTAGAGACTTACTTGTTGCTTCCCTTTCTGCTTTACTTCTTTTGCTAACTTCTTGTCTGGCTGTCATCTTGTCATCTTCTAACTAAGGTCTTCTTCTAAGGTCTAACTTTAGTCATTGTAATTAATTAAATGAACTACAAGACTTTTATTTCTTGATCAAGATTTCTTTAGCCCATTTTATTTACCGCGCTGATGAGAATCAACCTCGTAGTAGCACGTCTACTCTGCTTCAATGTCCGGTTGAAACTAAAATCTAAACTAACTAATCCCGTGACGCGCGAGAACCGCGCCATTGGGGTCAAGTTTACCAACAGTCCTGGTATTTTTCCACTGGCTGATCTGAAAGCCAATGGCCCCTTATTCAGCTACAGGGTTTGTCAACAATTCACGATTGTAACAATACCAGATATAAGGTATTACTTTGGTAAGTTATCTACGAGCCAACATAATCTACAAAATTCAAATTTATTTTTTATGCAATCTATACTTAGCGTTTGGTTATCATGACTTATATTTTTATACAATGTGCCAGGCCCGCCAGTGAAACTGTATGTATCAGGATGGTCAAAGACCCTGCACTCACGCCGACAACACAAGTGTTGCACATGTGCATTGGGAATATTACTAGTTTCAAATTTGGCAAAAATACTGCACTCACATCGACTGTGCACGTTTTGCACATGTGCATTGGGGATATATACTAAATTCGGGTATGACCGGCAGTGGCAAATGGAAAGGTGGTTCAGAGAACTCACTAGAAATTAGTTAGTTTAGATTTTAGTTTCAACCTGATATTGAAGCAGAGTAGACGTGCTACTACAAGGTTGATTCTCATCAGCGCGGCAAATAAAATGGGGTAAAAAATGTTGATCAAGAAATAAAAGATGCTAATCCCAAAGATCCGAACAGAAACAAGAAATTTCGACCAGAATGCAAAAGAATTACGATTACCTTTCATAACAATAGTGCAAAATAATTTGGATGGTTTCAGAAATAAGGTTAAGAAAACGAGTTTTAGCGAGAAAATGTATGGGAACTATCGGATGAATTATTGGTGCTACTTTGGTATGTTATCTACGTGCCAACATGATATACAAAAGTCAAATCTTAGATCTATATATTAATACACTAGTACCTACTAAGAGTCCCACTTTACACCCCCGATCCCGAGATGTATTGTCAATATATTCAGCTATGTTCGCAGCCTAGTGTAAAACAATAGCACATATTACTGTTTATGAAAGCCCGTTGTTTAGAAGCAGGGAAGTCGTTGTTTTTCTTTGCTTCTCTCGACGATTAAGATGATGATGATGAAGATGATGATGATTATGATGATAATGATCTTCATCATCATCATCATCGTCTGGTAATCAACCTCCCACAGTTAGCTGACATCCTCTACATTCGCCCCATAATATAAACAGTCGTTTTTGTAAACGTCATCCGTGAAAATCAATTGAAAAAGATGTTGAAAAAGACAAAGGAAAATAATTTGAAAATCAATGTTGACTCTTGCAATTTCATTGCAGCATTGTAGTAATTATAAAATTATGGAAAATATTTGATTTGAATTTGAATTAGATAATTATTCCGAAATTATATTAATCACATTAAGAAAGTGAATAGCAATACAGCTACGTCAATATAAGAAGGTGTCCTATCGGTTTATGATGGTGTGACGGAGAACGAGAACGAAAAGAGCAAGACTTGGCTTGCTTGGGATCGAACCCGCGTCCTCCCGCATGCGAAAACAGATGCGATGTAGGAACTGGACGGAGCGGAGGTTTGACTGACGTGCCCGGATGTTTGGCTAATATGTCCATAAAATAACAAGTGAGTCGGGCGCTGGGCAGTCAGCAGAAGCAGAAGCAGAAGCAGTTGACGACGAAGCGCTTTTCAGTAAGGAAATGTGATTTTGAACAGTTAAAGATTATTTCGACTACGACGACGGATTTTTCCAGCTGCTAGACGAAGAATATGTTGACCAACAGAGGGTCTGACTTGTGAGAAGATTGGGAACTCGCTTGTTTTTGGTTCCCCCTTGGCGGGAACTTGTTGATTCGAAGGTCTATTTCGCCCCATATATTTTCCCCCATCTATAGATAGTTAGCAAGTTACTCTCGCAAATTCCATACTACTGAATAGCAAAGTTGATCCTCGATGAATGCTCCATACTCGTAACCTTATGTCACATCTTACCAGTAGCGAACGGGTTAGGTAAATAACAACATTGAGCGTCCCATTGTGATGTAATGTAAGCTTGTCTCGCTGATTCATTATAACTAAATAGTTTGATTCTCACTGTATGCCTCATAATAGGGAACTTGTGTCACATCCTACTCGTGGGGAACAGGTTGGGTAAATTTTATACCTATAAGAATTAACCAATTGTGGTGTAATTGTTTACAAGCTAGTCTTGCATATTCCTTACCTCTGTATAGTGAGGTATGTCCTTGTTGGATGCTTCATACTCGCTGTTACATAATTATTAGAAACCTAATATTTATGCGCAATAGTGTAGAAATCAAAATGGCCGTTATAAGCTGCAGCCCATGGCCTTGAAGGATTTGAAAGGCTTGACCTGTCCTGATCCTTCCTTCCGGTGGATACCGTGAAAATCGGTGGAGAAGACCCTCTTCCGGTTTAGATTAGAAATAGATTTTAGTCAGTCGGCGAGAAACCACGACGGTGGTGAGTCGTGTTATACACGCTCCGACTCGATCTGCGCAGGTAGTCTGGTGGGGGATTTCGAGAATAAAATATGATCAAAGTAAATCGAAGTCTTGTGTTATTATCTAAAAACTACCAATGACACAGGGCTTCTGATAAAGAGAAATCCCTAATGGAAGACCAGACACGAAGCCCACAAGATAAGTCCAGACGTTAGAAGAGACCTAGAAGAACTTAAGATGTCAGAAGAACAGAAGAAGAATAGAAGAAGTAAGTAATGAAAAGGGTATGCAACATTCGCGATCTTGTGGCACATCCTATCCGTGACGAACGGGATGGGTCGCATCTTTACATCACGTTAGAAAAATAATCTCAGAAATTTATTACTACTGAATAGCGAAATTTATTCTCGCTGTATGCCTCATAATTAGGACCTTGTGTCACATCCTACACGTGCCGAACGGGTTGGGTAAATATATAACTATAAAAATTAATCAAGGCCTCCCATTGTGGTGTAATGGCTAGAAAGCTAGTCTTGTATATTCATTCTTTCTGTATAGTGAGGTTAAATCTTGTTAGATGCCCCATACTTGCGACCTTGTGGCACATCCTATCCGTGGCAAACGGGATAGATAAATACCAATATTGGTCATCCCATCGTGGTATAATGGTTAGCAAACTAGTCTCACAGATTCATAACTACTGAATAGCGATTTTGATCCTTGGTGAATATCCGATGGTTGTGACCTTGTGTCACATCCTACCAGTGGCGAACGAATTGGATATATAACAGAAATGCGCGTCATATCGTGGTGTAATATTCAGAAAGCCAATTTCGCAGATATATTACTACTGAAAAGCGAGTTTGTTTCTCGCTAGATGCCCCAAACTTGTACTAGTAGGGCAGACTGGTTTTTCAGGCTTTCTGTGGAAACCAGTCTAGGAGGATAAAACTGAATTCAAGCTTGCTAAACCTTCGCCTACTTTAAACAACTTACAGCGGCTTCAATCGTTAGTTCATTATAATTGAGCAAAAAAAAAACCTAAGAAAACAATAATAATAGGAGGACTTTATTTGAATAGAATGAGTTTTGGGGTGAATAGATAGTGAACTTTGAAATATTCCATCATACAGGTAACAAATACCAAGAAAATTTGGTACAACCGTCAGGGAATTGCGGCAAAGAATTTCTTAAACTCCATTTAAGAAAATTGATTTTGTGTCACACCCTGCTCGTGAGGTTTGGAAAATACGTACATTGCAGGATATAAACCCCTTCCACTTCTTTAGCTCTGGGGAGTGTGGAGTACCTGTTATAGCCATTATTCTCAGATACACCCAGAACCGGAGTGGTAGTACCTGTTAGCGTCCCAACTATAGGATAAAGAGAAAAATGAGTTTTAAAAACTGTCTTAAAAAATTGAGTTTAGAAAAATAATGTTTAATACTCATAAAGAATGAATAAAACAATGTATTTGGCATAAAATAGCCCTACAAGGGTTAACGTGCCATAAAATCCAATCAACGAACCAACTAACCATGACCATTTGCCATACTTGTCAAAAGTAATAGACAATATCAAGAATCATATATCCTATTAAGTCTTGGATAAATTAACACAACAAGGGTTGAGATACCGTAAAATCCAATAACCAACCAACGAACCAGCTAACCTTGATCTTTTGCCATACTTGTCAAAAGGAATGGAGAATATCAAGAATAATATGCCCTACTATGTCTCGGCATGAATTAACACAACAAGGGTTGGCATGCCGTAAAAACCAAGAACCAACCAACGAACCAATAATCCATGACCTTTTGCCATACTTGGCAAAAGAAATGGACATTTTCAAGAAATATTATGCCCTATTAGGTATCGGCATAAATTAACACAACAAGGGTTGGCATGCCGTAAAATCCAGGAATAAACCCACGAACCACCTAACCTTGACCTTTTACCAAGTAGGGCAAAAGGAATTGAGAATATCAAGAATGATATGGCCTTCTAACTCTCGGTAGTTTTTATCATGCGATGGGCATTTCTTTTAATCCCAGTGGATACCTGATGACGCAAATCTAGCTGTGATAATGTGCGTGGGTTGGTGTGCGTAAATGTAAAAGTTTAGACGGCCGATGTAGACATGGAAATATTTCAAAAGAGACGCCGCTGTAAGTAAAGACAGTTGCTTCCGAGTCTTGGCTTATATATACGATAAAACTCACAACAACACGACAAGGAGAAGGCTGATTGCAGAAGATCCGTTAACGTAAATGTAGGCATGAAAATATATATATATATATATATATATATATATATATATATATATATATATATATATAAGTTGAAAATGGAAGTGAATCCGACGATGTGTTGAAAGGAAAAATAATCAAAGGAAAGAAATGCTGAATGGATTAAATATATCACCCAAAAGCAAGAACTTAATGTCTCCCACACAAGATCTCGCCGCGTGTCCTGAAGAAAGTTGCAAAAACCGAAACCTTATAACGTCGGCAATAATAAATATTCATCATTTGGAACAGTTCGTGTTTTTCTATATTTTCCCACATACAATCGGGTTGATTTCCCCATTTTACTCCCATATAGATATGCCACTGGTCAAATTACAGAGCAGCGTAGATATGATTGACAAGGGTTGGTTACTACCAAAAAAAAAAAACGGAAGTCAGAATTACAGTTTTCTTTCTGAGTCTGCCTAGAGGGCCAAACAAGAATTCATTGTCTTTACAAGCCTGTTGTTCTATTCTTTCTTTTTGACATCTGAATGTCTTTTTGTTCTTCGACGTCTAAGCTGCTGACTAGAGAGATGTGGTTCGTTACATTAATGACATCGGCAAAAGCATCCAGTGCCGTCGAATTGTGTCTCGTTACGAAAACTAGGGCGTAAGTATTTAAGTTCAAATGTAATGAAATATTGTAACTTTAGAAAGACTAAAGAAATTAGATCTTTTTTTTTTAATGTGAAAAGATCGCTAAGTAGGCCTACGCCTATTCTAGTAGTGACCGCCCCAAGTGGAAACTTAAGAGGTTTGTATTCAGAGTTTTCTTTCTCCTAGACTGGTTGCCTAACCAAGGTTAAAGAGCCTAGTCTGCCTTACTATTTACCCATAGCTAGAGGGATAATATTTGGATTCATACCCTTCCCAAGGGTATTAGCGCAATGTGAACTGTGACTTCGTCCAGGATTTGAACTCGGGTCGCCGAGTCCATTTCATACGAGTCTAACCAGTACACCACCGCGCTCTATAAAAAGATTACACTTATTTTTATTATACTTTAATTGGTTTCTATATAAAAATCATTCAGGGGATTGATTTTATTACGTTGGAGAATAAAACAATAATATTAGAGATCAATGACACCAAGTAATTATTTATTAAACCAAGAATTGCCATTATAATAAAATAAAACTAGCAGGACCTATGGATATACCACAATATGATAATTTGATTATTACAATGTTTGATATGTTTACTTTAGAGCTATTGCTAAATAGATCAATATGTAAAAAGTAAAAAAGGTGGGGGTAAATATTCACCTAGATTTGCTAATAAAAATCAGGGGGGAGACATTTAAAATATATCTACATTAATTTGCCGACAAAAAAGTGACAAAAACACGACTTGGAAAACTATTGCAGGACGCCGGGAAGACAGGTGATCAAAATTACCAATATTTATAACGCAATTCACAATTTCAATATTACAAATAAATCAAACAAGTCTTTTTAAAAATTAATTTTGATTTTACGTTGGGCATTTAAGTGACGCAAGACCATTTGGAAAGTTTCATTTTTAAAATTGAATGAAATAAAATGGAACAAATAAAACAAATCTGTGATTAAGCGGAACCAGATAATCTGGATTTACATTTTTGCATTGCATCTTGAACAATTTGGACAGTTTCATTTTTAACTAGAGGGTCTTTCAGGATGCTAACGGACTGAAGATTTAGGAACAAGCGTATTAATTTCTCTAAATTTTTGAGATGAGGCTTGATGATTAGTACTATTTGTATTATTTGTACTATTGTCCTCACATAGGTCGAAACGTTGTACATCTAACAATGAAGATGAAGACAATAGTCCGAATAATACAATTAATACTAAGGTTATTAATATATAGATATATAGATTATCGATAAAAAAATTAAGTTCAGACACTAAAAACTGTAAAAGAATTAAAATATAGAACACTTTCCTTATGTATTTTTGTTTTCCTCATTTCTCACCAAGTTATTAGTTAGAGAATGCGAAATATTAAAACATGAAAAACAGAAAATAAAATTGTCCGATATAGGTCAATATAAAAATCAACATCCCACGGGGTTAACATAGATTATTGATATTTTTTTTCATTTTAAAGATTCGTTTTTAATAATAAAATGGTATGCATTCTCATGACACTAGACTTATAGAAAAACCTTAATCAGATTTGTACACGTGTTCTTATATATATATATATATATATATATATATATATATATATATATATATATATTTATATTTACATCAGGCTCTTTTGAGTCTTATTATAAACTGTAATGCTTCTGATTTTTAAAAATTAAAAATAAAATTCATTTTATTTTTAATACAGATAACGCATTTTTTGAAAAATTTCAACTTTCACTAACAGCGTTCTGTTTGCGCATTCTTCTTTTAACGGTCATTTCCTCCCGTTCTTGTTGAAGACCAATCTATTACATACGGTCGATACAGATACTCCGAGGGACCTCACAACAGTGAGTGGAGGGGGCGATGTGCAGTTAAAACCGTCGAGAGGAAGGCCCCGAAACGGTGCACATTCTGTCCTGTTGATCCCAAGCATTTGTAAACCTCATTTGTTTTTTTCAATATATCAAATTCACACTGTCGGATTAATTTCCTTTTATTTCACACACACCACACACACACACACACACACACACACACACACACATATAATATATATATATATATATATATATATATAATAGCCCGGTGGTTAGAAACTCTGAATTATGAAAAAACCAGTCAAGTTTTGATCCCTCCTAGAGCAGGCTGCTAATTCTAGCCACACAATATGATATGTCGAAATGACCCGATTTAGAAAAGAAAATTTCCAAAAAACAACTTAACAACCAACCAACCAACCAACCAACCAGCCAACCAATCCTTGTAGTCAGTTAATCAGCGATGAGCCTGTTCAGTCCTTAATTGGGTGACCACTTAAGCAATAGCAGGTACTGTAAGCAATCCGAATCCTTTGTTTATCACAATGACTACTTTTGATATTAAATGACCCGAATGAGGGTTGATATGCCATAAAACAAAACAAGCAAGCAATCAATCAACTATTTTAGTCAGTTAAGCATCGATGAGCCTGTTCAATACTTAATTGGGTGACCACTTAAGCAACATTAGGTATTGTAAGTAATACCTCTCCTTTGTTTATCACAATGACGACATTCGTCATTAAATAATCTGAAAGAGGGTGGATATGCCATAAAATAAAACAAGCAAGCAACCAATAAACCAATCAACCATTGTAATCAGTTAAGCAGCGATGAGCCTGTTCAATACTTAATTGGGTGACCACTTAAGCAACAGCAAGTAATGTAATCAACCTCAATCCTTTGTTCATGAAAATAACTACATTCTGATTTAAATACCAGAATGGAAGGTTGATATGCCATATAAGAAAACAAGTAACCGACCAATCAACCAACCATTTTTGCCAGTTAAGCAGCGATGTGCCTGTTCAGTCATTAATTGGATGACCACTTAAGCAAGAGCAGGTGCTGTAAGCAATCCGAATCCTTTGTTTATAAAAATGATTACATTCGACATTAAATGATCCAAATGAGGGTCGATATGCCATAAAACAAAACAAGCAACCAGCCAATCAACCATTTTAGTCAGTTAAGCAGCGATGAGCCTGTTCAATACTTAATTAGGTGACCACTTTAGCAGCATCAGTTTTTGTAAGCAATCCGTCTCCTTTGTTTATCACAATGACGACATTCGGCATTAAATAATCCGAAAGAGGGTGGATATGCCATAAAACAAAACTAGCAATCAACTAATAAACCAATCAACCATTTTAGTCAGTTAAGCAGCGATGAGCCTGTTCAATACTTAATTGGGTGACCACTTAAGCAACATCAGTTATTGTAAGCAATCCGTCTCCTTTGTTTATCACAATGACGACATTCGGCATTAAATAATCCGAAAGAGGGTGGATATGCCATAAAACAAAACTAGCAATCAACTAATAAACCAATCAACCATTTTAGTCAGTTAAGCAGCGATGAGCCTGTTCAATACTTAATTGGGTGACCACTTAAGCGATAGCAGGTAATGTAATCAATCTGAATCCTTTGTTCATGAAAATGCCTACATTCTGATTTAAATACCCGAACGAAAGGTTGATATGCCATTGAAAAAACAAGTAACCGACCAATCAGCCAACCATTTTAGCCATTAAGCAGCGATGAGCCTGTTCAATACTTAATTGGGTGACCACTTAAGCAACAGCTGGTACTGTAAGCAATCCGAATCTTTTGTTTATCCCAATGACTATATTCGACATTAAATGACCCGAATGAGGGTCGATATGCCATAAAACAAAACAAGCAACAAACCAATTAACCATTTTAGTCAGTTAAACAGCGCTAAGCCTGTTCAATACTTAATTGGGTGACCACTTAAGCAAGAGCAGGTACTGTAACCAATCTGAATCATTTTCAGACTACAATCGACATTAAATGACCCGAATGAGGGTTGATATTCCATAAAGCAAAACAAGCAACCGACCAATCAACCAACAATTTCAGTCAGTTAAGCAGCGCTAAGCCTGTTCAATACTTAATTGGGTGACCACTTAAGCAACAGCTGGTACTGTAAGCAATCCGAATCCTTTGTTTATCAAAATGACTACAATCGACATTAAATGAACCGAAAGAGGGGTGATATTCCATAAAACAAATCAAGCAAGCGACCAATCAACCATAATCCAGCCTGAATCCTTTTGTTGCATAGCGCTCGACTCGGGCCACAAAATCGTACATGTTATATACTGTTGCTGGGTCGTATGTGTTAGTAATGGAGTATAAGGATTCACACGTAGACATATGTAGTAGTAAGACTTTTAACGTTTATTTCTTTTCCCCTCGTGGTGGATGTGAGTGGCGGGCGTTGACAATGGGAACTACTACTACTACTACTACTACTACTACTGTTGGGATCTCAGGCACAGAGGGGTGAATGAACCTCACTGCCCGCTGGCAGCGATGGAGCGTGACCGCGGTCTAGTACGTTCTCGTCGGTTGTCTCTCTCCTGACTGCCTGTCCCCACTGACCGTTCTGTCTTTTGTATCCCTCAAACGCCTATGCATTTTATTTGTTCGCTACCACCAGGAAAAAGTCCTTTGTTATCTTCGTCGTCCCCCCTCTTTTTAATTCAACCGGAAATTCCTATTTCCGTTTGTACAATATCTAACACTTTGTTTATGAAAATGACTACATTCGACATTAAATAACTCGAAAGAGGGTCGATATACCGTAAAACAGAACAACCAACCACCCAACCAACCAACTAAACTACGCTTTGTAAATGCTAATATAACGTACCATATTTTGAAAGATACGTTGTACAATAACTTTAGTTGATGAGAAACTTGTGGTATTTTTCTCTTAGAGAACAGTGTTCGTGTGACTATCTTTCTGATGCGTTGTTAGCTCGTTTCATTCGGGCGGCCTTCCAACTGCTAATTTGGATACGAACGCCATTTGTTCACGAGGAAAGAAAGTTTTCGCTTAAGTTTCGGTCTCATCCTTTCGATCAGTTAACTTTGTTCAGCTTGAATGGAATATTTGATATGCGCATAGAAATTGCTTGTTTGATAAAGGCTGATGTGTTATACGTCAACATTCCCATGTGAACATTGCAATCTTCTCCCTCCCCTCTCTCTCTTCCTCTCTCTCTCTCTTTCTCTCTCTCTCTATCTATCTATCTATCTCCCTGCCTTTTTTGCAATTGCTCTCTCTCTTCCATTGAGCTCTCTCTTCTATTGCTCCCTCTCTCTCTCTCTCTCTCTCTCTCTCTCTCTCTCTCTCTCTCTCTCTCTTTGTTTCTACCTTTTATATATCTATTTTTCAATCTCTCCCTCACTCTCTTTCGTTTTCTTCCGTTGCTCTCTTTCTCTCTTTCTCTGGTTCACACACACACACACACACACAGGCACGCACGCACGCACGCACACACACAAACTCTCTGTCTCTGTCTGACTGTCTGTCTGTCTGTCCCTCTCTCTCTCTCTCTCTCTCTCTCTCTCTCTCTCGCTGGCTATTTCATTTCTCTCTCTCTCTCTCTCTCTCTCTCTCTCTCTCTCTTTGTTTCTACCTTTATATATCTATTTTTTTCAATCTCTCTCTCACTCTCTTTCGTTTTCTTTCCGTGCTCTCTCTCTCTCTCTCTCTCTCTCTCTCTCTCTCTCTCTCTCTCTCTCTCTCTTCTCTCTTTCTCTCTTTCTCTGGTTTCACACACACACACGCACGCACGCACACACACACACACACACACACACCACAAACTCTCTGTCTCTGTCTGACTGTCTGTCTGTCTGTCTGTCTGTCCCCTCTCTCTTCTCTCCTTCTCTCTCTCTCTCTCTCTCTCTCTCGTGGCTATTTCCATTTCTCTCTATTTCTCTCTCTTTCTCATTTTGGTTTCCTTTTATTATTCCAGCCCCCTCTTTCTCTGGCTTTTCACACACCCTCTCTTCGAAATTTCTCTATCTCTTTTCGGCTCTCACTCTATCTCCCTCTTTATCTCCCATTGCCCCCCCTTCTCTCTCTCTCTCTTTGTTTTCTCTTCTATTGCCTCTCTCTCTCTCTCTCTCTCTCTCCTCTCTCTCTTTATATATATGCCTCCCTTTGATTATTCTCCTCTAAGTCTTTCTGTCTGTCCGTCTCTCTCCTCTCTCTCTCTCTCTCTCTCTCTTTGTTTCATTCTCTTCTATTGCTCTCTCTCTCTCTCTCTCTCTCTCTCTCTCTTATATATATATGCCTCCCTTTGATTATTCTCCTCTAAGTCTGTCCGTCTCCCCCCCCCTCTCTCTCCTCTCTATATATATATATATATAATATATATATATATATATATAGAGAGAGAGAGAGATATTTATTGTAACATAAATTACAAATATTGCACAAGCCATATAATATATAATATATATAATATGGCTTTCAGCTCTCTTTCTCTCTCTCTCTCTCCTCTCTCTCTCTCTCTCTCTCTCTCTCTCTCTCTCTCTCTCGCTTCCTCATACTTCGCCCCCCTCTCTCTCCCACTCGCCTCTCTGTCCTTGACCATAAGATCTTTGTCTCTCCGAAATCAATCTTTCTCATTTCAGTAGATTCCTCATATAAATTATAGAATAATACTTCTGAACGGAAGTGTTGTATTCAGACACAACAAGAGACATTACATATTCAATAGAATTTCTGAGAAGTTAATTCCTCAACTACAGAATTTCGCCAACCGCTCAATTCCCTCACGAACATTCTCATTAGCTTTCCACTTTATATTGTAAAATATCTAATGTCTGCAAAAGAAACAGGCCGCTTCAAAAATGTATTTAAAGAAAGAAGAAAAACAAAAGAAAATCATTTGATACATTGGTTTGAGTATATTTTGGAACTGGGTCAATCTCGTGATCCCCCGTCTTCCTACAATGAAAATTAGGCATCTATAACCAAAACTATATCACCACCCACGTCACAATTCCCTTAGTTATTTATTTCATATCCTCAATAATTGAATGATAATACTCGTGTTGCTAAATAAAAGTACGACCATTATCACCTTGCAACATCCTCCGGTTGCAACATCGTCCGAGATGAAATGTAAAAATTGTCTGGCGTTGCTTATCCACCGAATTCTTATTTCTTATGAAAGTTATCCCCTCGGGTAAATAATGGACCATTCTATTTTTATGATAAAGAAAGAAATTGAATAAAAGGGTCATGCTACACAGAAAAAAATACAATCATAAAGAAAGAAAGAAAGAAAGAAAGTAGGGGAAAGATAGAGAATCGGTGAGCGCGTGGAAGTGATAACGCTAATCTGTTTCAATCGAACATAATTAAAAGTTACGTCCAGATTATGACAATAATCTACATCCAGTGGTTAGGAGCTCTGAATAGTGTGGTTTCTTGTTTTGTTCAATGGTATATTAACTCTTGTGTGTTATTTAGTAAGGAATATATGCGAGTGGTTTATGGAATAATATTGATAAACTTCATATGTATCAACCGCCCTGTCGCCTGGGGCATTAGAATGCACCGACTGCACCTCTGCAGAGGGGTAAGGATAGAACCCAGGGGGATTACCAGTCAATGACTTGCAATATTCCACTTTTGCAAGACTAGCCGATCGGGTTGGGCCTCTCTGAGCGCCCGTCTCGCCCAAGTAAGGGCCGAACTGTAGTATTGCATGTCACTGGACAAGGTTGTACCTGGGTCACAAACCGTAAGCATTACGAGTCACCACTCACGGGCAACAGGTGGCTCCATTAGGGGGAGCGAGGTGCAGTCAGCACTTGTCTTGTCGGCTAGGGAGTTTGGATTACGCCTTTATTGCCATTATTCCCAGGTTCACTCTGACCCGGAGTGGAAGAATTTTAGGGTCCAATCTATATTGCATTAAGTATATTTGAGCGATTCGAATTGCTCTCTGCACCAAAAGGGTTAATATTCATATTATAGGCAAAGATCAGAAATCTTTACTGATCTTATTTACATCAGATTATATTTGAGCATTATCTACTTATGTATAAAAAATACAATGTCACTGTATGTATGAAGAGGCTCTGAAAAGTTTTCAACCCGACCAAGATTGAAGTGGCACTTGTTTTCCATTTTTTTTTAATTTCTTTTTAATTGAATTTTTGGGTAAGGGTTACAAAAAAACAATTATTTTCGTACTTTAAAGCACGTACAGTGGTCATACCGTCACTGCAATCCTACTGGCAGCAGCTCTTTAATGTATTATTTGTTTACACTGAAAAAAAATCGCTTTTATTTTGATAGAATGAGCTCTCTGGGGTGAATCGATAGTGAACTTTGAAATATCGCATCATACAGGTAAAAAATATCAAGAACATTTAGTACAGCCGTGTGTAGAATTTGGTTGGCAAAACTTAAGCCGCTCACAGTGGTTCTCCCACCACTGATAACTATCTGATAGTTTATTATAATATAATTATATAATTATTATAAGAACTTGTTTACTAAGCTTGACACAAGGCCAGAAATATGGGTCATCCAGTGATAATTGGGCTAGCAATGATCTCATAGCATAGCTCATTAACCATCACACCATACAAAGCACTCTTTAATAGAATGAGTTCTGAGGTGAATTGATAGTGAACTTTGAAATATCGCATCATACAGGTAGAAAATACCAAGAAAATTTAGTACAGCCGTGTGGGAAATTTTGTAGGCAAAACGTTAAACACAAGAGAGAGAGAGAGAGAGAGAGAGAGAGAGAGAGAGAGAGAGAGAGGAGAGAGAGAGAGAGAGAAGAGAGAGAGAGTATTTCAAATCCATCATTTTGAATAAACCAAGTTTGAAATTGATAGTTATAGTAATGATTGAAACAATATAACTGTTTGCAAATAAATAATTACAGACAAATGAAGAAGTGCATTGAAAAATAGTAATGTTTACGATCGAACATTTAGAAATGAATTAAATGTCGGTATTAAATGACAAATGATTTGTTGATTTGACGTTAAGCAAATAAACCAAACAACCAACTATATAATGAACTAGAAGTGGCTACCCAGCGTAACCTGGGTAGAAGGGGGAATAAAGGTTAGTCTCGCAGATCTATTATTATTTATCGTGAGTTTGATCCTCGCTGGATGTCCCATAAAAATCTCCACGTAAAAACGACAGGGTTAGACGTCAGTAATTTTTTCACTGGATAAAGGGAATGATATCACATATAAAAATTCTGTAAGAAATTTTAATTCAATAATTTACAATTTGTAAAAAAAAGATATAAATGAGGCAATTAATTTAATTAATCAATATTGTATTTCAACGCAAAAAAAAGAAAGAAAAGAAAAAGAAAAAGAAAAAAGAAAGAAAAGAGAAAGAAAAAAAGAAACAACATGCCAAAAAATAAAATAGCGCGCTAATGACTTTCCGTTCCGTTATTAAACAAATCTTAATTTTTAATTTTTAAATATCTTCCCAAATATCAATAAAAACTTCATTATTTTTGCACAAAACAAGCTCTGGTGATATCTAATGTGTATACTTATTTACTTGGTCGTTAATTATTGTATTTTTGTCTTTTCCTCCAGACATATGTACATACACACAAGCGCGTGGTATAATGGTTAAAGTCATAGGAAATAAACTCGTCGCCCCGAGTTCAAATCCTGGGCGTGGTAATTGCATTTCACTTTTCGCTAATACCCTGGGAAAGGTATGAATCCTACTCTACCTCCAGCTATGGGTAAATAGCAGGGCAGACTGGGCTCTTTAGCCTTGGTTAGGCAACCGGTCTAGGAGAAGGAAAACTCTGAATTCAAACCTGTTAAACTCCGCTTAAGAAATTGACCTTGTGTCACATCCTGCTCGTGCGGAGGGGTTGGTAAATATATATATATACATACACACAACTGCCCTTTATCTACAGGGGGTACAAAAGTAGGTATACAACAGTATCACACAGATGAAATTAGTAGCAAGTCTTAAGTGTCCTCATTTTGTAAAATGTTGATGTCATTAGCCATATCTAATTGTGACTAATAATTAACATGTAAGTCGTCGGGGCGGCTTAATGTCGGTATCAGTCAGTCAGTGAGTGAGTCTATCCCCTTTTCAATAGCGCTAGACCAAGGAGATTGTTTTTTAGCATCTGAGGTGGAGCGCCACACCTACCATCAGCTACTTACTTTACCGCACAGATCCCTGTGCTACTCATACGCTGAGTTGGCGAGGACCGGTATCGAACTAGGAACTTTGTGGTTTCTAGCCGAACGCTCTACCGACTGAGCTAACCCGAACATGTTATTAATAATAATTAATGTTAGTACACATATATGCAAAATTTGTTTGTTTAATAAATGCAGTTAGTTTTGAATGTGTTTTTTTTATAACTGTATACCTACTGTTGCACCCCAGCCCCCTGTATGTATAGATAAATAAAATATTTCTCTGTAATTGTCATTTCGTAGTAATTAGGCATCTACGTGTCTACCCCTAGTCGCATGGTCGACCTGTCAGTTGGGTCTGTAAAATACGCTGATTGCACCTGTGTAACGTAGCCGTTCGTCACGGTACCAAATAGATATATATTATATACTTTCTTACTGCTTCTTACTCTGGTCTATTCTTCCGGCCGTCTTCTGATCGTCTAGTCTTCTATCTTGGTCTGGTCTTTCTTATATGGGTTCCGTGTCTGGTTCTGTTGCGGACCATTTCTTATCAGAAGCCTTGTGTCATTGTTAGCTTTTAGTAATAACAACAAGACTTCGATTTACAATGATGTTACTTTATTCATGAACCCCAGGCCAGACAAATGCGCGCGGAGAGTCACATCTTGCTAGCTTCTAACTCTGCAACTGACTAACTGCAACTGTCACTGCAACTAACTGAGTTGCTTACACCTTAAACCGGAAGGGGCTTTCTATCGCTTCCGATTCTCACGATCATCCCAGAACGCAAGGTGAGAGTGAGGTCAAGCATTGTCACTCACTCTCAAGGCCATCAGCTGTACTGATCGCCATAAGGATTTCTATACTACCTTAAAAAGTAATAGGGATCCAATTAATATGTAACACCTGCGCAGAGGGCTAAAATCATCTTAATGAGACCACCTGCTGTCGGTGCATGACGAACCGTGATGCTTGGGGACGGAATCCTAGTGGCTGAGCAGTCAATGACATTCAATACACCACTTTGCCCCTAACTTGGGCAAGACGGGTGGTCGAAGACGCCTCTTCCAATCAATCGGCTGGTCACGTCAAGCCCTAGCACCTATATGATTGTCCCAATCCTATTGTCTTTATGTTAACACACAATTCTTTTTATCTTTGAGTCTTGGATATGACATTAAAATGTAGTGGTGATGTTCCAGTTTTAGAGCTCTGGGGAGCGTGGAATACCTATCTATTGCCATTACTCCCAGGTTCATTCTTACTCGGAGTGGTAGTACCTGTTAGAGTCCCATCTATAGGTTGGATAGATAAAATAGTCTTAAAAAATGTGTTTAAAAAGTGGAGTTTAAAGAAAAAAGTTTTATACCAAACAAGAATGAATTATAATAATCTGTGCTGGGGCACCGTCTCAATGTATGTTATAGAGAACGATGCTCCGGCTCAGTATTACAGTCGTCGAAACTGCCCGTTCCAACCTCCCGTTCTTATGTTGTCTGTTGATTTACAGGAAGGCTGAAAAAGAGCTGGTTTCGTTCCTTTTACCAACTCGGCTGAAATAAGATTAAATAACCAAAAGCTGTCAACGGATCAACAAAACAATTGAACACAACGCCTTTTTTATGCTTATGTACAAAATATATACATTTATTTTACAAAGGAGCGAGGTGATTTCTTGTCCAGATGATTGGCGATCTACAGCTAGTTTTTGGCTAAGTTATCAATTCTGTACCGAGTGGCAAGGCATCAGAGTGTATCTGTAAAGTTTTATCAAGGGCCCAGAGCCATGGCAAGCTCTCTTCTCCGGTCTCTTTTCTCTCGCTTCTCCTATTCGTCTCTGACGGTCTGACGGTCTGTGATTTATGGGATCCAGACCTCCCCACCCCTAACATATGTCTCTGATTGGCCAGCCACTCGATACTATTGCCTACGTTTCTAAATGGCCTTGTGCCAGCCTGGCCTGTATCTTTCCATTTGGAGTCAAGGCCAACCATTGTTTTATTTATCTAAGTTTTTGAAATTGTTGACGAACTTTTCAAACACTGGAATCTTATTCATTAAATTATCATTTTATTTTGTGAACATTTTAAATTCCGATTATATATATTAAATTCCATAATTTAAAGAATTTATGCCTACGTGATGATTTTTCGTTTAGATAAATATATACCTCCAATATAAACATTATTATTATAATAATAATTATTATTATTATTATTATTACTTTTAATTTTAACAAACCACCATAATTAATAATTAGGGTAGTTTTAATTAATTGGTAATTAATTAATAGATTGCCAATCAACCCATAACACAATAGTGTTACAGAATAAAGCTGTTGTAGAGGAGTTAACATCCCTACAGGATGGACTGGTTCATAGCCTATAATAGTCGACGTAGCAGTGATAGAAACAGGAAAATTATATCCGAACAAAATCACTGCGTTTGTCTACACATAGTTGACCCTCCTCATTCTTGTAAGTTTGTCTTTGTGAATTGTTCAACTTCTTGTATTGAGGTAATAAGTATCTGCAAGAACCAGGTGCAAGTGCTGAATAAAATATATATCAAGCACATTATTTCTCTGTGTATCTTTTACCACTTCAACGATACAACAAAAGCAGAACGTCTTCGACATAAAATAACCCAAAAAGCGTTGAAATGCCGTAAAATTCCACCAACCACTCAACCAGTTGCATGATTGCAGGCTTTAATGTGGATAGACCCCTTGCTGTCGGCTTATACTCTGACTACAAAGTCATTCCGCAATTGTACTTTACTTTTAATTACCAAATTTCTTACTGAGAAAATTATCTGAATTGTTATTAGAATGTAGGTCGCCACAAGTCCGCCTCCCACTTTCATGGTTGCCAAGTATTATTTAAAGATTACCTTGCTTTATTTCCATTTGAAACTCTTTTTTCAACCCGAGTCGGATTATTTTTGTATATATATATATATATATTTACCAACCTCTCCGCACGAGCAGGATGTGACACAAGGTCAATTTATTAAGCGGAGTTTAACAGGTTTTGAATTCAGAGTTTTCCTTCTCCTAGACTGGTTACCTAGCCAAGGTTAAAGAGCCAAGCCTGCCCTGATATTTACCCATAGCTGGAGGGAGAATTGGATTCATACCTTTCCCAAGGGTATTAGCGGTATGTGAAGTTCAAACAGCTTCGTCAAGGAATTGAACTCGGATCGACGAGTCCATTTCCTATGACTCTAATCATTAGACCATGCACCTCTATTATTTTTATATATAAGGCGTGCTGGAATCTATCACTAAAACATATAAACTCGGCACGGTCACGTGGATTAAACCACAGCCAATCAACAGCTCGAATACATGGTTAGTTAACTATTTAATCGCCGATATGGAAAGCCGTTCATTTGCACGTTATTCTATATTGAGGAATGGACCTGCAACCAAACGATCATACCCAACACTAAGGGACACCAAGGAACAACCAAAGGATCATACCCAACACTGAGGGACACCATAGATCAACCAAAGGTTTCTTCCTTAAGGATCGCGCTCTGTTTAACACAGGGGAACTCCGCTGGACAGTGCTCTTTCTTGAAGATTAAAAATGATCACCAAAACCATAAATTTGTTTAATTAAATTCCTCACTCAAAACATTATATGTAATTGTTAATTAGTAGGAATTTAGATCTTCACAAGTCCGCCTCCAGTTGCATGGTTGCTAGGCCTTATTTAAGGACTGCCTTGCCTTATTTCCATTTAAAATGGTGTCTATTGCATTTCAGAATTGATCAGTAGATACCAATCGTTTCCTCTATTATTTGAGAGAATTACGAAGGAGCATATCAGAGCAAACATTAACAACGTGAAGCCTCCTAACGATGACCAACATGTGGCGACTTTTAATAAATATTGTAAATGTAAGGGAAAAGGAAACATCCGTGAGGACGCATCTGTTGACAAAATCTATTGCAGGTTGTCAAACTTCAATCGGAATAAACTGGCTCGACCATTTATTAAATCGACTTTGATTCCGGTCTGTGGACAGGATATTATTAAGAAGCACAGCTGTTTTTATTCTTATTTTATTTTCTCTTCTTGTTGAGATACAGCGTAGCATTAATGGAAAACACATCCCTAATAACAGGGTATTAACCTCTTTCGCTTAATATATATATATATATATATATATATATATAATATATATATATATATAATATTCGGTTTTGTATGTGTGTACTCACACCCACCCACATATATATATATTATGCGTGTGTGCGTATATATATATATATATATATATATATATATATATATATATTATATATATAAATATATATTAATTACAAACGAACGGACACACATATGCAAGCGTATACACACATACGTATATTACATGAGTTAATATATATATATATAATATATTATATATATATATATATATATATATATATATATTAACGCAGGCATACACATATGTGTGTGAGTACACACGCTAACATACATGAGTCCACACACACGTGTATAATGATATAAACGCATATTTTCAGAGTAAATACACATATACTCATAATATATATATATATATATATGTATATATATGTATGTATGTATGTATGTATGTGTGTTTGTGTATGAAGACAAACGCATATATATTTATACACTCATACATATATACACGAGTATGAACGCACATATCTATATCAGAAGCACACATGCACACACATATATATATATGTGGTACATATATAGTTTTAAGAATATATAATGTAGCCATCAGCAAAAATGGAAAGATTTTCTAATAACATTTTTAATATATTTCATTGGAATCTATTGCACACACATATATATATATATATATATGTGTGTGTGTGTGTGTATTTGTATGTGTGTGTTTGCGTGTGTGTTTGTGTATGTATGTCTATTTGAGTTAAGGTAGTGTGAACATGGTGTCAACGCCTGGTTACTAGCAGTTTCTCGCCTATGTGATATTCAGATTAAAGATTGCATAGGCAATTTTCAGTAACCAGTTGTTGACTCCATGTCCACGCTACCGTAACTCAAATATAAACGCTCTATCAATGATATTGACCATTATCTACTTATACAGATAGCACCCATATTATTCACAAAATATCAATATAATAGTCTATTTCAGGGAGCTTAGACTAAGCTCCCTGAAATAGACTCTAATGCTAAATCTCTGAGTCTTTTGTTATTTCTTTACTCATATATTTTCCTCTGTGACTCTAACATTAAGAGCACACATTGAGCTCTCAAACTGCGACTTGTTTTTTTTTAATAAAACTCTTGTGTCGTAAGGAGATTTTCTCGCTGACTTTTGGATTATTATATATATATATATATATATAATATATATATATATGTGTGTGTGTGTGTGTGTGTGTGTGTGTGTGTGTGTGTGTGTGTATAAATAGAAGCGGGCTATTAGAAAGGGTAATTTTCAGTCCAGCAACATTCAAAGTGGAGAAGTTCCAACATGTATTTTATGTCGAAGTGTATGTCTCTCCAGGGCTGGCCATGTTGTTACATAATTGTTAGTACCCTAACACTTATTTACAGTAGTGTAGAAACCAAAATGGCTGTTATAAATTGTAGCCGGCGGCCTTGAAGGATTGAGGGACACGGCTTGACCCCATCCTGATCCTTCCGGTGGATACCGTGAGACTCGGTGGAGAAGACCCTCTTCCGGTTTAGATTAAAAAGAGAGTTTAGTCAGTATCGGCCAAACCACGAAAGTGGTAAGTCGTGTTAAGCGCACTGCCGTCCTCAATCTGCGCAGGTAGTCTGGTGGGGATTTCGGAATAAAATATGACCTAAAGCAAATCGAAATCTTGGGTTATTAACTAAAAACTACCAATGACACAGGGCCTTTGATAAAGAGAAATCACCAATGGAAGACCAGACATGGAGTCCCCAAGACGGAGTCCAGACGTTAGAAGAAGAATGTAAGATACCAACGATGAACAGAAGAATAATAGATGTAAAGAGAGTATAAAACAATGTGTGTTATCTGAGAAAACATAAGGTTACAGTGTCAAATACAACTGGTACTCAACTAGGAAAAAAAAAGAAAAGAACAGGAAACGGTCATATTCAAGCACGAGTTCACATCCCCCCCCACAAATATATATATATATGAATGTATATATGTATCTATTAATAATGAAGATTCGCTTCCAGTTTTTGTCTGTAACAAAAACTACGTCACTGATTACGTCACCTTACCCAAAATCGTCAGAATAAATACATTACCCAAAATTGTCAGAATAAATACACTGAAAATTTGAACATGCAACATTAGACAGTCCTCATTATTTTTTAAAACTAGTTTTAATAAACTGGTATTATATATCTATATATAATTTGTTTTATTTTAATACATATTTAAAGTTTACATTTCAAATTGTTTTATTTCTTAATCCTTTAATGAATTTGATAATTTTACTTATTAAGGTACAAACTCGCTGACATTGAATTTTTAACTCCCACCCATCAGGCAATGTTTCAAAAATCTATTTTTACCCGCCCGGTGGGCGTTTTTAATTTTGCTAGTATGTATAAATATATATGAATACATATACACACACATATATGTGTGAGTGTGGACCTGCGTCTTTATGTCGGCTAATGTTTATGAAAATTGTGTCTGTATGCGTGTGTTGGTTCAGTCGTTCATTGTTCAACATTACGCCACAACCGTACCTCATATCAAAGATTTTCCCTAGCAAACGTTTTATGAAGTAAAGTCGTTCACCCCAAGAACTCAATTCTTAAATGCAGAGTTTTTCTTCCCCTCTTCACATTGTCTGGATTGCCATGCTCTAAACACTGGCTTCCCCTGTTTGAATAACTGCTACTCTACAGCCTGGTGAGGAAGGGGTTGACTTCGGTCTTCCCAAATTGCATTAGGAGAGGGATGATACGTGCACAGGATTGTTCAGGATTTGAACCTGGCTTTTTGAGTTCATTTATGCCTTTATGTCAGAAATGGTTGCCATGTCACTATGTAATTACTGAATTCATATGCAACAGTCCGACAGTAATGATCACATTCAATGACATTTATAAACAATTACTCTCCCTTTCTCTCTCTCTCTTCTCTCTCTCTTATGTATATATATATATATATATATATATATATATATATATATATATATATATATATATTTTAGTGGTATCTTGACTTACGAGAGACCCACTTTACGAGTTTTCCGACTATGAGTTGTCAGTTGATTTCTTGCTTTGAGTTGTAATATATATATATATATATATATATATATATATATAGTTTCCATTCTGGCCTGAAGCAGGCTATCTTATTTAGTTGTACTGATGCGCCGTGAAACGGTGAATCAGAACTGTATGTGGATGACAATGCATAGGCTCTCCACTTGTATTGGGTTGAACAATCTGCAAATGGAATTTTCCGGTGACGCTAATTACAAAAATGTGTAGGTGTAGCCCATAACCAATAAAAACAAGCTGCGTGGGCGAGGAGGTGTGTCTACAGGAAAACTGTGTAGGTGTTACGATCAAAGAGGCGTGACCCGATTGAGTTTAAGAATTATAAAAACAACCTTAGAAATCTGGATTGAGCGGATCGAGACCGAGATCTCTCGCAGTCAGAAATCCCGAAGGCTCCTGTGTAAGTGCATCCTCTTAACGACGACTCTCAGTCTACATATAATCGAAGAATAAAAACGTAACTTTATATTCTTATATATACATGTGTTCCGTGTTCTTTGTCGGGTACAGTGACGGTATATAACACAACGATTATGGAGGCGCATCTAATGGTTAAAATCGTTGGAAATGGACTCGTCTACTCGATTCAATTCCTGGACGAAGCTGTTTGCATTTCCCATAGCGCTAATACCCTTGGGTAAGGTATGTATTCAATTCTCCCTCCAGCTATGGGTAAATAGCAGAGCAGACTGGACTCTTTAACTATGGATAGGAATAAAAACAGTCTAAAAGAAAGGAAAACTCTGAATTAAAACCCGTTAAACTCTGCTTAAGAAATTGGCCTTGTGTCACATCCTGATCGTGCGGAGATGTTGATAAATATATATTACACAACGATCCTGTCGAAGGAAGCCCACACTCAGTGTATAAAAAGAACCGATTATTGACTTTGTGTGTTTATTTATTTATCGCCCATCAACCTGCGAATTTTGCCTACGATAAGTGACATTACGCATGAGTATATCGATAGCTCAAAGGAAACGAATTACTTAAATATATGGGCGTTAATAAAAAGGAGAAAACAACAACAACAACAACAAAAATATTCTGCAAACTCTGTTACCTAGGCAGCCTACGATACAGAGGATTGTATACATACGCTATCACCGGTGACGACAGATTTCATTTTCATTTGCAAAGATATCTTTT
Organism: Doryteuthis pealeii; assembly: GCA_023376005.1. Lineage (NCBI taxonomy): Eukaryota > Metazoa > Mollusca > Cephalopoda > Myopsida > Loliginidae > Doryteuthis > Doryteuthis pealeii. The sequence continues at coordinate 28,695,824 of CM042150.1, read as the reverse complement.
TCATGATATCTCTTCAATGTAAAACACGCTTGGCTTTGAGTAGTGGACAAGATACACTAGAACTGCTTCTCAAACTTTTAGCAATCACGAACTGGTTGATAATTTTTCGATCGATGTACAGACCGGTGTATAAAATTAAAGAATTTGTTAAACTTTGAATAAAAATTATTTATGTAGGCATGTTAAAATTAGCTTTATTTGATACAGAAATCTATCATCTATCATATATAAACTAAACCCCCAGTGAACAGTAGAGATTGTTTTGTATTCATCAATTTATTAAAGTCTTGTTTCGATAGAAGAGCATGCCATACACAATGGTTCTCAAATATCCAAATTGTTCTTATCACACTGATTGTTGAAAAAGCAGCCTTGCATAATTACGTTAATGGAAATAAGAGAAACATATTGAGAGCTTCCAATTCGAATAAACAGTAGGTTAGAATTAAACACCGAATATATAATTAATTAACATACACATTCCATAAATACATATAAAAAAAAAGAATGAAATTTAAATTGATTGAACAACGAAAATAACAACCCACGTGACATGTTTATAATGTCCAAAACAAAAATATATATAAACACACAAGACCGCGTTCATTTCAAAAACAGTCTCTGAAGATGAAGATACTTCGAAATTGATTAGACATTGGACACTATTTTATCTTATGCTCATTGTAATTACCTTCAAAATCTTCTATTAATAATGGAGATTCGCTTCCGGTTTTTGTCTGTAACAAAAATTACGTCACTGCTTACGTCACATTACCCAAAATCGTCATAGAATAAATACACTCAAAATTTGAACATGCAACACTAGACAGTCCTCATTGTTTTTTAAAACAAAGTTTTAATAAATACATGACTGGTATTATATATATATATATAGTTTGTTTTATTTTAATACATATTTAAAGTTTACATTTCAAATTGTTTTATTTTTTAATCCTTTAATGAAATTGATGATTTTACTTACTTAGGGTACAAACTCGCTGACATTGAATTTTTCCTTCCACTCCTCAGGCAATATGTTTCAAAAATCTATTTTTACATCGCCCGGGGGTGTTTTTTTTATTTTGTACTAGTATAAATAATAATATATTTTCAAATTTTATTTTATATGTATGATTGCTGTACTTCAAAACTATACAAATTTTTAAAAGTCCTATGTGGCACCTGTACTATAGTAATCCATGGACCGGTACTGGTCCGGTGAACCGGCTATGAGAAGCACTGTTCTAGCTGATGATAAAACTTCTATAAAACTATATGAACTTCGAATAAAAATGAACTTATACAGGCATGTTAATATTAGCTTTATTTGATACAGAAATAAATCATGAATATATATATTTACCAACCCTCCGCACGAGCAGGATGCGACACAAGGTCAATTTCTTAAGCGGAGTTTAACAGGTTTGAATTCAGAGTTTTCCTTCTCCTAGACCGGTTGCCTAACCAAGGTTAAAGCGCCCAGTCTGCCCTACTATTTACCCATAGCTGGAGGGAGAGTAGGATTCATACCTTTCCCAAGGGTATTAGCGCTAAGTGAAATGCAATTACCACGTCCAGGATTTGAACTCGGGCGACGTGTCCCTTTCCCATGACTTTAACCATTACACCACGCGCTTCCTACCAAAAATATAAATCATGAATATAAGCTAACCCACAGTGTACAGTCAATGGGAACAGTGTCATTGTCAATTTATCTATCGACTTGTCAAGTCTTTGCTCGATAGAAGAGAGTATTACGTATGTTAAGTTTGTTTCAGTAAGTTGTGGGGACTTTTACTAAGTAGCGGCCCTGCTCTCTGTAGACTATTTAAAATGCAGGGCTGATAAGACTCGTTACCACACACCACAGCAACAACTTTCAAAAAAGGAAGCTTCTTCCATTTTTAAGGAATCACATTTAGATCTAAGAATATCTAGACTAAGTAAAAATAAAAAGAAGTTTCAATCGTTGTAAAATTTCTTTTTTAAAACTTTTAAGTAATTTTAAACAAACATTTTAATTAGAGCAAACAATAAAGTTTAAATTACTTTGCTTCTTTTTTTATCTTTTATTTTTGTTGAAAATATTTACTTACCAAAAAATTTGATTCCTTTTCTTCTACAAATTTTAGTCGCAGAACTCGAAAATAAGGCCGCAGTGCTGAAATTTACAAAAAGGTAATTAGATTTTTATAAAATCAACTTAGGTGGAAAAAGAGCAGAAAATGAACAAAGTTGATGTTTTTAGAAATATGTTCGCAATTTTAGTTTAGATATATTGGTTGCGTACTATATAATTTTTAAAATCTCAATTTTAGTTTAGATATACGGTTGCCGTACTATACAATTTTCAAAATCTCAATTTAGTTTAGATATACGGTTCGCGTACTATACAATTTCAAAATCTCAATTTAGTTTAGAATACGGTTGCCGTACTAACAATTTTTAACATCGCAATTTTAGTTTAGATATAGGGTTGCCGTACTATACAATTTTTTTAATCACAATTTTAGTTAGATATAGGGTTGCCCGTACTATACAATTTTTAAATCACAATTTAGTTTAGATATAGGGTTGCCGTACTATACAATTTTTTTAAATCACAATTTTAGTTTAGATATACGGTTGCCGTACTATACAATTTTTAAAAATCGCAATTTTAATTTAGATATACGGTTG
>CM042150.1:28675645-28688145 GCA_023376005.1 Doryteuthis pealeii | reverse complement strand
TTTATTGTTAGGAATCAATTTATCTGTATTATCCTTACTGCAGCACGTCTTCCAATTCTTTAAAGTATTTATACTGGTAAAAGAACTGAGAAAAAATATCAAGAGTGTGACACATTGGTCATGACGTGGAACCACGATGGTGGTCTGTGTGATTAATTACGGAAAAGTTTGAGTGGTGGCGTGATCAGTAACGGAAAAATTTGAATGATGATGTCAGCAAAGACGCGTGGCAAGGTTTTTGATTGGACGATGAATGATACGTGGCGAAGGGGAGAAAGAAAGAGAAGGGGCGAGAATTTGGAGATTCAGCCTGGCTGTCAAAGAGTTCAGACGTGCTGAGGCAGTTCACTCTGCGCGGTGATAATGGGCATAATGATAAAATAAAAACTTGATCAAGTAAAAAAAAAGTCTTGTAGTTCATTTAATTAAACAAAAACAAAGACAAACAGAAGCCCTTAGAAGAACTCAACTCCCTTAGTTAAAAGTCAACCCATCTAGACAACAGCCGTAGCAGATGGTAGAAGGATCAGCAAGAAGCAAGTAAGATCTCCTCACCAAGTAAGTCTCTAATCTCTCTCTCTCTCTCTCTCTCTCTCTCTCTCTCTCTCTCTCTCTCTCTCTCTGTCACTGATGAACTCTCTTATCTGAAAACTCTCACTCTCACCAATTAGTGATGTCAATGTGGGTATGTAATAGTACCACATTTTGGTACCGTGGCCAACATAATTTCACAAGAGGAACATTTAAAAAATCCTCATGAATCTAGACATCTATTAAAATCAGGTGATTATGTCAGAAATATAGGACACCTAGTGAGTATCGAACTCACTAAACTGCTTGACATCATGCGTGATGCCATAATACACCCGAATAGCAAAGATGAAAAGCCGTTGGACCATGAAGCGCTGAATAACTCAACATGTAACGGTTATAATCGTGGGAAATACCCCGGCGTACCGAAGTCAAATTCCAGATTTGGTTGTTTGTCTTTCACATAGCGCTAATACACTTGGGAAAGGTATGAATCCAGCTATTATCCCTCCAGTAATGGGGGAATAGTAATCTGGGTTCTCTAACCTTGGTTTAGCAATCGTACAAGGTGAATGAAAAAATTGATTTCTAACCTATTAAACTCCACTTAAAAAATCAACTTTGTGTTACATCATGCTTGTGCAGAAGGTGATGGCAAACCCAAACCCTTTTCATCATATATGTGCTAGAACAGCGGTCCCCAACCACCGGATCGCAACCCGGTACCAGGCCGTACAGAACGTGTGAATCTTTCTTTTTTTTTATTGATTATCAGTCTAAATGTTGATGTTTTATTTTGAAAAGTGACTTCTGTGCCTCATTATTATTATTTAATTCACTTGTTCACTTTTTTACATAGAAATGATCAGTATTGTCACTTGAATCGAGGTTTTTATTATAATTATTTCATATTAGAAAGGATTTTCGTTCTAAAATATTTTCGTTTACAGAGATGTTGTTGATTATTAATTTATGAACAAAAGGTTGTTTATTGTCTGTTGATGTTTGCATTTGACATAAGATCACTGCGGATGATTTATTATTAGATTACGTCATAAACGGTTATCGAGCAAATGTAGACCGAAGCATATGAAGGCCGGTCCGTGAAAATATTGTCTTAGATGAAACCGGTCCGTGTCGCAATAAAGGTTGGGGACCGCTGCGCTAGAAGACGCTGGTTGAGGATCTTAGTGTCCTGGGTATGACGTTAAACTGCATTTAATTGTGAAGTTCTGAGGAATGGGGAGTGCCTCTTCATCGCCATTAGTCCAGACACGGATTGTGCCTGTTAGGGCCCCAACTATTGATTAGATTGATCAAAAAATGAGGGTAATTTATGAGGAAGTGCGTCCCGGTCTCCTGCCTCAAAAATTGCTGCCCGGTGACTACTAAAATAACGACCCCAGCTATGGTATTACTTGAAAGAAAACAACCAACTTAGGGTGTTAAATGTATTTAGGGTGGGGCTTCTCTTTTTTGTCGTAATTCTTATTTATCAAACAAAGTAAAAAAAATGAACAAATTGAGGTAGATAGATAGATAGATAGATAGATATCCATTTCATATCTAAACAAGAACTACGACAAATTTCTATAAATAAATAAGAATTAGGACAAATTACGATAAATAAATAAGAATTACGACAAAAAAGAGACCCCCCCCCTAAAATACATTTAACGCCCTAAGTTGGTTGTTTTCTTTCAAGTAACACCATAGCTGGGGTCGTTATTTTAGTAATCATCGGGCAGCAATTTTTGAGGCTAGAGACCGGGACGCATTTCCTCATAAATTACCAAAATGAGTTTTAAGAACGTGTTTGAAAAAGATTGACTTAAAAGTTAAAAAATGAATACTCAGCAATAATGAATAAAACAAAATGTCATCGGCATAAACTAACACATGGGTAGACATGCCGTTAAACCAAACCAACCAACCAACCAACCAACCACCAACCTAACCCATTTGTCACGGATAGGATGAGGCATAAGGTCGCAAGTATGGGGTATGTAGTGAGGATCGAACGACTTATCTACTGTTAGATATGCGAGACTAACTTGCAAACCAGTACACCACCATAGGACACCCTAGGTATTTACTCAACCCGTTTGGTACGAGTAGGATGTGACACAACGTCGCAAGTATGGGACATCCCACGGGATCGAAATCGCTATTTAGTAGCAATTGATTTGCTGGATAATCTTGCTAACCATTACACCACGATGGAACGCTCTAATAAGTATTAACCCGACCCGTTCGCCACGCGTAGGATGTGACACAGAGTCACAAGTATGGGGGCATCCAACGAGGACCGAACTCGCTATTCAGTAGTAATGGGTCTAAGAAAGGTGAACGACTTTTTAATAGATAGATAACATTTATATTCAGTTATTGCCAACAACGAAATATTCCTGGCAACCGATTGTGAGATAAGAACGTTCTATTTAGATTAAAAGATTTTTTTTAAAAAGTTATTCTGGTACACCGGAAAACTTAAAATCGGATTTTAGAAGCAGACATTTTAAAGATTTACTCCCAGATTTCTTATATCTACAATATTAATAATGGAGCCGCATTGTGTAATGGTTATCGTCGTAGGAAACAGACTCGGCGAAACGAGATCAAATCCCGGACAAGGCTGTTTGCATTTAACGTAAATCTAATACAATTGGGAAAGGTATGCATCCAACTATTTTCCCCTCCAGCTATGCGTAGATGGTAAGACAGACTGCGCTCTTTAACCTTGTTTAGGCAACCGGTCTAGGAGAAGGAAAACTTTGAATTCAAACCTATCATTACACCACAATTTGATACCAACATTTGAGCCCCGTGGAGAAATCTTTAGATTTTTTTTTTTTACGAAGACGGTCGGTGATTCACTTTTTAAAAAAATGCCGATCTTCTGCAATCTATCCAGCTCTTTGTTGATCTGTTCTAACGAGGCAAATGGCACATTTCTTTTCTTGTTAAATACTGGCTGGATATTATCATGTAATGCGAGTTTAGCAGTCATTTTTTTACAACGACCAAGACCCCTAGAAAAAACGTCAGGAAAAGTGTTTTCAATTCTTCTATTAATTTTTCTGACTCGGCCGTTGAATTTTTTTATTTTCTGGCAAAAAGTGTTAATGGGCGAATTCCACAACTCAAATTTTTGCATAGCGTCTGTGCCGAATAAATTGTTTGTATTTTTAGAACAAACATTCTTAATTTTTGGGTTTGCCTGTTTAAAGTTACATTGGTGATAATTTCACCTTCGAATTCGATTTTTCCCCCGTGACAGATCTGGCTATTTTTTCGTTCTTAACATCGTCGGTTTACCAAGCTTTTTCCAAGTGTAAGCGTTGATAATATTTCAAAATTGATATTCTAGTGTTTTTGTGTTGTTTTTTCTTTATTTTTCGTATTCTGTTTTTAATTATAGAAATTATGGTAATGTTAATAAAATTAAAAAGTTATTATAATCTTTATTTGATTTCAACGGATTTTTAAAAAAAATTTATATTGAATAATTTCTGAACGCACTTTATTGTACAAATATTTGCGTTTTAAATAAACTAGCAAAATAAAAAAATGCCTTCTAAAAAATATTATTGCCTGAGGGGATGGGAGTTGAAAATTTAATATCAGAGAGTTTGTATCATAATTTAATTAAAATCATCAAATTTATTAAAGGAGTAAAAAATAAAATAAATTTATTAAAGGAGTAAAAAATATTAAAAAATTGAAATGGAAACTTAGTTCTGATAACATTAAATATATATTAAAATAAAACAAACTATATATATATAGATAATACCAGGTATGTATTTATTAAAACTTGTTTAAAAAACAATGAGGACTGTCTAACATTGCATGCTTAAATTTTGAGTGTATTTATTCTATGTTATGACGATTTTAGGTAGTTTGACGTAATCAGTGACGTCGTTTTTGTTACAGACAAAAACCGGAAGCGAATCTCCATTATTAATAGATATTGTGATTCTCTCATTTACGAATATTTTGAAGGTTTCCCTTAATTGATTTCCTCTTATTTTCTTTCCATCTTTCCTTTTTTTCTTTTTTTCTTCTTTTTTTGTTGTTTTTTTCTTCTTTTTTTATTCATGTTTCGTCCTTTGTGCGACATTTCCTATTTTATTCTTTCTGGTTTGTTTCTCTAATACTTTTGTTTCTTTCTTCAATTTCATCTTCTTTCATTTCTTTTATTAATTAACTAGAGGCGGCTACCCGTCGTCGCCTTGGTAAAGGGGGAGAGATAAAAAGGTAGTCCTGTAGATCCATTATTGTTGAATCACGAGTTGGATCCTCACAGGATGCCTCATTAAAATACCTCTGACCTTGATCCAGACATTCTGGAAAGAAAAATGAATGTCTTCTATTTAAAATACTAAATGCAAAAAAATCCATGCTGTTATCATTTAAATTTTCAGTCGGTAGAGCGTTTGGCTAGAAACCACAAGGTTCCTAGTTCGATACTGGTCCTCGCCAACTCAGCGTATGAGTAGCACAGGGATCTGTGCGGTAAAGTAAGGAGCTGATGGTAGGTGTGGCGCTCCACCTCAGATGCTAAAATAATCTACTTGGTCTAGCGCTATTGAAAAGGGGATAGACTCCCTCGCTGACTGGCTGATACCGACTTTTGGCCGCCCCGACGACTTTTTTTATATAAATCAAATCTTCGTTATTTTTGTTCAAAAACCAAGATCTGGTGATACCAAATGTGCATATATTTGTCAGTAATTGTTATATTTTCATAGTTTCTCCCGGACATACATACACACAGATTGCCCTTTATATATGTATCGATAGATTAGCAGATTTACCCGGCGTTACCAGGCAGATAAAAAATGTTGAAAATGATTAATAACTATCTATTTCCGAGTTGTACCTTAAAACTAGCCAATACGGGGATTTTCATAACATGGGACATGGTAGATAAAACTCACTTAATCGATAAATATCCCAGAAATACGGGGGAGTGGTCTTGTGGTGTTGTGTCTAACTAATTGGAACATTGGGATATTTGTGACTTTCTCTACGAAGGAATTGTAATTATGTGTATATGTACTCATGTACATATACATCCATGTTTTTATATTTATGTATATGTAGCTATACATGACTTGTTGGAAGAAACAGAGAGACTAAGACGGAATAGACTACAAAAAGGAACGACCAGAACCCGAGATGACTTAAGAATCCCTTTCAAATAATGTTGTTTTTTTTAGTAGAGAAAAGAAGTAATTTTAATATATATATATATATATATATATATATATATATATATATATATATATATATATATATATATATATATATATATATATATATATATATATATATATATATATATATATATATATATATATATATATATATATGTATGTATATATATATATATATATATATATATATATGTATATATATATATATATATATATATATATATATATATATATATATAAGTTAAAAAAAGAAATGAATCTGACAATATGAGTATGAAAAAGATGGAATGTAAACACCACACAATGCTGTTAAAGAGATTATGTTATAAATTGTCTTCTCTTTAACAGCATTGTGTGGTGTTTTCATTCCATCTTGTTCATACTCATATATATATATATATATATATATATATATATATATTATATATATATATATAAGTTGTTTCTGGTTCCAACGGGAGAAAATGTAATATTTTATAAAAAAAGAAGAAGGTCCGCAAAATGTATCGTTCTCAGAAAAAATGTTTTATTCTTTTTAATTCACATACGCAACACGTGTTTCAGATATTCTGGTATCTTCTTCAGGCTTTGATCAATACATATATTGATATACATATATATATATATATATATTATATATATAATATATATATATATATAATATATAATATACACACACATATACACATATATATATACATAGGTTGTGCGTGTTTCTGTACTTTTTCTGTTATGGTTGTTTAATAACGGTTGAACGCTACGTTATTCTTTTCAATATTTGCGTGTGATTTGTGCGTGACCTGCATGTGACCTGCGCGTAAAAATTCAGAAAAAATGATGATGTAACGTTCCACAATCTTTGCGCGTAAGTCGCACGGACGTCACGGCTTAGTAATAAATTTATTTATTAACTGAGCTTTCATTACTCTTTTAATAGGTATAGTTCATCCGATGTTAGTAAAGTTTTTGTCGTTGTTGTTGTGTGTATATGTTGTGTGTTTGTGTATATGTCTTAGTACGTTCCTATGTATACATATGCTCCCAAAACTTGGTAGAGCTCTCTAAGGGGTGACTTAAAATTACCTTTCACTGCCAGCATATATAAAGGAATGATCGTCTGCTCCCACACTAGATCTCTGTAGTGATCGTAAAATATATAAACAAACCTATGTATTTAATAGTTTACCCCTACCCACCCCCGTTACGGCAGTTGTCAAAATGGCCGAGATGTTAAGAAATCAGTGGCAAAAAGTCAGTCGGTGTTCGCTCCTGGTCCGAGGTAGTTAATGTGTATAGACACACTGAAGAGGCGTGAAACGCCGAAACACGTGTCTGTGGATGACTTATATATATATATATATATATATATATGTGTGTGTGTGTGTGTGTGTGTGTGTGTGTGTGTTTTGTGTATATATGCTTGTGTTCATATTACCATCGTAATAGGTTACATTTGTATGTGTAATTGTGTGTATATGTACTCATGTACGTATATATTCATGTTTTTATATTTATGTATATGTAGCTATACATTTGTATGTGTTTATATGTGTATATGTGTATATTCACATATATGCTTTGCTGTCTACGTATGTATCTGTGTCTTTATGTTTATATTGATGCTTGCGCATGTGTATGTACGTGTGTGTGTGTCTGTGTGTGTGTTTATATACTTATATATACTTTTATCCTTCCTCTTTCCCACCCCCAACCAACCTATTCTCTCCTGTTGACCCTCACTTGCTGACCTATTTGGGCCAATAACCACTCACTAATTTACTGGTTTGATTTTGATTTTATGGTCATCTACCCCCCCCCTTTATTACTCTCATTTACTATTTCCTTTCACTCAAATCTCTTTCCAAAAAAGGGCTACTTCCCCTCCCCTATTTGGTGTCCTCACTATTCATTTTTTCTACCTGCTCCTTTCCCTTCTATCTCTTTCCTTATCTCCCCAAAGATGTCTCCTATTGTTAAGTATCTGGTCGGCATCCTAGGTTCCAGATGTAATAAGTAAGTAAGCAAGCCAATAAGAATCCGGTGTTCTTTGTAAGTCCTACGTCCAAGAGAATCCAAATGTCAATAAAATAAGCTCAGAATGGTGCCTCTATTAATACAGTAGAAGCAGCAGCAGCAGTGCCAGTGATTGGACAATAGAAATCCACCCCAGGTCACGTGGTAGTCAACGAGTCTATATTTAGGAGTGACCATTTGCCCCATGCCTTATATCAAATATAATTCAACACCTATAACCAATCAAATCTTTCCCTCATGACAAAACTTACCCACCTACCGACATCTACCTTCTATAAAACACTTGTATGATCCTAATGATTTAATAAAGGATGACGAAGCGGAATTTAACATTCCAGCGAAATATACTACACATTTTTGCCTGAGTTTTGTTCTTCCATTCCTTATTTTACCTCATATATATATATATATATATATATATATATATATATATATATATATATAGGTGTTTAAAAAATATCGAGATGTTTTGTACTTTTTGACATACATTGTATTCTGAAAAAAATAACGTTTTCGGTCATTCTTCATTTCTATCTTGGTAAATACAGCTTTAAACTTGGTATTTTTTTACACATCTTTTACTCTGAAAAACATTAATGAATGGAATTTTTTTTTTCAGAATACAAGGTGGGTCAAAAAGTACAAAAAAAACGATACTTTTTTGACACACCTTGTATATATATATATACTTCAAAATTTTAAATTTTTAAGAAGTAAATATTCATTCTACAAAAATACATAGTAAATAATTCAAATAAAAATTTTAAATTTAGTCAAAATTTAAAAATGGCTAAATCATTTTTTTAGATTAAATTCATTTTCAAAAGATAAACAGACTTTGTTTCCTCAACGCAAAATCTAAAAAATAATTTAGAATTTAAGATGAAATCACAACGCCAGCATTTTTCAAGAATGCAAACATTGATGAAAATAAATATTTGTCCTAGACAAATACTTGAATAAATGAATCAAATAAAAAATTATTCTTTATTGATTAAATTAATATTAATCTTTTTATTTGTTTGTCAAAATTAGTTTGAATATTCTATTCCTAGACATTCATATTTATTTAGGTTCGAATTTCTAGAACAAAACGAAAACTTAGCTTTGCATGGTTCTCACACAAAATCCGATGGATTAATTTTACTGACCCAGATGAACTCAAAAGTAAATATTAATAAATGCATCTTCTCGAAAAGATTTACCTCAATTGTTATTGATAGTGATAGTCTACTTGCTACCTAATTTATGTCTACAACTGATAAACAAATACTTACAGTTCTATTGGTACAGATTTACATATTTTCTGACTCAGCTCTGCTTTATTCCTTCCTTCTTTCCTTTCTTCATTTCCTTCCTTCCTTCTTTTTTTATTTATTTGCTCTTCTTTCTTTTTTTTTCTTTCTTTTTTCTTTCTTTCTTTTTTTCTTTCTATTATTAATTAATTCTCTTTTTTTATTTTTCTGATTCTGCTCCCTTCCTTCCTTCCTTCCTTCCTTCCTTCCTTCCTTCCTTTCTTCCTTCCTTTCTTCCTTCCTTCCTTCCTTCCTTCCTTTCTTCCTTTCTTCCTTCCTTCCTTCCTTTCTTCCTTCCTTCCTTTCTTCCTTCCTTCCTTTCTTCCTTTCTTCCTTCCTTCCTTCTTCCTTCCTTCCTTTCTTCCTTTCTTCTTTCCTTCCTTCCTTCCTTCCTTTCTTCCTTTCTTCCTTCCTCCCTTCCTTGATTCATTCATTCAATCAGCTCTCCTTGGTCTCCTTTCTTTCTTTCTTTCTTCCATTATTTCATTGTTCCCTGATTTTTCTTTCTTTCTGTTATTCCTTCATTCATTCTTTCTTTCTTTGCTCACTGTCTTCTTTATTCATTTTTTCCTTTTCATTTTTATTGAATCTGTTAGAGATTTTGTCTTTCTTTCTTTCTTTCTTTCTATGTTCTCCGATTTTCTTGTTTTCTTCAATCTTTCATTCATTCTTTCTTTCTTTCTTTCTTTGCTGTCTTCTTTCTTTCTTTGCTCTCTGTTGGAATAAAGAGAGAGAGAGAGAGAGAGAGAGAGAGAGAGAGGAGGGGGGGAGAAAACGAGAGAGAGAGAGAGAGATTGAAGAAGAGGTAGTGAGAGAGATATTGAGTGACAGTGAGAGAGAAAAAGAGTGACAGTGAGAGAGAAAAAGAGTGACAGTGAGAGGAAGGAAGAAAGAGAGAGAAAGAGAGGTATTGCATGATCCTTTTCTTGTGTACGCTGCAATTGGGTCTCTGTTTCTCTTTTGGTAGAGAGAGAGAAAGAGAGAGAGAGAGAGAGAGAGGAGAGAGAGAGAGGGGGAGAGAGAGGGAGAGAGAGAGGGGGTATTGCACGACAGTCTTTTTATATCCGTTGCTATTGGGTTTCTCCTTCTCTGTCTTGTCGTAAGTTCTTCTTCGAATCAGTTCGGACATCTGCCTTATAATGTAAACACATATCTTACGATTTCACTGATAGTAATCATCCAAGCCATGTCACCCATCTAATGTTCAACTTTCAATTCCATAATGAAATGTGGTGCCGATATTGCACTTTGTATATTATCAGAATTTTACAGGAAATATGATTGATACAAGGGAAATTTATATATATCCAATAACTAACATATTTCTGAACACTTCTATTGCACTCCGAAAATTATTTTCGTCCATATAGACCTTATTCAATGGTTGAACGGAAACAGTTAAAACATAAAAGTGAAAAATTGTAATTGCAGTTGCAGCTTCGTTTCTGAGCAAAAACCAAACTATCTTATTTGGTGCAGATAATGTTCAATATATGTGAAATAATAATAGACAAAATGTTTGATGTAGTGCCACATTGGGATATTGATCGTGTTATGAAAAAATCAGAAATCATCAATAACTTAAAATTGGCTGACTTTAAGATTTTTTAAAAGCATTTTTGGATTAATTGGGAAAAAATGCTTTTATAAACCAATTCTTAGGAGTAGGGAAGCTCTAGATCTCATTTTACAGACAAAAATAGGTTACAAAAAGTCAACATTTTTCGCAACCCCCCTTATATTTGAAGAACTAAAATTCAACATAACTCCGCCAATTTTTTGAATTGGAAGTTAAAATTTTGGGTATTGTCTAACAATAACATAGTCCATAGCTGTACGAGGGGATGGGTGACAATTTTACTTTTTCTGGATGATTTGACATGGAATTACCCCCTTATTTAGGCTAGACGGTTGGTCGGAGAGGCCCCCTATTGCACTCTGAAAATTATTTTCCTCCATATAGATATTATTCAATGGTGGATCGGAAACAGTTAAAGCATAAAAGTGAAACATTTTAACTGCAGTTGCAGCTTCGTTTCTGAGCAAAAACCAAACTATCTTATTTGGTACAGATAATGTTTAATATATGTGAAATAATAATAAAAAAATGTTGTCATTGATGTAAAAGTAAGTAAAGTCGTCGGGCGGCCTAAAGTCGGTATCAGCCAATCAGCGAGGGAGTCTATCCCATTTTCACTTGCGCTAGACCAAGGAGATTATTTTAGCGTCTGAGGTGGATCGCCACACCTACCGTCAACTCCGTACTTTACCGCACAGATCCCTGTGCTACTCACACGCTGAGTTGGCGAGGACCGGTATCGAACTAGGAACCTTGTGGTTTCTAGCCGAACGCTCTACCGACTGATTAATGTAGTGCCAAATTATTTCCTACCTTTTGATCTTACTTAGAAAAAAATCAGAAATCATTAATAACTTAATATTGGTTAATTTTAATACTGATAGTATTTTTTGATTCCTTGGACCAAAAATCTCTTATGAACCAATTTTAGGAGTAGGGAAGCTCTAGAACTCATTTCACTGACAAAAATAGATTACAAAAAGTCGCAGTTTTTCAGCTCAAGAAAACAGCCCAGGGAAGATGTCAGGAACTAGTTTTTAAGATTTTTGTGACCATCCTTAGGTTTCAAGCAAGAACGCTGTCCAGCGGAGATCTCTTGTGTTAAGCAGAGCACGATCCTTAGTGAACTTTGGTTGCTCATTGGTGTTCCTCAGTGTTGGGTATGATCCTTTGGTTTTTCCTTGGTGTCCCTTAATGTTGTGTATGATCCTTTGATTGCAGGTCCGTTTGTCAATGTCGAATAATGTACAAATGAACGGCTGTCAATATCAGCGATTAAATAGTTAACTAACCACGTATTCGGGCTGTTGATTGGCGCGCTTAGTCTATAAGTTCAAGTGATGGATTACAGCTCGCCTTATATACAAAAAAACTGCAACACAAGTAGACAAGAGAAAACAAGTAAGAACCCCTCATCTTCTCCTCATCCCCTGTCTCTCTCGCATTTTTATACCCGGGTAAAGGGGTATATACCAACCCTTGCCTATTTTGCCGTCAATACATAGTAGGTTTGAATATACAACCACCCCCCTCCAAGTCAGTAGCAGATCAGAAGACAACAAAGACAAAGCCAGACATTTAATACTCCAGCTGTTGAACCAAAAAAAAAAAAAATTCACGACGATAAACAAATTTCATTTCTTGGTGCCTATTATAAAAATGAGGCAGAACACGATAATGTCAGTCAACTCAAACTCCTGTTATTTGATTTTAAGTTCATTTCAGCATTACCGTTTTATCACAGTATCCGGAAGAAAATATATAGCTACCCTTTGTTAAGAATTTGTTATGCATAATTTGCTAGATTCACGGTACCGTCTTAGTAGGTGAATACTTAGT
>CM042150.1:28668145-28670645 GCA_023376005.1 Doryteuthis pealeii | reverse complement strand
TCACAATCAAGGTTAGCAGACAACAATAATTTATTTAACTCTCTCTCTCTCCATCTCTTTCTCTCTCTCTCTCTTTCTCTCTCTCACTAACTCTCTCTTTCTCTCAACATCCGTTCCTATCAACCATCGTTATACTATACTAGCAAATATATGCACCCTCCGGGTGCTAGTATTTAAGTTTTAATATAATAAAATATATTAAATTAGAAAGGCTGGTGAAACTGAATAAGAATGCAGATAAAAAGATTTGGAACAGAGGGGGTATGATTGAAAAATAGAACAACTTTGAAACTAACTCTTCCATCATTTTCCATTACTCCCATCTGTCTTTGGTAAATTTTCCTAATTTAACTATTTAGTTAAAATAGGAAGTAAAGAATAAAATTACAGTTATTTCTTCTTATCAATGGATTTCTTTTAAGATTTATCCCTGAGATTTTTGCTCATATTCATTAAGATAAAACCAAACAATTAGAAATCAATAATACTAAGCATATATTTATTAAAATCAAATTTTGAAGATCAATATGCAAATTAGCCTTTCCATTCACACTGTAACCCGCTATTTTGTTGTATATATAAATACAATTGCATGTTATTAGTATGTAGATATGGTCAATAGTATTAATAATGTAAAACAATTTTATTAATAATTGAGGTTCGAATAAAAATAAAATCATAGAAAATGTGATGTAAATAACTAAGGGAATTGTGATTTGAGTAGTAATATAGTTTCGGTTACAGATAGACAAACACACAATCTCCATTATAATAAGATATATAGTATATATTGCTAATATATATATATATGATATATGTATATGTATATATTGCTATGTATATATATATATATATATATATATATATATATATATATATTAATGATTATATAGCCTCATAATTTGCTGCACTGTCCGAGTTCAAATACATTTGCAAAACAATATATCTAATGTTGACGCAACATATATGTCCATCCCCACCCCCAGCCTCCCTTTGTCAACTCTGTCGTGTAAATATCAATTGACAGATCTCTAATGTCTAATGTGTAAACTGGAACATTCTCACATTATTATTTTCTTCTTTTCTCTGTGCTTTACTTTCTAGATAACTAACACCGACACTGCAATGAGTTTTCGCTTATTGATGTTTCCTATCAATAAATGTAAACATCATTTTTTTTAGAAAATACATCTACAAGATGCGTTCGGATGCATCGTCAGTAATGTTTCCCTGTGTTCATTACCAGTTTCGGGTCTTTCAACATTATACTGGTTCCCACAGGAGACCCAGTCCAAAATGTTAAATTTCGGGCTTGCATCCCAGCAATATCTTGCTACTTCATTGTGTGGCATCACTTTTTATGTATGTTTCGGATGAAAAAGATGACCCCCTCCCTGGTATTATATTCTATTACTCGTACGATCATCTTAATGCTAGTTTGGTTTAATACTGTACATTAACCCACAACTAAAAATACGGCCAATTGAATAGATTGGTATATATTTAAAGTGTGAGGCAGTTGGTTTTATGAATGTTGACATTAGGTAATGTTTTCTTCCCCATCATCATCATCATCATCATCATAATCATCATGTGCTTAAGCCACCAAAATCCTCATTATACTCCAAAACCGCCGTTTTTGATTTAACAGAATTATCATCGTCATAGCAATCGTCATTGTGTCAATCACCATCATCATTATCATTATCATGATCATCGTCATTACTATCGTTCTCTGTTCAAATCGCCATCATGATCGTGATCATCGTGAGCCCTAATTTATATCCCCATCTTGAAGAAGGCCTTAGAAGGGAATGGTCAAAATGTTTTCTTAATATCACAAATATCGCAGATACAAAAAAAAAACATTCAGTTGTCACAAGAAAAAAAATGGAAACAATTAAAAGAATATTCATGTCCCAAAACAGCTAATTTCTTTTCTTTTTTTGATAATTACAAACATATATCAGACCCCCCCTCCAAGTCAATTCTATTAAGAACTTAAACCTTTTACCCAAAAATAAATCATTAAAAAAATTATGTAAATTAGCAAATCTACCAATGAAACTTTTCTCTCTGACATAAATGAAGATCTTGTTTAAATCCACAGAAAATAGTCTCCAATTTAGTGTGAACATTCAAAGTTTCTCCATTAATCACTGTTTTAAATCATCATCATCATCATCATCATCATCATTATCATCATCAATCAAGCTGACAGCAGGGTTTCTTCCCCATCATCATCATCATCATCATCATCATCATCATCATGTCATTAAAACTTCAAAATCATCATTATTCCCAAAGCACCGTGTTTAAATTACCAGAATCATTATCATCGTAATCATTCTCACTATTTAAGTCACAATCATCATCATCATCATCATCATCATCTACTATTTAAGTCATCATCATCATCATGACTCTAATATATATCACCATCATTAGCATCTTCGTTAAGAAATGTTTAAAACATCATCATCATCATCATCATCATCAT
>CM042150.1:28663145-28665645 GCA_023376005.1 Doryteuthis pealeii | reverse complement strand
ATATATATATATATATATTAGGAAGCGCGTGGTAATTGCATTTCCCTTAGCGCTAATACCCTTGGGAAATGTGTGAATCCTACTCTCCCTCCAGCTATGTGTAAATAGTAGGGCAATATAGGTGATCCGTCGAGGTCGAGAATGATGGTCTTCTGATCTGAATCCTGACTATGGGTCCTTAGATGCCTGATGAGGCTGATGTTAGCTCTGAAACTTCGGCTGAAGTAGGAACACGTTTTTCCTCGGGGCAACGGTGGTCGAGTCTGCAGTCTCTGCCCGTTCAATATTCGTTGCTTTTCCTCCAGCTCTGCAGTTGGTTTCCATTCGTAAGTACCAATGCCATCCCTGATAATGTTTCTCCTGCACGTTCAGTCTTTGGCTGCTGTCTTCCAGGTTTTGTCGTCAATTTCGTGTTCCTTGAAATTTACCAGGAACACGACTAGTTCGTTTACAAACACAACGCACACACGCACATGCACGCACGCATGCATGCATGCACACACACATGCACGCACGCATTCATCTTCATTCAACAAAAATATGTACTCTGATGAAGACCAGTGTTTATAAAGTGTCTTTTACAGATGTCTTCTTTTTAATTTAAAAAAAATATTCCAATTGAATTATACTTTATAAGGTAATTATGAATTTTTATTTAGTAAATTAGTGTGTCCCAGAAAAAAAAACAGAATCGGAAAACTGTAATACAACTGTTAATTTTAACTTGGGGGTTTATGGTTAGAGTTAGGGTTGGGGTTTAGGGTTAGGGTTAGGGTTTAGGATTAGTTTAATTGGAAAATTAATAAATAATTTGGATTCTGTTTTTATGGGTCACCCTGTACAAAGTGAACCAGAAAAAAACAGAACCCAAAACCCTAACCCAAACCCCAACCCATCCCTAAACCTAGCCCCCCCCCCCTTAGTTAAAATAATAAAACAGTTTTATTTGAAAATTTGTGGGTTCTGTTTTTCTTGGACACCCTAATTTACTAAACAAAAGTTCATAATTGCCCTTTATAAAACTCACAGGTTGAAACAGATATCTGTTAGCACAATATATATATATATATATATATATATATATATATAAAGCAATCTACAGATGCGCGTTTCAGGGTTTACCCCTCATCAGTGCAGCTATACTTATTTTTCAGCAGCTACCTCTGGTTGGGTTTCGAGACCCGAACGAACTTTCGCTCGTCAAGTCTCTTACTGATGGGTCCACAAGCAGCAAGTATTATTGCATATTTGTGAGTACATCTGAAATTTTTTTTAATAAAAAAGTAATATTTTCTTTTAAAGGTTGCAGGATTATATTTTTAAAATTCTATTGGTATAGAATTTTAAATATATATTCCGAATATTATTTTATACTGTTCATTTTCAAATTCTACAGCGTTGAAACTCTGTAACCAAATCAAGAGCCTCTTAGCAATCCAAATAAGAATAATAGGCTTAAATATATCTATCTAATTTTCTGTTTAACTCATCTATGCTACTCATGCACTGACTTAATGGGGTCAAAAATCGAACCCGGATTATATATATATATATATATATATATATATATATATATATATATATCCCGTCAAAAGTGATAAGTAGATTTTATTGTCTGTGAACACATAAACAATACAAAACAGGATAAAAGAAAGAAAAATATATGCGTATATATTAAGTGTCTCATATAGAAAAAGAGTCATTGTAGATAATCCCGAGACTACTGAATAGAGAATAAAATCGTCTCTTGGGCCGGGTTAGCTCAGTCGGTAGAGCGTTCGGCTAGAAACCGCAAGGTTCTTAGTTCGATACTGGTCCTCGCCAACTCAGTGTATGAGTAGCACAGGGATCTGTGCGGTAAAGTAAGGAGCTGATGGTAAGTGTGGTGCTCCACCTCAGACGCCAAAACAATCTCCTTGGTCTAGCGCTATTGAAAAGGGGATAGACTCCCTTGCTGAATGGCTGATACCGACTTTAGGTCACCCCGACGACTTTACTTACTTACTCGTAATATGTACACGGGATGATTGTGGGAGGCAAATTCTCCCTGCTATGTAGAGAAAAGACATAACTGGTGCGTTTAACCTATAGAATGTTGGGTGTGAAGAACAGCTCATGTAATTGGTCCATGGAATGCCCGTAAGAGGAAAAGCTCTCTGTCGTAAAGGACGGAAACAATTAATGTGATACTCCTGGAGGCTGGAGAGTCTAAGAGAAAAGAGAATTTGACTTTCCCGGTACATTCTATGTATATTACCGGTCGAAGCGCCACCTAGTTGCCTGGCGGACTAACCGTTGCAAACAAGGGAAATAATTCCAACACATGAACTGAAATGCCAGAGCCGTTAAAATAAAAAGCAACGGAAATAAAGATATAATATTTGTACAAAATTAGAATATGATTAACAAGCTTCATTTAAAAATAATGTTGTGGAGGCACCCGGAGTGTAATGGATATCATCGTTGGATATAGACACGTCGAACCGTGTTCAAATCCTGG
>CM042150.1:28653145-28658145 GCA_023376005.1 Doryteuthis pealeii | reverse complement strand
CGGGGAGGCTTGCCACTTGTGAAGTGATTTAATACTACCCGAGGCAGCACCCTGCAACAACTCGGCAGCCCAGTATATATATATATATATGTGTGTGTGTGCTTTAAAATTAAAATAAAAATACTGTTTTTAAAGCATGAATATATGAAAATTAGATGAATATTTTAAAAAAATAAAAAGGACTTATCAGTCGTATTAGAATTGATGTTATAAATGATATTGAACTATGGGGCTTCCGGGGGGTGAGGCTTGCCACTCGTGAAGTGATTTAATACTACATGAGGCAGCACCCTGCAACAACTCGGCAGCCCAGTCGTTTCAGACTTTCCCCTGCCACTGGACTAACTGCGGGACTGTCAAGATAGTGGACTGGGGTCTGTGCAGCCTCTTTCCACTTAAAAATCCCATGCACAAGTTTCACTTCATACCACTTTCAACTTTATTGAAAATGGTACACTGATAATTCATGAGGCTTTATACATTGTTTTCTTGGTGAATCCTGTAAAGATATCGGTCTGTTTTTAACTTAATTGCAAATTTTAGAAAAATGATTTTAATGCTTTTTGTTGTTGTTTTTTCTCCGAATATCTTTGATTCCAATGGGATATCTTCCAAAAATCAATTATTATGTGGAAATAGTGGGGGTAAGAAATCACTACCAGCCCTTATGCTCTAATGGTGGATGATCTGTAGGTTCCAAATTATTCTATGGACTCCTGGATGGTGGTTTTTTTTGGGTTTTTTTTATTGCTTTTGGTAACCGACTTCAGTTGTTCCCAGACTAGTTTGTTCAATCCTGTGTCTTTCAAGATCATTTTGAATTGATCCTTGTATGTGCATTTTGATCACTCCCAACTGTGAATATCAGTATCAAGACAACCTAATAAGGTTTACTGACACAATTTCACCATCGATACCGATAATAGGCCACTCTGCTGACTTTACTACTCTATAGATATTTATTACTGTATTTTCGGACGATAAGGCACACCGGATTATAAGACGCAGTATCAGTGAACGGATCTATTTTCATATATAAGGCGCGCCGGAGTATAAGGCGCATAAAGCAGAACAAATCAGTTGGATAGGTCAGATTTATTCAAGACACTAAAAATGACTATCAATATCGTTCCCTTGTAACACACAACGAACAGAAAAATACGCTCACTTTTTCAAACATTCCTATTCTACAAATCCGTCAAATTCTTCATCTTTGGTAATACCTAGGTGGTCAACTGTATCCAAAAAAGTAACCATTTTATTTCCTTTATTTTCTTGAGAGTTGTATATTGTCTGGAGATCATTGTAACTAAAAAAGAGAGCATGTTTCTTAAAGTAAAAAATATTGTAGTTTTATATTTAAATTAAGTCTGTGTTTCTATGGGTGCAATTTGTAAATCCATTTTGTTTGTTTATTTTGAAGTGAATTTATTAAATGTTGGTTTTTATATAATTTTATATTTTATACTTTCTTCCTGATTACAATCATCTACCTAGAGCTCAATAGGTGACCTAACGTGTCATGTTTTTTCTAATAAATGTATACAAGTTGTGTAAAAAAAAGTATCGAATTTGTTTGTAGTTTTTGACACACCTTGTATTCTGAACAAATTAAAGTTCCATTCATTGTTCATTTATATCTTGGTAAATACAGCTTCAAACTTGGCATTTTTATGACACAGCATGTATTCTGAAAAAAAAATTAACGTTCCACTCATTGTTCATTTCTATCTTGGTAAATACAGGTTCAATCTCGATACATTTATGACACACCTCGTGTGCATATATATATATATATATATATATATGTGTATATATATGTATATATGTGTGGTGTGTGTGTGTGTAGTAGTAGTAGTAGTAGAGATATGAGGAACACAGGAACAAAACTCAGACAAGCGTATGTAGGATATATATTTCGCTCAGCATTAAGCTCAGCATAATCAGTCGTTTAATTGAGCTTAATGCTTAGCGGAATATATCTCATACATGCGCTTGTCTGAGTTTTGTTCCTGTGTTCCTCATATCTCTACTACATTCCGTTGGATTTACTCCAATCATCCTTCCTCATATATATATATATATATATAATATATATATATATATATATATAATATAAGGCATGTATCTCAATTTTCCCGAAAATGGGGTCCTATATCAAATCTGTTTCTATTGAAATAACCATTAATTGCATTACTGGTTGTAATATGGTTTTACAAATAAGTAAATGCTTTTGGATCGATAATGATTAAGAAGATTGAACAAATCTACCCGCGTGATATGCACAGATAACTCAATCAACGGGCCAACTGTAGACATTTATAGTTGTGTGGGTATCAAGAGGAACAAGCTATAGGCTTTGAATTTCAGGATAGCGAGAAACGATAATGTACACGATGTTCCGGGCAATGGTCAGCACGAGATAATCAGAACAAATACAGGGACAAGCAGAGAGATAAGATGAGTACGAGTATATTCTAATTGATTTGATACAAAAAATGTAATAAATGCTAAGAAATTGGCATGAATAGCACTGGGCGTTCAGTTGTCGTTGTAATGGTTAGCAAACAAGCCTTGCAGTTCCAGTGACACTGAATAGCAAGTTCGATCGTTACTAGATGCTCCAAACTTTCAACCGTCAGTGATATCTTACACTAGTCTGCTGTGTTTATTTCACATTATGAAGTTTTAATTTATTGTTGTTTTTTGGTATTATAATCAACCTGAGGTCTATGTAATCATATCTAAGCAAATCTTAATAATATTTCTCTGAATTGGACACATGGCCTAGTGGATAGGGTAGTTAGGTTAAGACAGTTATAAGTGACAGTTATCTCTGGATTCCGGGTTCAATCCTGAGTAGCGGCAGTAATATAGAAAAATAATTAACACAACTCCTACCCCCAGCTATGGTTAGCGGAATGAGAACAGGATACCCCTGAGGACTGAATAAAGGGTTAGGTTCAAAGTTCCGTGATGGCTCCCGATTACGACAAGAAGGTTCCCGACTACGACAAGAAGGTTCCCGAGTTCGAAAAGAAGGTTCCCGAGTCCGAAAATGTTCCCGAGTCCGACAAGAAATACCTGAAGAAGGCCGGTGGGCATATCGGCCGAAACGTTGTACAAATAACAATAAAGATGGGGACAATAGTCCGAATAACGCAGATAATAAAAATCTTGATAAATATCAACTCACCATCGACACCCCTAATAAAAAAAATTGTTGTGTCCTTGAAAATGAATACAATCAGAAAATATTGTAGTCGACTGGAAAGACCAGTCAAAACGTTCGTAGATTTAAGATAGAGGGTTTTATTTCAGAGAGATACAATAAGACAGACAAGGAATAGTGAGGTACGCTACTAATCCTCAAAGCCCGCCCAGTATAATCCGAGCTCATTATATATATATTCAGACCACATGGGTGTAGAGAGAGACAGAGAGTGGAATATTCCATTACAACACTGTTGAGATTTTCTGTTATAAGGTGTGTACATGAAGCCCACTCCTACTTATAAACTCGGCGATAATCATGTGACCCTATTTTTGGCCGATCACTGGCAGTACTCTGCTGCTAATATTGTTATTTATACCGGCTGTTCTGGTCATACCTACGCATATTGCTTTGAACCTTCGTGGACGACGGAACATAGGATTATATCACTGGACCTTTTGACACTACGTAGGATTCCATAACTCAGGACTTATTCACTTACCAAAGGATTCTAGCTCAGGAATTACTTACTTTAAGTACTTTTTAACTGGCCAAGGATGGCGGTTAGAAACTTAACAAATACAACTTTATTTTACTGTATTGGTTTTAATTTGCTTTGGATTAAAAATATTTTTAATGAGTTATATTTTGTATAAGGTATTTAATTATTAATTCATACAATTAAATATCTCTGTTTATTATCTTTTTTATGATAGGATATTTATATGAAGGATAAAGAAATCTCTATAGTAAAAATAGACAGATAAATCAATTAATAATAATTATTTTTCTTATTTAATAAAACTCTTAAAATGAGTAATTTTAATAAGGTATTTTATTATTAATTCATAGAATTAAATATCTCTGTTTTATTATCTTTTTATGATAGGATATTTATAATAAGGATAAAAACAGTCTCTATAGTGTGTCTATTATTCTCACAAATGTATAACGATGCCCAGATAATTTTAAAAAAATTCTTATAGTTTATTAGTTATTATTGTTACATTTATTTTTGTTTATGATTCATTTTTGTTTTAATCATTGTAATTTTCTATTTATTTATTTACTTATGCATTTTTATATAAAATGTTGGGTATTCATTGCTGTAACCAGAGTTATCACATTTTAGGTGTCTAAATAAATATTTATTTTCATGTCTACGTTTTGATATGAGTTCGGATCATTTATTTGAATAGTTTGTTTTGCTCTGGTAAGTTTATTATTGCAAATTCTATCTATTCACTTTTTCTAGGCAGAGTTTGCAGTCTAGTTAGGTTGATCATCAAAATCTGTACAACCATACTGTATACTCTTGTTGGTGAAAACATATTTACTCATACAAGGATTTGTATAAATCCCTAAAGAGAGCTCAGTGTATAATAATCAATAAATCAAATTATATACAGAGCAATATATAACTTTCAAAGAATTAAAATCTTAACAAACCGCCATTCTGTTATATTTTTATTTCGACCAGAAAATTAAAAATTGAATCTAGTCTGATTAGATGGGTTAAAAAAAACATTGAGCTCTTTTTAGGGATTTATAAAAATCCTTGTATCAGTATATATATTTTCACCTACAAGAACGTACAGTATGGCTGTTCAGTTAGATTCTGATGATACCAAATAGAATCATCCCTTATTTACCAATCATTTGCATTACCTTAAACTTATATATATATATATATATATATATATATATATATATATATATATATATAATAGTAATTGGTAATTTGCTTGAAGCATTGTGAAGTATGTTATTATATATTAATGATTGG
>CM042150.1:28645645-28648145 GCA_023376005.1 Doryteuthis pealeii | reverse complement strand
AGGATTAACTCGTGAGCGACGTTCTCCTGTGGAAGCCAACACATGGATATGCAAGTGTGGGGCGCCCAGCAAGGACCTACATTGACCAGCGATGTGAGGATGCTGGCTGCTACGCAGAGGAGCTCCCAGGTGCAATGAATGATAGGGAAGGTTGGCGAAATATTGTCATGGATACCCGTGCTGTATGCGTAACATGATGATGATGATATGAAAAAAACTCTTCATCCATACTAGTTATGGTCTTCTGGCTGGGATAAGGGGATTCGTATTAATCTTTAAGTTCCAGAGAATTTTATGTGTTTCATTCTTAAGAATATATTCTGGTTTATGCATATACGATTTTGTTGTATGATCAAAATTTAGTTTTTGCATAATTCCCAATAGATCACCTCACACGTTGAGGCTTTTTTACACCCGCCCGACAGCAGGTCTTCTAATGTCTCAAAGACACTTTTGAGCATTCTAGCCGATGTTAACAATGTTGTTTTTTGGATGGTCTTGATTCTTCCACTGATCCAATTAATTCAGACTCTTTTCCAAACCCTTGGTGGGTACCAATTCTCTGCCTTGGTACAAAAATGTGTCTATATTTTCATTTTTATTCCATGGTGCGCCGGAACAGTAAAATCCTCTAGATGATACATAAATCCATTTCTTCTCACCCTCCACCCAGCTATGTCGTATACCTTCAAACAAAAATGTAAATAGAAATCTATAATGAAAGCAATATCCTGACTTGTGGGCATAAAATAACCTTAGCTAGGTTAACATGCCGTTAAAATCAATCATACAATGAAGGAATTAATGGAAAGGCAAAAAAGAAGAAGGAAAACGAAAGGTCACCTTCTTGGTTGGACCGAAAACTATCCATCACCCCCGGAAATAATGGAAAAAAAGGGTAAGATTAAAAAAAGAGGCTGTTCTTTGTAGTATTGAACAAACGTGAATATGCCAGAGACAAGAACAAAGAATTTCTGTAAACGAGTGAGCATGAAAGAAAACCGGTTTCTTTAACCTTTCAAAAATCCAATATTCTTTGAAAGAACTCTCCTGACTTTAGACGTGGAGAGGGAGGTCAAAAATAATAACCGACAACTCAATTTTAGTATGGTTACTCTGCTCACAGAAATAATTCTACTGCCCTTTCTAAACACTTCACAAAGTGACCGACATAATACTTCCGTTTACAAACATGGCCGTGACGGTGCTTCCTTTTATAGATCCCCAATTATAAAAAGACCTAAAGGCATGAATCCATCTCTTCTCCCTCCAGCAACAGGAACATAGGGTAACCTGAACATTAGCGACATAAATGAGACTAACCTCAGTTTGTTTCTTTTACTTTGAGGAAGCCGTCTGTTTTGGTCGGCCATTTTCATTTTACCGTAAACCTACACTGAAAATAGAAATTTGTTCGAATCAATAGAACTGAATGTTTGAACACAAAAATATTAAAAAATGGTGCTTGTGCATTATTTGAAATAAACTTAATTTTCATTAAGAACACATTTTATGATATTTTCGTGTTAAAACATGCAGTTGTATTGATTACGGTGAAATGAAAATGGCTGACCAAAACAGACGGCTTCCTCAAAGTGAAAGAAACAAGGGGAAGTTACTCTCATTTATGTAGCTAATGTTCAGATAACCGGAACATAGTAGCGTATACTAAGCTTTTTTGGTTGGTAAATTTAGATGGAGGATTTTATTAGCATTTCATTGTCATCTCCACCATATCGAGAATTTAGAGATAAAAAAAACAAAGTTATGTACTACCTATAGCTTATTTTTATTACAAGGGCTAAAGTATGAGACACTTAGTGAGAATCAAAGTCACTAACAATGGTCTGCTAATCTAGATCCGCCAAAAGTGTCAGAGAGGCCCCATTTGATCAATCTATCTGCTATATGATTGTCCAAACCGTATGGCCCATTTGGCAAATCCCCGACCCTTTTTATCATATATGGTTGAAGGTCTTAGTGTCCTGGGTAAGACATTAAAATGTATCTAATGGTGAAGATTTAAATTCTTGAGCTCTGGGGAGTGTGAAGTAACCCTTCATCATCATTACTTCCAGGTCCACTCTGAACCGGAGTGGTAGTACCAGTTAGGGTCTTATCAATTGATTGAATAGAAATAATGTGTTTTTGATTTTTTTAAAATGACTTTTCACAAATGTTGTTGAGCCATCAAGAAAAAATAAAACAAAATGTCTTCAGGATAAAATAACCCAACAAGGGCTGGCATGTCGTAAAATTCAACTGACCAACCAGCCAACAGAAATTATCATTCAGTTGCAAATTGTGTCGTCAATTAAACTAAAAGTGCAAGGCTCTCCTCTAACAACAGACACATATTAAAAAAAAGGAATCAGATGGTCCTGTAAGTAAACAAAAAAAAATCATGCTTAGAGGGCGAGCCGGATCTGGAATAATATTTTTTTTAAATGGACGGACACACACACACATAAGCGCGGGCACACACACACACACACACACA
>CM042150.1:28630645-28640645 GCA_023376005.1 Doryteuthis pealeii | reverse complement strand
TGTGAGTGCATGAAATGTTGAGAATCAATGGTATGTCTTAATAGATATCTATTATAGATGTATTACATAATTCAAATATGCAAACAGTTGAAGTTCGTAGGTTAAAAATTTGCGATAGGGAAAATGCATATTTATGTGAAAATATGTATACTAAAAAAAAAAAATGAAAAAAATTTATGAGTACTTTTTTATCTTTTTCTTTTAAACTTAAATAGATTAAATATAATATATAGATTAATAAAGAAAAAGGAGAAAAAAGTACTCATAAAAGATATTTTCTTAAAAAAAAAATAATAAAAAAGAATTATTTATTTTTTCTATCAATACTAATACATAATTTAAGATAATCTTTTATTTATTTATTTACTATAAAAAAAATAATTTAAATTAGAGAACAAAGGGGATAAAAAAGAAAAAAAAAGAAAAAGAAGAGAAATAACACAAAAAAAGAAAGAGAGGGAGAAAGAATAAGAAAGGAAAGGTGAAAGCGAAACAAAAGCTAAGTATGTAAAAAAAATTTCTATTAACGGTTTTTATTTATTTGTTCATTTTTGTTTTTGAAATTCTGACATGCCCACACGGTCGCAACACATTGCAACATCTTACCGGATGTCAGCCTTGTTCTCAACAAACTTTTAAGAAAGAAAAAAAAAGAGAGAAATAAGAAATTACAGTTATTCGCCCATTCATAAAGGAGGAGAAGAAGAAAGAGAGGAAAAAAGGAGAGGAAAAGGAAATAAGAAGAGAAATTATAACCACACAAATAAAAAAAACATAAGCACGTGATTTCTGAAAATAAACTCTGATGATAAAGCTTTGCTTTGAAATCGATTAGACATATAAAACATCTTTTTGTCTTTATTTTTTACGCATTGTATTGCCTTCGAATTTTATTATTTTATAACATACTTAACAATGCTTCAAGCAAATTACCAATTACTTTTATATATATATATATATATATATATATATATATATACATATACATACATATATATATATATATATATATATATATATATATATATATTATATATAATACACACACACACACATATATATATATATATGTATTTCTTCCAAAGGCATTATACTGTAAGAAGTTAAACTTCCCTCTTACGGTATTATACTGCAATGATTTAAATTTAGTATACACACACACACACACACACACATAAACACACACACATACATATGTATGTGTATGTGCTTGTATGTGTGTATATGTGTGTGTGTGTGTGCGTGTGTGTGTGTTAAATTTAAATCATTGCAGTATAATGCCGTAAGAGTGAAATTTGACATTAAAGATTGTCATACCAATCCTCTTATTCGGAAATACAGACTTAAGGTTAAGTCCTACAGAAATCACGGACTCCCGCTAGTTCAACGAAGTTTGATAACGATGCATTTGATCCTTACGTAGATGAGTCGTCACTTCGAAACGGCGGGGAATCTTTTAAATTTGAAGCTTCAATGCTTGAATAAGCAAAGTTTAGTAAAATCTCTGCCGCCATGTTGTGTGTAATGACTAGAAACATGGGATAGTGAACTCTTGATAGTGTTCGGTTCGTATTAAGGTTGATTGGTTTAATTTTACGGCATGTCAACCTTTTCTCTGAATGTTTGAGATAAGGCTTGATGATTAGTATTATCTACGTTATTTGGACTATTGTCCCCATCTTTATTGTGATATGTTACTGCCACCGCTCAGGATTGAACTCGGAATCCAGAGATAATGGTCACTTAGAACTGTATTAACCTAACTACATTACCCACTAGGCCATGTGTCCAATTGGAGCCCCTGAAGGTTCCCGAGTCTGACAAGAAATACCTGAAGAAAGCCCGAGGGCATATCGGCCGAAACGTTGTACAGATAACAATAAAGATTAGGACAATAGTCCGAATAACGCAGATAATAATAATCATAAAGTCTCATCTCAAACATTCAGAGAAATAAATACACGTATTCACTAATTTAAAAAAACGAATTTTAATTATATATAAACAACAGAAACTTAACTTTCTTGCGCAAGTCAATAATATTACTAACGAAAAATTTTTTAAATCCCCTTTTTGAAAATGACACTCTTCATCGAATATTCTTTATTCTCTAACCGTAACTGTCACCAAATATCACTCTATTTCTCCAACCGTAAGCGTCTCAAAGATTTTTCAAAAAACTTTTTTTCCAATACTTCAAAATCCTGTATATTTTGACCGTTTTCAAATATCAGACTCTGAAGAAGGCCGTTTTCTTTGTATACTTAAATATTTTATAATTTTCTATTATTATTAGTTTAATTCCCTTTTAAAATAATAATAAACAGAATACAATGTGTTCATGAACAAACTCCCGGCCGAAATACGTGTTGGTAATTCTTTGAACTTATTTTATCCATTCAACATTTTCTTTCCTTTATTTATTTATCCTTTCAACATAATGTCGGGTTCATTTCCATTTTTCAACTTACACGCACACAAACACACAAACACACACACACACACACACATATATATATATATATATATATATATATATATATATATATGTGTGTGTGTGTGTGTGTGGATATATATATATATATATCGTAAGTATGGCTGTGAATGGATTCCTATTTGTTCAATTTCTATATCACGTTTTTGAATAAAAATATTAGTTATAACATAATTATTCATTGTTTCCACCTTCTTTAAGTAGTATATGTCGATATTGCTGTTATTATGAAACTATATATTCTAAATGGTGTTTTTATAAAAAAGGAAGGGAAATAGTTGCAATGGTTCATATATGTACCACTACATACATCAGTAAAATAAATAGTGATATTTATGTATACCGATATGCAGCCTACGTGTTAAGTAAACATCAAACGCTGTAATAGTCAAATTATCATACCCTGGTATATCTACGGTTCCGGCTAACAAGACCAATATATTATTATACATAGATTATTATCTCTGGAGAGGAAACATAAACTACCACAGGACGGAAACATCTAAATGGAACAGAGTGATTATAATATTGATTATTTCCAGTGGCGACTCGTGACATTAATGTAACGTAGCCGTTCGTCACAGTACCCAATAGATATATTTGTTACGTACTTTCTTACTGCTTCTTACTCTGGTCTTCTATTCTTCCGGCCGTCTCCTGATCGTCTAGTCTTCTGTCTTCTATCTTCTAATGGTCTGGTATATCTTCTACAGGTCTCGTCTGGTCTTTCTTATCTGGGGATTCCGTGTCTGGTTCTGCTGGGGATCATTTCTTATCAGAAGCCTTGTGTCATTGTTAGCTTTTAGTAATAACAACAAGACTTCGATTTACCTTTGATGTTATTTTATTCCGGATCCCCAGGCCAGACAACTGCGCAGTCAGCTCACATCTTCCTAGCTTCGCTTCTAACTTCTAACTGTCTCTGCAACTGACTAAGTTGCTTACACCTTAAACTGGAAGGGGGGCTTTCTATCGGGGTTCCGTTCCCACGATTCTATCCCCAGAAAGCAAGGTGAGAGTGAGGTCAAGCATTGTCACTCACTCTCAAGGCCATCAGCTGTACTGATCGCCATAAGGATTTCTATACTACCTTAAAAAGTAATAGGGATCCAATTAATATGTAACATTAATTCGTGGGGGTGCTGCTTCATAAAATATATAAAAAAAATCATGATATCAAAACTGTTTTACGCTCACACTGGGAAGTACAGTTTAAGGATTATTGATAACTAGCGGGACCTGTGGATATACCAAAGTATATCTTATTATAATGGAGATTATGTGTTTGTTTGTCTGTAACCGAAACTATATCACTACTCAAGTCTCAATTCCCTTAATTATTTACGTCACATTCTACACGATTTTGTTTTTAAATAAAACAAAATCGTGTAGAATGTGACGTAAATAATTAAGGGAATTGAGACTTGAGTAGTGATATAGTTTCGGTTACAGACAAACACATAAGCTCCATTATAATAAGATACTTTGGTATATCCACAGGTACCGCTAATCATCAATTATTAATAGAATGGGCCGGGTTAGCTCAGTCGGTAGAGCGTTCGGCTAGAAACCACAAGGTTCCTAGTTCGATACCGGTCCTCGCCAACTCAACGTATGAGTAGCACAGGGATCTGTGTTGTAAAGTAAGGAGCTGATGGTAGGTGTGGTGCTCCACATCAGATGCTAAAACAATCTCCTTGGTCTAGCGCTATTGAAAAGGGGATAGACTTCCTCGCTGACTGGCTGATACCGACTTTAGGCCGCCCCGACGACTTTACTTTACTTATTAATAAAACTGTTTTACGTTTACCATATCTACATACAAATATCATGCAATTGTATTTGTATATATAACAAAATAGCCAACTCAAACATTGACACTTTTCTTTAAGTAATATAATATAAACAATATGAAAAAAAAATATTAGAATTTTTGTTTTAAATTAGTGAAATAGATCACCAATTAGGACTGAGCCTATTCTAGTAGTGACCACTCCAAGCGGAGTTTTAACGGGTTTGAATTCAGAGTTTTCCTTCTAGACTGGTTGTGTAGTCAAGGTTAAAGAGCCCAGTCTGCCCTACTATTTACCATAGCTGGAGGGAGTGTAGTTGGATTCATACCTTTCCAAAGAGTATTAGCGCTATGTGAACTGTAGGTTCGTCCAGGATTTGAACTTGGGTTGAAGAGTTCATTTCCTACGACTCTAACCATTACACAACGCGCCTCCAACTATGAGAACAATAATAAATGTCAATGTTTACATATATTCAAAATACCTTGACTGAATTCAACAAAACTATTGTTATATACTGGGGTTTTCACGTTACCAAATCAGCATATAACATTGTATACCCTTCTTACGTCTTACTCTGGTCGTCTGTTCTTCTGGCCGGCTTTGGTTCTATCTTCTAACATCTTGCGTCTGGTATATCTTCTAAGGTCTGGTCTTCTTGTCGTGGGGACTTCGGGTCTGGTTTCTGTTGGGGATCACTCCTTATCAGAAGCCCTGTGTCATTGTTAGTTTTTAGTTAATAAACACAAGACTTCGATTTACGTTGATGTTACTTTATCCATAAATCCCCAAACCAGACAATCTGCGCAGATGACAGGATGCGCATAGAAATGCGACTTACACCCTCGAGTTCTTACCTGCTGACTTAAACTGACTATCTCCTTAAACCGGAAGACAGGGTCTTCCATGGCTTTCGGTTCTCACGATCCAACCCCGCAAGGCAGGGTGAGAGGGAGGTCAAGCGTTGTCACTCACTCTGAAGGCCACCAGCTGTACTAATCACCATTATGATTTCTACAATACCTTATAAAAGTATTAGGGATCTACTAACTATGTAATACTATGTGCAATTTAAACACTATATAAATCTCTAAAATGAACGGGATGGGTAATTTGCATTTTGATATTAAACATTCTATTTTAACAAATATATGGTTAATATTATTGATTTCTAATTGGTTGGTTTTATCTTAATGAATATGAACAAAAATATCCGGGATAAATCTAAAATGAAATCTATTAACAAGAAAAAATAACTGTAATTTTATTCTTTGCATCTTACTTTAACTAAATAGTTAAATTAGGAAAAATTATCAATGAAAGACGGAAGTGAAGGAAGAGTAAGTTTCAGTTGTTCTATTTTTCGATTATACCCACCTCTATTTCAAATCATTTTATCTGCATTCTTATTTAGTTTCATTAGCCTTTCTAATTTATAATGATATTTCATTACACCAAAACTTAAATACTTGTACCCGGAAGGTGCATATATTTGCTAGCTAATTTAATTATTACAACCTTTGATATGTTTACTTAAGAGCTAATGCTAAATAGTTCAATATGTAAAAGGTATAATAATAATCTTGATTTAACTCTCACTACAAAATACCATAAAGTGATCTTAAACCAAAAATCAAGCAAATAATGACAATCAAATGGCAGCAATTTGGGATGAAAATCCCCACAATAAACTCTACAAACTACAGCCCAACTTAAAAGAAAGGACACCTGATCCTAGTAATACCAGAAGAGAAGAAACCACTATCACCCGGCTACGCATTGGCCACAGTAGATTAACCCACTCCTTCATTTTAAAAGAAGGACCTCCACCTAAATGTTCATGTGGAAACCGATACACAATAAAACATATTCTGATTGAATACACACACCTCTCCCAGACTCGAAGAAAGTTCTACAATGTTGACAGCATGGACAAATTATTTGGAAAAATAGATCCTAAGAGGATATTAAAGTTTTTGAAAAGAACCGGGCTCTTATCAAGGATGTAAGTTCACAAACTTACAAAAATCACCCACTCACTCTCTTGATGTTAAAATTCTCAACAGAAAACTTGATTACAGCAAATAAACCCCTATACATTTTTGAATACCTAATTACCAATAAAAGTATTCGGCATAAAATAACCCAAGGGGTTGACATGCCGTAAAACCAAACCAACCAACCAACCAACCAACTTGATTTAACTCTCTCTAACTCTTTTTTTACTTTCTTTCCTTCTTTTCATCCTTTCCTTAAAGCAACACAAGATAATCAATATTTACATTTTTTGCATTTCCTCTTGGACGATTTTGACGGTCTCATTTTTAACCAGAGGGTGTTGCAAGGTGATAACGGTCGAAAGATTAAAGAACAAGCGTATTAACATATAGATAGTATGAGATATATTTGCTAATATGAATGAATATAGTGATACCTTAACTTCCGATTTTAATTCGTTCCGAACGTAACTCAATTTGCTCGTATATTAAATCAATTGTCCCCATTAAAATAAACTGAAATACAATGAATCCGTCCAGCGCCACAAAAAACACCCTAATTTTTTTTTGGTTTGTTTTCTTTTAATACAAAAAAATTCGCTGTATTGTAAAGTAAGTAAAGTCGTCGGGGCGGTCTAATGTCGGTATCAGCCAGACAGCGAGGGAGTCTATCCCCTTTTCAATAGTGCGAGACCAAGGAGATTATTTTAGCATCTGAGGTGGAGCGCCACACCTACCACCAGCTCTTCACTTTACCGCACATATCCCTGTGCTACTCATTCACTGAGTTGACGAGGGCCAGTATCGAACTAGGAACCTTGTGGTTTCTAGCCGAACACTCTACTGACCGAGCTACTGCATTGTATCTATATAATAATACTTGTTTTCCTACAAAAGACGACCGGTATCATCTTGCAACACCCCTTGGTTAAAAATGAGACTGTCCAAATAATCCAAGATGAAATGCAAAAGTATAACTCCTGATTATCCAGTGTTGTTTATCCGTCTGATTCTTATTTCTTATGAGTGTCCTCACTTCAGCTAAATAATGGATAATTCCGTTTTTACTTTAAAGAAAGAAAGGGAAAAAAGCATATGCTATACACAAATAATATAATAAGAAAGAAAGAAAGAAGAAAGAAAGTGAGTTCGTGAAAGATAGAGATGGGGTGAATAAAGCTTAAGTCATAAAACCACCTTTTGCATTTGTCTCTTTCTTTTTCGTGTCTTGAATTCCTTCCTTTTAAGCACGACCACTAAATGAGATGGGGTTAAAAAGAAAACCCGAAGAACACGCCCCAAGACTATCCAGTTACCTTTTATCCTTAAAACGCCAAAACCTCCTGTAAGCCCATAAATGTCTACAACTGGATATCATAAAGATTCTTTATGGTCTTCAACAATATCAGCCTAAATAATAACTTGCTGCCAAAATACTCAATGTTCAAAGTGTAGATGTAAGTAAAGTCGTCGGGGCGGCCTAATGTCGGTATCAGTCAGACAGCGAGGGAGTCTATACCCTTTTCCCTAACGCTAGATAGGGGAGATTGTTTTTGCATCTGAGTTGGAGCGCCACACTTATGTTTGCTTAAATAAGAGCCTTTTTCCATCTCGTGGATGACACGCAAAAGCTCGCTGACTTAGTTGTGGTGACGCATGGTATAATGATTAGAGTAGTAGATAATGGAGTCTTCGATCCGAGTTCAAATCCTGAACGGGGCTGTTTGCATTTCACATAGCGCTAATACCATTGGGAAAGATAGGCATTCGATTACTCTCCCTTCAGCTGAGTAAATAGAAGGACAGACTGGGCTCTTTGATTTCGGCTAGGTAACCAGTGTAGAAAAAGGAAAACTCTGAATTCAAACCTGTTAAATTCCGCTTGAGAAATTGACCTTGTACTGTATCCTGCTCGTGCGAAGGAGTTGTTAAATACATATACGTCTGTAGCAATAGAATTGTGTGTTTATTCACGAATTGTTTGGATGCTGCCAAGGTTGGTAATGGAGCGAAGAGCCTTTCTCTATAACTGGTTGGACACGTACTACACATTGTTTGCAAGCTATTAAGAAATATACGTTTCGCAAGTGGTAAATGGAAGTTGGCTCATAGATGGGATCCTAACAGGTACTACCACTCCGGGTCAGAGTCGACCTGGGGGTAATTCAGCTTGAGAAATTGACCTTGTCTCACATCCTGCTCGTGCGGAGTGCTTGGTTAAATATTTATATTTTATAGTGTTGTTGTTTTTTTAACCCAATTACCACATGTAACATATTGTATTGTTTGCGGTGTTGCTAATTTATTCCGAAGTTTTGTTATTTGTTTTTTTTGTTTGTTTGTCTGTTTGTATGTTTGTTTGTTTGTTTGTTTCATTTTCTATTCTAAACATAAACGTTTACTTGAATAAATAATTGTCGGAGTTGGATGGAAGAATACCTAATAGGTAAGTTCCCGCTCGCGTAAAAGAGTTTTAGATTTTGCATATCGAAATTAAATAGTGCGTGCCTGTATATATATATATAAGTATGCATTTGTGTTATTGTGTTTTTTTTTGTTGTTTTTTTGGGTTCTTTTTTTTTTTAAACACAAATTACCATATGTTGTAGTTTGCTGTACTGTATGCTGTTTTGCTGATTTATTATTGTTTTTGTTGTCCGTTGTTGTTGCTTTGTTCTTCATGTCCTATTTTAAAGCATAAAGAATTTTATTTGAATGAAGTGGGTTGGGCTGAAGAATACTCACAGGTAAAGTCCCCACTCCCGTTGAAGAGTTTATATTTTGTTTATTGAAATTAAATAATGAATAATGAAATTTTATTATTATTTTTGTTTATCTTTTCTTTTTCTTTCAATAAAACCCACTAGATGACGTTACTATTATTATTATTATTATTTTATTATTATTATTATTATTATTTACTCCTTTTGAGTTTTCACATCAGCATTAACTATTTTTTTTACTTCTTTAAGAATGTATTGGTCTATATAGAGTAAATCGTGGGTTCCTCTTTTTCCCTTAAGACATCCTTTCTGTTCTTCTGGGAGAAGTTTCCGCCAATTGAGTGAAAAGTATATTTCTTCTTTTATTATTATTATTATTATTATTATTATTATTATTATTATTATTATTATTATAAGAATAATAATAAAAGAATAATAATAATAAAAAAGAAGAAATATTCTTTTTATTATTATTATTATTATTATTATTATTATTATTATTATTATTATTATTATTATTATTATTATTTCGCTCCATTATAGTTTTTCACACCTGCCTTAACTGGTGGTTTGCTGGAGGCTGAGTGACAGCAATATCCTTCATGTCTCCGGGAATTTTCTGAGTATTCTAGCCGATTTGAACAATGCCGTAGTTTGGATGGTCTCGATTCTTCCTCTAATCTTCAGTTCACCCAAACTATTTTCCACCCGTTGGGGTTCCGTTCCCAAGGGTAACAAATTATAATGGGTAGACCTTTACTTTCATATTCCACAGTTTTCTCAGTTCTCTGGCAAGGTCCATGTATTTTCTATCTTTTTCGATTTTTTTTTTCATTTTCCCTCAGTGATCCGCCGAGATGGAAAAATCCACAAAATGACAAGTTTTTCTACTTGTTAATTAACACAATATCTGGTCTAGTGGTAGTAGTAGTTGTAGTAAAAGTAAAAGTAAGTAAAGTCCTCGGGGTGGCCTAAAGTCGGTATCAGCCAGGG
>CM042150.1:28615645-28625645 GCA_023376005.1 Doryteuthis pealeii | reverse complement strand
ACCATCAGATAGAGTTTAACGTCATTCCCAGGACATGTAGACCCGCAGCCACTGCCTTCTAGCACCCATATGATAAAAAGGGGTTGGGGTTTGCCATAAGGGCAATAGGGTTGGGAAAATCATATAGGTGCTAGGGCTTGACCTGACCAGCCGATTGATCGGGGTGGGCCTCTCCGACCGCCCGTCTAGCCCAAGATAGGGCCAAAGTGGAGTATTGCATGTCATGAACCGCTCATCCACCTGGGCTCTATCCTTAAACATCACGGGTCGCCACCCACGGCCAACAAGTGGCCCCATTGGGGGAGTCTTACCCCTCTGCAGAGGTGCAGTCGGTGCATTCTAACGCCCCAGCCGACAGGGCGGATTATTAGAAGACGCTAATCTATGATGCTGAATCATTAAAAAAAAATATTCATTTTTTGTTGCTGTTGCTGCTTTATCATTTATTTTATTGAATACATTATTTGATTATTATTTGGACTAGCAAATATATGCACCCTCCGGGCGCAAGTATTTATGTTTTAATGTAATGAAATATATTAAATTAGAAAGACAAATAACACTAAATAAGAATGCAGATTTGAATCAGAGAGGGTTATAATCAAAAAATAAAACAACTGAAATTTACTCTTCCATCACTCTCGTCTTTCATTGCTAAATTTTCATTATTTAGTTGAAATAGGAAGTAAAGAATAAAATTAGCTATTTATTTTCTTGTTAATAAATTTCTTTTAAGATTTATCCCTGAGATTTTTGCTTATATTCATTAAGATAAAACCAAACAATTAGAAATTAAAAATCAAATTTTAATATCAATATGCAAATTAGCCTTCCAGTTCACACTGTAAACCACTATTTTGTTGTATATATATAATTACAATTGCATATTATTAGTACATAGATAAGGCCAAGAGTATTAATAATGTAAAATAATTTTTATTAATGATTGAGGTTTAAATAAAAAAATTAAACCATGGAGAATATGACGTAAATAAATAAAGGAATTGTGACTTGTGAAGTAATATAGTTCCGGTTACAGACAGAAGAAGACAAAATATTCACTACGATAAGATATTGCGACCCTTACTTTCGCAAATTGCCGGCTTGTACCGTTTTGAACAGAAACAGTCACCGTCTCCATCTTCTTCTAATTCTATTTCTCCACAGAAGAATAACCCTGACCACGAACTAGAGTGCTTTTGACACGAGGTCGCGATTAAAGTCCACTGTAGTGAATTGCCACAGAAAGGGCATTGTCTTAAAAATAGTCAAATCCTTTCCCCTTCGGCATTCCCTTTGGAGAGCGCATTTGGGTACCGAGCAAAATAAACCAAAAAACACATTCTTTTTTGTTATTCAGATTCCACATAATTAAGTTTGAAAATTCGTTTTGTTCTCTACAAATTCGAAGTTATAATGACTAGTGCTTCTTCAGCTAATGGAAAAGGGAAATTGAACGAAGAAGGGCGAGTGTTTCAAGAAATGTGGGAATTATACTATTTTTCCACAACAGTGAATGGAAAAAATGCATTGTTTCAATTGCAGCAACTGCATCGCCACGCCAAAAGAGTGCAACTTGAAAAGACATTATGAACCATGCTGGAGTATTCTGTTATATAGTTATTTACTAAGCTTTGCTTAGATGTGGCACAAGGCCAGAAGTATGGGGCGCCCAGTGAGAATCGAACTCACTAACAATGGTCTGCGAGGCGAGCTTGCTAACCATTACAACACGTGAGGTACCCAGTATTCTGTTATATATTTATTTACTAAGCTTAGCTTAGATATGGCACAAGGCCAGAAGTATGGGGCACCCAATGAGAATCGAACTCACTAACAATGGTCTGCGAGGCGAGCTTGCTAACCATTACAACACGTGAGGTACCCAGTATTCTGTTATATAGTTATTTACTAAGCTTCGCTTAGATATGGCACAAGGCCGAATGTAAGGGGCACCCAGTGAGACTCGAACTCACTAGTCATGGTTTGCCAATCTTCCTTGCTAACCATTACACAACCTGAGGTGCCTTAAGTTATTTACTAAGCTTTGCTTAGATATAGCACAAGGCCAGAAGTGTGGGGCGCCCAGTGAGAATCGAACTCACTACCAATGGTCTGCGAAGCCAGCTTGCTAACCATTACACCACGTCGGGTGCCCTTAAAAAACTAAGCTTTGCTTAGATATAGCACAAGGCCAGAAGTATGGGGCACCCAGTGAGAATCGAACTCACTACCAATGGTCTGCGAAGCGAGCTTGCTAACCATTACACCACGGGAGGTGCCCATTTAAAAAACTAAGCTTTGCTTAGATATAGCACAAGGCCAGAAGTATGGGGCGCCCAATGAGAATCGAACTCACTAACAATGGTTTGCGAAGCGAGCTTGCTAACCATTACACCACGTGAGGTGCCCAGTATTCTGTTATATAGTTATTTACTAAGCTTAGCTTAGATATGGCACAAGGCCAGAAGTATGGGGCACCCAATGAGAATCGAACTCACTAACAATGGTCTGCGAGGCGAGCTTGCTAACCATTACAACACGTGAGGTACCCAGTATTCTGTTATATAGTTATTTACTAAGCTTCGCTTAGATATGGCACAAGGCCGAATGTAAGAGGCACCCAGTGAGAATCGAACTCACTAACAATGGTCTGCTAATCTAGCTTGCTAACCATTACACCACGTGAGGTACCCAGTATTCTGTTATATAGTTATTTACTAAGCTTAGCTTAGATATGGCACAAGGCCAGATTATGGGGCACCCAATGAGAATCGAACTCACTAACAATGGTCTGCGAGGCGAGCTTGCTAACCATTACAACACGTGAGGTACCCAGTATTCTGTTATATAGTTATTTACTAAGCTTCGCTTAGATATGGCACAAGGCCGAATGTAAGAGGCACCCAGTGAGAATCGAACTCACTAACAATGGTCTGCTAATCTAGCTTGCTAACCATTACACCACGTGAGGTACCCAGTATTCTGTTATATAGTTATTTACTAAGCTTAGCTTAGATATGGCACAAGGCCAGATTATGGGGCACCCAATGAGAATCGAACTCACTAACAATGGTCTGCGAGGCGAGCTTGCTAACCATTACAACACGTGAGGTACCCAGTATTCTGTTATATAGTTATTTACTAAGCTTCGCTTAGATATGGCACAAGGCCGAATGTAAGAGGCACCCAGTGAGAATCGAACTCACTAACAATGGTCTGCTAATCTAGCTTGCTAACCATTACACCACGTGAGGTACCCAGTATTCTGTTATATAAGATGTCCTGCAATACACCACCTAAATTTATAGACTAGCCGGGGTCACGTGGTCTATTCCTCCGCCAATCAAAAGCCATAATGCGTAGCTGATTAACTACTTAAACACTGATACTTTCCATTGTCCATTTGCAATCATTGACGAAGGAACTTGCAATACTAAGGATTCTATACCAAGGATTACCAAGGATTTACACTGGACAAGCGCTCTTGTTTGAAGGCCATAAAGACGTTGTTTGAAGTCCATAAAAACGTAACAAACCGAACCTCTTTTGGATGGTCTAAAAGTTTAAGATAATATTAATCTTTTGCAAGTCTCTCTAGCAAACGAAATGTAAATTCCTTTTGCCGTCAGCACAGTCTCTAACAACTGAGCACGTTACTCTCACTTCCTGACACCCCAAATACAGCAGTCGTCAGATTTTAATAATCGTCTTGCTTTTTCCTCACTCCCAGTATCAGCGACTGTCCGTTTTATTTATGTTCGTTCGGCTACCCTTATACAAATTCTGACATACCTCATCCGGGTTTCTGCCAACAGCATTTCAGCTACGAGGAGGTAGCGAGTTCAAACCTCTCTGGCCACTCGCCACACTCCTCCCCTTCGCACAGGCCAAACATATCCTGACGCGCTTTGTTTGTGGAGACTGGGAATCCGCTCGTCCATAGCTCTGCCCTTCAATTTCGCCACAAACCATTGGTCTTCCGGTAAATACGAAGGCCAAATGCGTCTTTTAAGACTCAAGTTTGTAACAGTTATCACAGCAACAGGTTTACAGAAATTCAGTTTCAGTTTTACCAATGTTTGTACTACCCTTTCTCGTTATCTACTTATTTCTGTCTAAGTACGGAAAGGGCCGGGTTAGCTCAGTCGGTAGAGCGTTCGGCTAGAAACCACAAGGTTCCTAGTTCAATACCCGCCCTCGCCAACTCAGCGTATGAGTAGCACAGGGATCTGTACGGTAAAGTAAGGAGCTGATGGTAGGTTTGGCGCTCCACCTCCCACGCTAAAATAATCCCCTTGTTTAGCGCTATTGAAAAGGGGATAGACACTCTCGCTTCATGGCTGATACCGACATTAGGCCATCCCGACGACATTACTCACGCATGTATCTAATCTACCTGTGTACGTGTGCGTGGATTGGCTACGTGTATGCGTATGTATGTATTACTCGTGTGTATGTCATGCGTACGAGCGATTTTGTGCGTCTGTTGCATGTGTTTGTCTAGTCGCGTTATTTGCGTGCGTACGTGTAGTGTTTGTCTAGTTGTGTTTGTTGTGCGCGTGTGTGTGTGTAAGTTTGTGTATGAATGGGAGGAGGTTCGCATCCTTCTGTATAGAGTGTAAGTGCGGGCGTATGTGTGTGTGTGTATGTGTTTGTGTGTACGGGTGTATGTGTGCATACAAACATGCCTGTATATTTCTCTGAATGTTTGAGACGAGGCTTGATGAGTATTATCTGCTGTATTCGGACTATTGTCCTCATTTTCATTGTTATCTGTACGTTTCGGTCGATATGCCCTCCGACCTTCTTCAGGTATTTCTAGTCGGACTCGGTTACCTTCTCGGACTTAGCGGTTAGCGCAATGAAAACAGGATACCCCCGTGGACAGAATAAAGGGTTGGGTTCAAAGTTTCGAGGTGGCTCCCGCTTACGGCAATAAGGTTCCCGATTACGACAAGAAAATTCCCGAGTCCGAAAAGAAGGTTCCCGAGTCCGACAAGAAATTCGGACTATTGTCGTCATCTTTATTGTTATCGGTACAACGTTTCGGCCGATATGCCCTCCGGCCTTCTTCAGGTATTTCTTCTCGGATTCGGGAACCTTCTTTTCGAAATCAGGAACCTTCTTGTTGTCATCGGGAACCTTCTTGTCGTAATCGGGAGCCGAAAAGAAGGTTCCCGAGTCCGAGAAGGTTCCCGAGTCGACAAGAAATACCTGAAAAAGGCCGGAGGGCATATCGGCCGAAACGTTTTACAGATAATGATGAAGATGAGAACAATAGTCCGAATAACGCAGATAATATTAATGCCTGTATATTTTTGTCCAAACGTTTGAACGTCACTTCTGTTAATGCATTCTATGAACTCAGTCGAATGACTGCCATAAATGGGAAACCTTATCGTAAAGCAAAGTCTTATAAAAACATTCTAAATTCTTATCTATTCACGATGCTGCGAATATGGTTAGCCGACATA
This sequence comes from Doryteuthis pealeii, assembly GCA_023376005.1. Classification (NCBI taxonomy): domain Eukaryota; kingdom Metazoa; phylum Mollusca; class Cephalopoda; order Myopsida; family Loliginidae; genus Doryteuthis; species Doryteuthis pealeii. Next base: position 28,620,168 of record CM042150.1, on the reverse strand, counting down.
ATGATGTTGTTGCCGAGTTTGGAATAAAAATAAAAACAAACCCGGAAGCAGATTACTCATTTGCATATTATCACGTAAAATACATCTATAAGATGATGGATGGGGGAGTCATCAGCGATGTTGTAACCCTGTGATCATTCGAAATTTCGGTCTTTCAACATCGGCTTTCCTCCTCCAGGGTACAAATCGGGGCTGATCAAACCCCGACTCTCCGTAAACAGCAAATGGCTTTCGCAAACCTCGCCTCCTGTTGACCATAGCTTTTATTGTACTGGTCACCTGACCCCCAACCAATGGCAATGGAGCTCTTATATATATATATATCATTAATTTGAATAATCGAGTTTGGTCTCACTACCAGGAAGAACAGGTTATGAAAAGATTGTTTTCTCTTTTTTCTTTTAAAAAAAATGTTTCCCTCCCCCCACTTTTTCTTAATTTTTAGTTTCATCCAATTATTTATTTACAAGAGCCTCGTAAAATACATCTATAAGATGATGAAGGGGGAGTCATCAGCGTTGTTGTAACCCTGTGATCATTGGAAATGTCGGTCTTTCAACATCGGATTTCCTCCCCCAGGGGACCAATCGGGGCTGATCAAACACCGATCCTCCCCACTCAGCAAATGGCTTTCGTAAACCTCGCCTCCTGTTGATTATAGATTTATTGTACTAATCACCTGACCCCCAACCAATGGCAATGGAGCTCTTCTCATATATATTGCAATAGAGCTCTTCTTATATATATTGCATTGATTTTAATCATCGAGTTTGGTCTTACTACCAGAAAGAACACCTGTGGTAAGTTTGTTTCCTCTGTATTATTCCTCAAAAGAATTCTTTCTCGCATCCCTAGTAACTCTATCTTCACTTTCAGACCATTGCAGACTGTTCCAAGGGCACTAACTACAATTGATATCACCGTCACCTTGTTCGGTCCTCTGGCAAGATCCTGGTATTTGTCTATCTTTTCGCTTTCTTTTATGTTCGATCTGTGATCCACTGGAATGGCAAAATCTACTAGATAACACGTTAATAACCTTGGGAAAGATATATATATATATATATATATATATATATATATATATATATATATATATATATATATACAACTATTCCCACTCCAGCTATGGGTACATAGTAGGGTAGAATGGACTTTAGCTTTGGCAACCGGTCTAAAAGAAGATAAACTGAATTCAAACCTATCAATCTTCGCCTTAAATTGACCTTGTGTCATACCTGATCGTGCAGAGGAATTGGGTAAATATATACTACATGGCGTACGTGTGTTTGTGGATTTAAAGTTTTAGAAAACCCTATATAGAGCCTTTTATATTTTCCTTTAAGGATGAAGGGAGTTTCACCATTTCCATCGGAAGACAGTTTGGAAACTCAGGAAAACAGTTGGTCTGAATTATTAAGACATTGATAAACGTGAGAACCAAACTGCAAATTGTCGACTGCTTTGATCCTCGGAATCAAGTGACAACCACACAAAAACACAACAAATAGATATCACAAGTTTTATTTTAAAAAGAAAAGGAAAGAAGTAAAAACATGAATTGAAACACTTTAGCTAAGGATAGCACACAGATGGAATCTAACCATTTGATATTATTTTTGAATAAGATGAAAGATCATGAGGTTGTACTGATACATCGGATACTCGTGACTCTCTCTTGTGATTAATTATCTGCCCTTGGCTGTCAATAGGCCAATCAGTGCACTACCGTAGATTATCGCATATTTGAATTACGTCACCTCTAGTGATGGCAGTACGACCATCAACAGGTTTTTTTTCTAATCACTCCAGTTCCGAGATAGACCTCAGCAGATATGTCTATCCGCAATTTCCCCCTTTGTATATGTGAAACATTTGTTGGACCATATGACATTTAGATCTCGACTCACAAGGACACCTTTCTCATTTGCACCATCAAAATCCGGTTGTGTGTTAGGGGTTAGGGGTTAGGGTTAGTTTTATAATTTTAAAAAATTCTAAAATTCGTCTGTTAACAATTAACCGGATTTTGACGGTGAAAATGGACAAAATGTCCCCACCGATCGAGATCGCAAAAGGGGTGCCTAAAGGTCATATGGTCCTATATGTTTGAGCCCAGCAAAAAAGAGCATTCTCTCTCTCTCTCTCTCCTCTCTCTTCTCTCTCTCTCTCTCTCTCTCTCTCTTCTCTCTCTCTCTCACTCTCTCTCTCTCAACCCGTTTCCATTGGTTATTGCTCTAGCAGGTCACCTAAAACTGATTATTTTGAATAAGATCTGAAAGGGGCGTGAGTTCATGTTATCAATAATTTACAATATTTTTGAATCTTCCCATATATGAATATGTCATTTATTTCAGGAAGATAGACTTAATTAATTCAAGAGGAGCAACTCCTGTGTTTTTTTAAATAAAAAAATGACAAAAAGTAGCTAAATTTCTTTCTTTTTTTTCTTAAATTATACATTAGACTTGTAAATTCTTTTAACTCTTTTTTAAACAGATTATGACAAACTTAATCACTAACATTGGAAAGAATAATGATATCTTTTCAGCTAGTATATTAGGTCTGAGACCTGTCAGCTGTTCCTTATAAACATTCGTCTTAATTCCACAGAATATTTATACTCTTTGTTAAGTATCTGGCAGCCATCCTTAGTTCCAGATGTAGTGAATAAGTAAGCAAGCCAATAAGAATCCGGTGTTATAGTATTCTTTGTAAGTCCGACGTCCAAGATAATCCAAGTGTCAATGACATAAGTTTAGAATCAGGCCTCTATTAATACAGCAGAAGCAGCAGCAGCAGTGCCAGTGATTGGACAATAGGAATCCTTCTCAGGTCACGTGCTTATAGGCGAGTCTATAAATAGAAGTGACCATTTGCCTCATGCCTTATATCACAAAATCCAACACTCTTTCCACAGATTATCTAACATTGCCTTAAAGGAGTTTAGGGATGGGGCATTCACTATTGATGACGGTAGTTTATTCCATGTATTCACCACTCTGTTACTAAAATAATATTGTCTTGCATTTGCTTTACAAAATAGCGTTGTCTGAAAAGAAATCAAGAGAAAGAGAAAAGGAGAGGGTGTGTGTGTGTGAGAGAGAGAGAGAGAGAGAAAAAGATATATATATATAGAGAGAGAGATAGATAGAGAGAGATAGAGGGAGAGAGAGAGAGGGAGAGAGAGAGAGAGAGAGAGAGAGGAGGGAGAAAGTTTCTATGTCCTCCTCACTAACGATGTGTATTGAAATTCCGTTATCAAAACAGATGATTAAAAAAAAAAGAAAATAAATATTATCTTCATAATATTTACCCAGAATCTTGTTCATTAAGCCTCATCAAGCACTGTGATATTCAATTTTTCGTTTTGTTTTTAAACCTATTTTATAGATAGGAACATTCTCAGTTATAGAAACCTATATAAAACATATATTTTTAACAAGATTTGAAGCCAGAAGTTTTTCTTGTAGTTCAAGTATATATTTTTTTTTTAAATGCAAAAAAAGCTCATTTATTTTTTTATTTTTTTATTTTTTTTATTTTTTTTTTCGTTGTTTTTTTTTTAATCAAAATTTCTAAGACATATTTCTTTGAAAATAGACTTTGCTAAAAAAGTATATTAAAGTAAAATAATCTAATTTGATAATATTCGGACGGATTTCCCGAAATGTAGTTATTTGTAATAACAAAATTGTGTTTGATCTGTAGTAATATTAAATGTAACTGTCGCATAACTTTCATTTTGTTTAGAACGACTTGATATTATATATATATATATATATTATATATATATATATATATATATATATATATATATATATATATATATATATATATATATATATATATATATATATATATATATATATATATATATGCAAAAACATATAGGTATATATACAGGAAGCGCATGGTGTAATGGCTAAAGTCATGGGAAATGGACTCGCCGCCTTGAGTTCAAATCCTGGATGTGGTAATTGCATTTCACTTAGCACTAATACCCTTGGGAAAGGTATGAATCCTACTCTCCCTCCAGCTATGGATAAATAGTAGGGGAAGACCGGGGCTATTCAACCTTGTTAGGCAACCGGTCTAGAAAGGAAAACTCTGAATTCAAAACCTGTTGAACTCCGCTTAAGAATTGACCTTATGTCATATCCTGCTCGTGCGGAGGGGTTGGTAAATATATATATATATATATATATATATATATTATATATATTATTATGATCATCATCATCATCACCATGTTGCGCCTGTTGGCATAGATATCCATGACAATCCCTCTCCATCCGTCCCTATCGCTCATCATTCTCGGAGGTCTCTGTGTAGCATCCTGTATCCGCACAGAGCTGATCAATGTACGTTTGGGCTGGTGGCCACACTGGGTGCAATTTTGGCTTCCACGAAGCACGTCGTTATGGCTGTCTTGCTTCCCATCAGTGTCCCGGGTCTGTTTCTTATCGGTGGTTTGGGGTGAATGTGGAGGTGTCGTACAGCTTTCTCGGGGGGTGCTGTTT
>CM042150.1:28592861-28612861 GCA_023376005.1 Doryteuthis pealeii | reverse complement strand
TCCCCAAACCAGACAATCTGCGCAGATGAGAGGATGCGCATAGAAATGCGACTTACACCTTCGAGTTCTTACCTGCTGACTTAAACTGACTATCTCCTTAAACCGGAAGACAGGGTCTTCCATGGCTTTCGGTTCACACGATCCATCCCCGCAAGGCAGGGTGAGAAGGAGGTCAAGCGTTGTCACTCACTCTGAAGCCCACCAGCTGTACTAATCACCATTATGATTTCTACAATACCTTATAAAAGTATTAGGGATTTTTACTAACTATGTAACACTATGTGCAATCTAAACACTATATAAATCTCTAAAATGAAAGGGATGGGTAATTTGCATTGTGATATTAAACATTCTATTTTAACAAATATATGTTTAGTATTATTGATTTCTAATTGGTTGGTTTTATCTTAATGAATATGAACAAAAATATCGGGGATAAATCTAAAATGAAATCTATTAACAAGAAAAAATAACAGTAATTTTATTCTTTGCTTCTTACTTTAACTAAATAGTTAAATTAGGAAGATTTAGCAATGAAAGACGGGAGTGAAGGAAGAGTAAGTTCCAGTTGTTCTATTTTTCGATTATACCACCCTCTGTTTCAAATCATTTTATCTGCATTCTTATTTAGTTTCATTAGACTTTCTAATTTATAATAATATTTTATTACATCAAAACTTAAGTACTTGTACCCGGAGGGTGCATATATTTACTAGCTAATTCAATTATTACAACGTTTGATATGTTTACTTAAGAGCTAATGCTAAATAGTTCAATATGTAAAAGGTATAATTATAATCTTGATTCAACTCTCACTACAAAATACCATAAAGTGATCTTAAACCAAAAATCAAGCAAATAATGACAATCAAATGGCAGCAATTATGGGATGAAACCACTATCACCCGGCTACGCATCGGCCACACTAGATTAACCCACTCCTTCATTTTAAAAGAAGAACCTCCACCTAAATGTTCATGTGGAAACCGATACACAATAGAACATATTCTGAGTGAATGCACACACCTCTCCCACACTCGAAGAAAGTTCTACAATGTTGACAGCATGGACAAACTATTTGGAAAAATAGATCCCAAGAGGATATTAAACCTTTTGAAAAGAACCGGCCTCTTATCAAGGATGTAAGTTCACAAACTTACAAAAATCACCCACTCACTCTCTTGATGTTAAAATTCTCAACGGAAAACTTGATTACAGCAAATAAACCCCTGTACATTTTTGAATACCTAATTACCAATAAAAGTATTCGGCATAAAATAACCCAAGGAGTTGACATGCCGTAAAACCCAACCAACCAACCAACCAACCAACCAACTTGATTTAACTCTCTCTTACTCTTTTTTACTTTCTTTCCTTCTTTTCATCCTTTCCTTAAAGCAACACAAGATAATCAATATTGACATTTTTTTGCATTTCATCTTGGACGATTTTGACGGTCTCATTTTTAACCAGAGGGTGTTGCAACATGATAACGGTCAAAAGATTAAGGAACAAGCGTATTAACATATAGATAGTATGAGATATATTTGCTAATATGAATGAATATAGTGATACCTTAACTTCCGATTTTAATTCGTTCCGAACGTAACTCAATTTGCTCGTATAATAAATCAATTGTCCCAATTAGAATAAACTGAAATTAGATGAATCCCTCCAGTACCACAAAAAACATCCTGTTTTTTTTTTTGGTTTGTTTTCTTTTAATACAAAAAAATCGCTGTATTGTAAAGTAAGTAAAGTTGTCGGGCCGGCCTAATGTCGGTATCAGCCAGACAGCGAGGGAGTCTATCCCCTTTTCAATAGCGCGAGACCAAGGATATTATTTTAGCATCTGAGGTGGAGCGCCACACCTACCACCAGCTCTTCACTTTACCGCACATATCCCTGTGCTACTCATTCACTGAGTTGACGAGGGCCAGTATCGAACTAGGAATCTTGTGGTTTCTAGCCGAACACTCTACTGACCGAGCTGCTGTATTGTATCTATATAATAGTACTTGTTTTCCTACAAAAGACGACCGGTATCATCTTGCAACACCCCCTGGGTAAAAATGAGACTGTCCAAATAATCCAAGATGAAGTGGAAAAGTATAACTCCTGATTATCCAGTGTTGTTTATCCGTCTGATTCTTATTTCTTATGGGTGTCCTCACCTCAGCTAAATAATGGATAATTCCGTTTTTACTTTAAAGAAAAAAAGCATATGCTATACACAAATAATATGATAAGAAAGAAAGAAAGGAGAAAGAAAGTGAGTCCGGGAAAGATAGAGAGGGGGTGAATAAAGCTTAACTCATAAAACCACCTTTTGCATTTGTCTCTTTCTTTTTCGTGTCTTAAATTCCTTCCTTTTTAAGCGCGACCACTAAATGAGATGGGGTTAAAAAGAAAACCCGAAGAATACGCCCCAAGATTATCCAGTTACCTTTTAACCTTAAAACGCCAAAACCTCCAGTAAGCCCATAAACATCTACAACTGGATATCATAAAGATTCTTTATGGTCTTCAACAATATCAGCCTAAATAATAACTTGCTGCCAAAATACTCAATGTTCAAAGTTTATGGATGTATGTAAGTAAAGTCATCGGGGCGGCCTAATGTCGGTATCAGCGAGACAGCGAGGGAGTCTATCACTTTTCACTAACACTAGATAGGGGAGACTGATTTTGCGTCTGTGTTGGAGCGCCACACTTATGTATGCTTAAATAAGAGCCTTTTTCCATCTTGTGGATGACACGCAAAAGCTCGCTGACTTAGTTGTGGTGACGCATGGTATAATGATTAGAGTAGTAGATAATGAACTCTTCGATCCGAGTTCAAATCCTGAACGGGGCTGTTTGCATTTCACATAGCGGTAATACCATTGGGAAAGATAGGCATTCGATTACTCTCCCTTCAGCTGAGTAAATAGAAGGACAGACTGGGCTCTTTGATTTCGGCTAGGTAACCAGTGTAGAAAAAGGAAAACTCTGAATTCAAACCTGTTAAATTCAGCTTGAGAAATTGACCTTGTGTCACATCCTGCTCGTGCGGAGTGCTTGGTAAAATATTTATATTTTATAGTGTTGTTGTTTTCTTAATACAATTACCACATGTAACATATTGTATTGTTTGCGGTGTTGCTAATTTATTCCGAAGTTTTGTTGTTATTTGTTTGTTTGTCTGTTTGTATATTTGTTTGTTTGTTTCATTTTCTATTCTAAACATAAACGTTTACTTGAATAAATAATTGTCGGAGTTGGATGGAAGAATACCTAATAGGTAAGTTTCTGCTCGCGTAAAAGAGTTTTAGATTTTGCATATCGAAATTAAATAGTGCGTGCCTGTATATATATATATATATATATATATATATATATATTATATATAAGTATGCATTTGTGTTATTGTGTTTTTTTTTTTTTTTTGTTTTTTTGGGGTTCTTTTTTTTTAAACACAATTACCATATGTTGTAGTTTGCTGTACTGTATGCTGTTTTGCTGATTTATTATTGTTTTTTGTTGTCCGTTGTTGTTGCGTTGTTCTTCATGTCCTATTTTAAGCATAAGATTTTACTTGAATGAAGTGGTTGAGCTGAAGAATACCTCACAGGTAAGTCCCCACTCCTGTTAAAGATTTTATATTTTGTTTATTGAAATTAAATAATGAATAATGAAATTTTATTATTATTTTTGTTTATCTTTTCTTTTTCTTTCAATAAAATCCACTAGATGACGTTACTATTATTATATTATTATTATTATTATTATTATTATTATTATTATTATTATTATTATTATTATTATTTACTCTTTTTGAGTTTTCACATCAGCATTAACTATTTTTTTTACTTCTTTAAGAATGTATTGGTCTATATAGAGTAAATCGTGGGTTCCTCTTTTTCCCTTGCGACATCCTTTCTATTCTTCTGGGAGAAGTTTCCGCCAATTGAGTGAAAAGTATATTTCTTCTTTTATTATATTTCATTATTATTTCTTCTTTTATTGTTATTATTATTATTTGCTCCTTTTGAGTTTTCACATCAGCATTAGCTGATGGCCTTTCACTGGTGTCTGAGTGACAGCAAGTCTCCTCAGGTCTCCAGGACTCTTTTGAGTATTCTGGCAGATTGCAGCAGTGCAGTGTTCTGAATGGTGTCAATCCTTCCTTTGATATACAAACTTTCCAAACCCTTTTCCAATCCTTTTGGGACTGTTCCAAGTGCACCAACTACAATTGGTATAACTTTCACTTTCATGTTCCATAACTTTTTCAGTTCTCTGGCAAGGTCCAGATATTTGTCCATTTTTTCATTTTCCTTTAGCTTCACCCTGTGATCTGCTGGCACTGCAACATCCACCAGTTGACAAGTTTTTTCTTTTTTGTTTATCAACACTAGGTCTGGTCTTCTTGCTGGGATAAGGTGATCCGTTTTTATTTCAAAGTCCCAGAGAATGTTATGCGTTTCGTTCTCGAGAACAGATTCTGGTTTATGCATATACCATTCTGTTGTGTGGTCAACTTTTTGCATAATTCCCAGTGGATCACCTTCCCAACCCAGTCGTATCTCAATATTATTATTATTATTATTATTATTATTATTATTATTATTATTATTATTATTATTATTTACTCCTTTTGAGTTTTCACATCAGCATTAACTATTTTTTACTTCTTTAAGAATGTATTGGTCTATATAGAGTAAATCGTGGGTTCCTCTTTTTCCCTTGCGACATCCTTTCTGTTCTTTTGGGAGAAGTTTCCGCCAATTGAGTGAAAAGTATATTTCTTCTTTTATTATTATTATTATTTCTTCTTTTTTTATTATTATTATTATTTATTATTTCGCCCATTATAGTTTTTCTACCTGCCTTAACTGTTGGTTTGCTGGAGGCTGAGTGACAGCAAGATCCTTCATGTCTCCAGGAATTTTCTGAGTATTCTAGAATCGAGACCATCCAAACTATGGCATTGTTCAAATGAACAATGCCATAGTTTGGATGGTCTCGATTCTTCCTCTAATCTTCAGTTCACCCAGACTCTTTTCCACCCTTTGGGGTCCGTTCCAAGGGTAACAATTATAATTGGTAGGACCTTTACTTTCATCTTCCACAGTTTTCTCAGTTCTCTGGCAAGGTCCATGTATTTGTCTAATTTTCGCATTTTTTTTTCATTTTCCCTCAGTGATCCAACGGGATGGAAAAATCCACAATATGACAAGTTTTTCTACTTGTTAATTAACACAATATCTGGTCTAGTAGTAGTAGTAGTAGTAGTAGTAGTAAAAGTAAAAGTAAGTAAAGTCGACGGGGCGGCCTAAAGTCGGTATCAGCCAGACAGCGAGGGAGTCTATCCCCTTTTCAATAGTGCTAGACCAAGGAGATTGTTTTGGCGTCTGAGGTGGAGCGCCACACCTACCATCAGCTCCTCACTTTATCGCACAGATCCCTGTGCTACTCATACGCTGAGTTGGCGAGGATCGGTATCGAACCAGGGACCATGTGGTTTCTAGTCAAACTCTCTACCGACTGAATTAGTCAGTTTTATCACATATCAAACATTTTCGGATACTTTAATGCCAAATCAAGTCATTTTTTCGGTTTCTTACAGTACATGCTGTTGCTTAAATGGTCTCCAATCAAATAATTGTAACAGGCTCATCAACACTATATTTCGGTGATCTAACGGAAAACAGTGATTTTGCGTGAATTAACTTTAAGCCATTTATTATTATTATCATTAGTAGTAGTAGTTGAAGTAGTAGTTGAAGTAGTAGTTGAAGTAGTGGTATATTTTTCTGGAATCTGAGTGACAGCAAGTCTTCACAGCTCTCTAGGACTCTACTGAATATTCTAGCCGATCTAAACACTGGTTTATTCCTCTGATTTTTAATTTCTCCAGTCTCTTTATCATTTAACTCCTTGTGAGTTTTTCACAGCAGCGTGAGCTGATGGTCTCTCCCTGTAGTTTCAGTGACAAGTCTCCTCAGGTCTCCAGGACTCTTCTTAGTATTCCAGCTGATTTCAGTCATGCTGTTGTCTGGATGGTCTCAATTCTTCCTCTGATTTCCAGTTCTTCCAGTCTTTTTCCAAACTTTTTTGGGCCGTTCCAAGTGCACCAATTACAATTAGCATCATTTTCGCTGTCATATTCCATAATTTTTCCAACTCTCCAGCAAGGTCCAGGTATTTGTTAATCTTTTCGTTCTTCTTCATCTTTACCCTGTGATCTACTGGAACTGCAAAATCCAACAGTTGATTAATTCTCTTATTTTTTCTGTTTGTTAATCGATTTTAGATCTGGTTTACTGGCTGGGATCAATCATTATCTCAAAATTACAGATAATTTTATGAACTTTATTTTCAAGAACACATACAGGTTTATGCATATACCATTTTGTTGTATGGTCATTTTTTTCTTGCACAATTCCCAGTGGATCACCTTTCCAGCCTAGCCTTGTGTTTTCGTTGTGCTAGTTTGCTGCATTCTTTTAATACATTGCTGATTGTCCCATTTCTATCAACACACACACTATTATTATTATTATTATTATTATTATTATTATTATTATTATCATTATTATTATTATTATTATTATTATTATTATTTTGACTCCTTTTGAGTTTTTTCCCATCAGCGTTAGCTGATGGTATTTCACTGAAGGCTGAGTGACAACAAGTCTCTTGAGGTCTCCAGGACTCTTCTGAGTATTCTAGCCGATTGCAGTAGTCTGGGTGGTCTCAATTCTTCCTCTGATTTCCATATCCTCCTGTCTTTTGTGCACTCACTACAATTGATATCTCTTTCACCTTCATATTCCACAGCTTTTTCAATTCTCTGACAAGGTCCAGGTATTTATCCATCTTTTCCTTTTCCTTCAGCTGTGATCTGCTGGAATCGCAAAGTCCACCAGTTGACACGTTTTCTTTGTTTGTTTGTTTTTTGTTGTTGCTTTTTTTGTTAATCAACACTAGGTTTGTTTTCCTGGCTGGGATAGGGTGATCCGTCTTTATCTCAAAGTCCAAGAGAATGTTCTTCGTTTCATTCTCAAGAACAGATTCTAGTTTATGCATATACCATTTTGTTGTATGGTCAAAATTTAATTTTTTGCATAATTCCCAGTGGATCATCTTCCCAACCCAGTCGTTCCTAGGTTTGTATTCCCTTTGTGCTAGTTTGCTACATTCACTTAATACATGGTTTACAGTCTCATCTCCGGCACCGCACAGTCTACATTTACTATTTTGTTGCCTCTTCTTCTTCTTCTTCTTCTTCTTCTTCTTCTTTTATTATTATTATTATTATTATTATTATTATTATTATTTATTATTTAGTTTATTAATTATGGCCCTAATTGTTTGGGAAGTGCTTGTAAAGACTTGAATGTCTAATTTTGCAAACCTTTTTCTCAATTATGCTTAATTTTGAGTTCATGGGCAGAATTCCATATCTGCTAGATTTGCCAAAAACAAAAGAAAAATTAGAATTAGGCATTCAAGTGGTCACAAGCACTTCGAAAACAATTAGGAACATAATCAGTAACTAACTCCGAGGCAGATATTGTAGAATATATTGTATGCGCGCACACTAGAGATTCGTACTCACGCGTATACAGCAATACAAATACACACATATGAATGCGTGAAATTCAAAACACATGGGCCTGTGTACACACACACACACATACACACACACACACACACACATACACACAACTACACAAACAAAAACACAAACGCAAACACAACTATACATACATACATATATAGATAGATAGATAGATATAGATATATTGTAGACAGGCGTTATTAAGCAATACGGAACATTTTTTGTCATGATCTTGATTTGTATCTTTTCCAGTCTTCTGGCTATCTTTCTAATGTTAGGATGCAGTTGAAATAGGATTCCTCCCATACTATCAATCCGAGCACTTTCGACTGTTTCTTCAGTCGTCATCAGGGGCGTATATGATTTGGTGTTAGTTCTTTTTTTCCTTTTTCTTGTTCCTTTGTCTATTTTGTTTTTAAATTAGAAGAGTCTATTATATATATATATATATATATATATATATATATATATATATATATATATATATATATATATATATGAAAGTAAATGGATATGAATCCGACAGTATGTGTAGCAAGTTTGTAGAAAAAACAAGATGTTAATAGTTTTGCTGACAGAAATCTGTTTCGACCACATGAAGCGGTCTTTATTAAAGCAACTATGTATAATAGGAAAGACGAAATAAATAGATCATTAATCACGAGGCACAAAACGCTCTCGATCAGGGCCGGAAATTTCAAAAAATTTCAAAAATGTGTATTCTATGTTAAAAATAAAATAAATTTTATTTTTAAAAATTAGAAGCATTTTTACCATTAAAAAAGCTCAAAAGAGTTTGAAGTAAAAAGTGTATACAAATATCAAAATGTTCAAGAATATGTTCCATCTACAAAAAGCAGGTTCTAAAAATATAATAAGTCCGACAGTACAATTGATGAAGATGGAAAGTTACAGGAATCTGTAATGTTGACAAATTCGTATATATATATATATATATATATATATATATATATATATATTATATATATATATATATATATGTAAGTGATGATGATAATAACCTCTGTTTGCACGCTTATTTTTGTGATTTCTATTATTATCACTATTTTATTTTATTTCATTTCTATATTTAAATTAGATTTATAGAGAATACTGTGTGTGTAAAAGAATTTGGGTCGAAATACGCGCTGACAAATAACGATAATAAAGTTCATCCCTAAAATTTTTTTCCTTCCAATTATCTGTTCACTATCTACTATCAATACTACTACTACTGTTACTACTACTACTAGTATGCAACTACGGTGTCTCGCCCTGTCGGATGAGCAGAAGAATACACCGACTGCACCTCCGCAGACCCGTGATGATTTAGGACGGAAACCTGGCGAATAAGCAGTCCGTCAGATGCAACACTCTACTTTGGCTCTTATTTAGGCTAGACGAGTGGTCGGAGAAGTCACCCCCGATCAATCGACTGGTTACGTCAAGTCCTAGCACCTATATAATTGTACCGATGCTATTGCGCTTTAGGTGAACACCTAACATTTTTCTATCATATATATGCTATAAGGTGGTGGCTGAGGGTCTGTAATGTCCTGGTGTTGTATACTCTCTTTACTTCTATTATTCTTCTGCTCATCCTTGGTATCTTACCTTCTTCTTCTAGCGTCTGGACTTCGTCTTGGGGACTTCGTGTCTGGTCTTCCATTGGGGATTTCTCTTTATCAGAAGCCCTGTGTCATTGGTAGTTTTTAGATAATAACCCAAGACTTCGATTTTCTTTAGATCATATTTTATTCCGAAATCCCCACCAGACTACCTGCGCAGATTGAGTCGGCCGAGCGCCTTACACGACTTACCACCTTCGTGCTTTGGCCGATACTGAACTAAAACTCTCTTTCTAATCTAAACCGGAAGAGGATCTTCTCCACCGATTCTCACGGTATCCCCCAGAAGGAGGATCAGACTGAGGTCAAGCCGAGTCACTCAATCCTTCAAGGCCACCGGCTGCAAATTATAACAGCCATTTTGGTTTCTACACTAATAGTACATAAGTGTTAGTAATCTAATAATGCCAAAAAAGTATTACCCAATGGGAATAGTTCTTCTCTAATAAGATACAAATATTCTAGGGTCGCTCATTTTTTCTCGTAGTGTTAGAATAAAATCTCTATTGATGTATAGGACATACACCATGAGAAAAAAAACACACTTCCAACCCGTCCTTCGAGACGGGAGTCTGGTGAGCTTCGGCCACTGGACCGGTGTGTTTGAATTAATATCGTCGATCCCAGGGGGATATCCCCCAGGCAATACCTGCCCCCTTGATTTAAAGGGGCAGAGCTGGGTTTATTGCCCAGGACCTGAGGCGCCCCCTTGAGGGGGAATGCTGAAGGGGTCGACGCAATTTTTGTTCTTTCCCACCCATGAGCTTCGGCTTGTGTGTGGGCCCACGTTAAAACGAGGCCTTGTGCCCAGCCCATACAAGTGGGGGTACAAAGCAAATACCCACTACGAGAATAAATGAGCGACCTTAGAATTTGGTTGAGAGTTTCAGCTTTTTTCCAAAGTAGAAAGGAGAGTGAATGGGAAAAGTATAACTTTCTGATTTTCAATTATCAATCACAATAATGCACCCGCTTCAAAATTCCATGAGAGTTTTTGCATTGATTTGTTTCTTGAAAGGTTCTTAAATTTGGCAACCTCAGATTATTTGCAACAGAAATGAGACATAAACTCAGGGATCTGGAATACAGTTATGGTAAGTTCTCAGGTCAGATCTTAGTAGATTTACGTATGTGTCTATTAAAAAGATTAGCAATAATATGCATCCTCCGGCGTAAGTATTTAAGTTTAAATGTAATGGCATGTACTAAATAAGAAAAACTAACAAAATTAAATAAGAACACATATAAAAAAAAAACTTATTTTGATTATATTTTAATTGGTTTCTATATAAAATCATTTATACAACTTTAAACGACATTATGAAACAAACAATTAAACTTACGATAAATATGAAAGACAAAACAGTGTTTCAAGACTCAATAACGCAGCAACAGACTTGTTCTACAAAAACCCAGGTAGGTAATGTTAATGTCTATTTCTTCAAGCTATGAACCTATTGCCATAAATGGGAAACCTTATCATAAAGCAATGTCTTATACAAACTTTAAATAATTAATTCGGTATTTATTTTGTATTTTTTTTTAATTCCGCGAATGAAATATAAATCCGGTTGCTTCTCAGACTTTTCCCAGGTTCTTCTGCAAATGGATATCCGTACCCGGACCATATTTACGAAAGATTACGAACATTTACGAAAATTGACGGAAGTTAAGATTATTAGAAGACGCTAATCTATGATGCTGAATCATTGAAAAAAAGATATTCATTTTTTGTTGTTGTTGTTTTATCATTTATCTTAATGAATACATTATTTGATTATTATTTGGACTAGCAAATATATGCACCCTCCGGGCGCAAGTATTTATGTTTTAATGTAATGAAATATATTAAATTATAAAGACAAATGACATTAAATAAGAATGCAGATAAAAAGATTTGAATCAGAGAGGGTTATAATCGAAAAATAGAACAACTGAAATTTACTCTTCCATCACTCCCGTCTTTCATTGATAAATTTTCATTATTTAGTTGAAATAGGAAGTAAAGAATAAAATTAGTTATTTTTTTCTTGTTAATAAATTTCTTTAAGATTTAACCCTGAGATTTTTGCTTATATTCATTAAGATAAAACCAAACAATTAGAAATTAATAATACACATATTTATTAAAATCAAATTTTAATATCAATATGCAAATTAGCCTTCCCGTTCACACTGTAAACCGGTATTTTGTTGTATATATAAATACAATTGCATAATATTAGTACATAGATAAGGCCAACAGTATTAATAATGTAAAATAATTTTTTATTAATGATTGAGGTTTAAATAAAAAAAATAAAATCATGGAGAATATGACTTAAATGAATAAAGGAATTGTGACTTGTGAAGTAATATAGTTCCGGTTACAGACAGAAGTAGACAAAATCTTCACTACGATAAGATATTGCGACCCTTACTTTCGCAAATTGCCGGCTTGTACCGTTTTGAACAGAAACAGTCACCGTCTCCATCTTCATCTAATTCTATTTCTCAACAGAAGAATAACCCTGACCACGAACTAGAGTGCTATTGACACGAGGTCGCGATTAAAGTCCACTGTAGTGAATTGCCACAGAAAGGGCATTGTCTTAAAAATAGTCAAATCCTTTCCCCTTCGGCATTCCCTTTGGAGAGCGCATTTGGGTACCGAGCAAAATAAACAAAAAACACATTCTTTTTTGTTATTTAGATTCCACATAATTAAGTTTGAAAATTCGTTTTGTTCTCTACAAATTCGAAGTTATAATGGCTAGTGCTTCTTCAGCTAATGGAAAAGGGAAATTGAACGAAGAAGGGCGAGTGTTTCAAGAAATGTGGGAATTATACTATTTTTCCACAACAGTGAATGGAAAAAATGCATTGTTTCAATTGCAGCAACTGCATCGCCACGCCAAAAGAGTGCAACTTGAAAAGACATTATGAACCATGCTGGAGTATTCTGTTATATAGTTATTTACTAAGCTTAGCTTAGATATGGCACAAGGCCAGAAGTATGGGGCGCCCAGTGAGAATCGAACTCACTAACAATGGTCTGCTAATCTAGCTTGCTAACCATTACACCACGCGAGGTACCCAGTATTCTGTTATATAGTTATTTACTAAGCTTAGCTTAGATATGGCACAAGGCCAGAAGTATGGGGCTCCCAATGAGAATCGAACTCACTAACAATGGTTTGCGAAGCGAGCTTGCTAACCATTACACTACGTGAGGTGCCCAGTATTCTGTTTTATAGTTATTTACTAAGCTTAGCTTAGATATGGCACAAGGCCAGAGATATGGGGCTCCCAATGAGAATCGAACTCACTAACAATGGTTTGCGAAGCGAGCTTGCTAACCATTACACCACGTGAGGTGCCCAGTATTCTGTTTTATAGTTATTTACTAAGCTTAGCTTAGATATGGCACAAGGCCAGAAGTATGGGGCACCCAGTGAGAATCGAACTCACTAACAATGGTCTGCAAATCTACCTTGCTAACCATTACACCACGTGAGGTGCCCTAAAAAAACTAAGCTTTGCTTAGATATAGCACAAGGCCAGAAGTATGGGGCACCCAATGAGAATCGAACTCACTAACAATGGTCTGCTAATCTAGCTTGCTAACCATTACACCACGCGAGGTACCCAGTATTCTGTTATATAGTTATTTACTAAGCTTAGCTTAGATATGGCACAAGGCCAGAAGTATGGGGCTCCCAATGAGAATCGAACTCACTAACAATGGTTTGCGAAGCGAGCTTGCTAACCATTACACTACGTGAGGTGCCCAGTATTCTGTTTTATAGTTATTTACTAAGCTTAGCTTAGATATGGCACAAGGCCAGAGATATGGGGCTCCCAATGAGAATCGAACTCACTAACAATGGTTTGCGAAGCGAGCTTGCTAACCATTACACCACGTGAGGTGCCCAGTATTCTGTTTTATAGTTATTTACTAAGCTTTGCTTAGATATAGCACAAGGCCAGAAGTGTGGGGCACCCAGTGAGAATCGAACTCACTAACAATGGTCTGCTAATCTAGCTTGCTAACCATTACACCACATGAGGTGCCCAGTATTCTGTTTTATAGTTATTTACTAAGCTTTGCTTAGATATAGCACAAGGCCAGAAGCGTGGGGCGCCCAGTGAGAATCGAACTCACTAACAATGGTCTGCTAATCTAGCTTGCTAACCATTACACCACGTGAGGTGCCCAGTATTCTGTTTTATAGTTATTTACTAAGCTGAGCTTAGATATGGCACAAGGCCAGAAGTATGGGGCGCCCAGTGAGAATCGAACTCACTATCAATGGTCTGCTAATCTAACTTGCTAACCATTACACCAAATGAGGTGCCCCTTAAAACTAAGCTTTGCTTAGATATAGCACAAGGCCAGAAGTATGGGGCGCCCAATGAGAATCGAACTCACTAACAATGGTTTGCGAAGCGAGCTTGCTAACCATTACACCACGTGAGGTGCCCAGTATTCTGTTTTATAGTTATTTACTAAGCTTTGCTTAGATAAGCACAAGGCCAGAAGTGTGGGGCACCCAGTGAGAATCGAACTCACTAACAATGGTCTGCTAATCTAGCTTGCTAACCATTACACCACAATGAGGTGCCCAGTATTCTGTTTTATAGTTATTTACTAAGCTTTGCTTAGATATAGCACAAGCCAGAAGCGTGGGGCGCCCAGTGAGAATCGAACTCACTAACAATGGTCTGCTAATCTAGCTTGCTAACCATTACACCACGTGAGGTGCCCAGTATTCTGTTTTATAGTTATTTACTAAGCTTTGCTTAGATATAGCACAAGGCCAGAAGTGTGGGGCACCCAGTGAGAATCGAACTCACTAACAATGGTCTGCTAATCTAGCTTGCTAACCATTACACCACATGAGGTGCCCAGTATTCTGTTTTATAGTTATTTACTAAGCTTTGCTTAGATATAGCACAAGGCCAGAAGCGTGGGGCGCCCAGTGAGAATCGAACTCACTAACAATGGTCTGCTAATCTAGCTTGCTAACCATTACACCACGTGAGGTGCCCAGTATTCTGTTTTATAGTTATTTACTAAGCTTTGCTTAGATATAGCACAAGGCCAGAAGTGTGGGGCACCCAGTGAGAATCGAACTCACTAACAATGGTCTGCTAATCTAGCTTGCTAACCATTACACCACATGAGGTGCCCAGTATTCTGTTTTATAGTTATTTACTAAGCTTTGCTTAGATATAGCACAAGGCCAGAAGCGTGGGGCGCCCAGTGAGAATCGAACTCACTAACAATGGTCTGCTAATCTAGCTTGCTAACCATTACACCACGTGAGGTGCCCAGTATTCTGTTTATAAGATGTCCTGCAATACACCACCTAAATTTATAGACTAGGCGGGGTCACGCGGTCTAATCCTCCGCCAATCAACAGCCATAATGCGTAGCTGATTAACTACTTAAACACTGATACTTTCCATTGTCCATTTGCAATCATTGACGAAGGAACTTGCAATACTAAGGATTCTATACCGAGGATTACCAAGGATTTACACTGGACAAGCGCTCTTGTTTGAAGTCCATAAAAACGTAACAAACCGAACCTTTTTTGGATGGTCTAAAAGTTTAAGATAATATTAATCTTTTGCAAGTCTCTCTAGCAAACGAAATGTAAATTCCTTTTGCCGTCAGCACAGTCTCTAACAACTGAGCACGTTACTCTCACTTACTGACACCCCAAATACAGCAATCGTCAGATTTTAATAATCGTCTTGCTTTTTCCTCTCTCCCAGTATCAGCGACTGTCCGTTTTATTTATGTTCGTTCGGCTACCCTTATACAAATTCCGACATACCTCATCCGGATTTCTGCCAACAGCATTTCAGCTACGAGGAGGTAGCGAGTTCAAACCTCCGTGGCCACTCGCCACACTCCTCCCCTTCGCACAGGCCAAACATATCCTGACGCGCTTTGTTTGTGGAGACTGGGAATCCGCTCGTCCATAGCTCTGCCCTTCAATTTCGCCACAAACCATTGGGCGTCCGGTAAATACGAAGGCCAAATGCGTCTTTTAAGACTCAAATCTGTAACAGTTATCACAGCAACAGGTTTACAAAAATTCAGTTTCAGTTTTACCAACCCTTACTCGTTTTCTACTTATTTCTGTCTAAGTACGGAAAGGGCCGGGTTAGCTCAGTCGGTAGAGCGTTCGGCTAGAAACCACAAGGTTTTTAGTTCGATACCCGTCCTCGCTAACTCAGCGTATGAGTAGCACAGCGATCTGTACGGTAAAGTAAGGAGCTGATGGTAGGTTTGGCGCTCCACCTCCCTCGCTAAAATAATCCCCTTGTTTAGCGCTATTGAAAAGGGGATAAACACTCTCGCTTCATGGCTGATACCGACATTAGGCCACCCCGACGACATTACTCACGCATGTATCTAATCTACCTGTGTACGTGTGCGTGGATTGGCTACGTGTATGCGTATGTATGTATTACTCGTGTGTATGTCATGCGTACGAGCGATTTTGTGTGTCTGTTAGTCTTGGTTGCATGTGTTTGTCTGGTCGCGTTATTTGCGTGCGTATGTGTAGTGTTTGTCTAGTTGTGTTTGTTGTGCGCGTGTGTGTGTGTAAGTTTGTGTATGGATGGGAGGATGTTCGCATCCTTCTGTATAGAGTGTAAGTGCAGGCGTATGTGTGTGTGTGTATGTGTTTGTGTGTATGTGTGCATACAAACATGCCTGTATATTTCTCTGAATGTTTGAGATGAGGCTTGATGAGTATTATCTGCGTTATTCGGACTATTGTCCTCATCTTCATTGTTATCTGTACAACGTTTCGGCCGTTATGCCCTCCTACCTTCTTCAGGTATTTCTTGTCGGACTCGGGAACCTTCTCGGACTTAACGCCCCTACCCCAGCTATGGTTAGCGGAATGAGAACAGGATACCCATGTGGACAGAGTAATGGGTTGGGTTCAAAGTTCGGTGATGGATCCCGATTTCAACAAGAAGGTTCCCGAGTTCGAAAAGAAGGTTCCCGAGTCCGAGAAGGTTTCCGAGTCCGACAAGAATTCGGACTATTGTCCTCATCTTTATTGTTATCTGTACAACGTTTCGGCCGATATGCCCTCCGGCCTTCTTCAGGTATTTCTTCTCGGACCCAGGAACTTTCTCGGACTCGGGAACCTTCTTTTCGAACTCGGGAACCTTCTTGTCGTAATCGGGAGCCGAATAGAAGGTTCCCGAGTCCGAGAAGGTTCCCGAGTCTGACAAGAAATACCTGAAGAAGGCCGGAGGGCATATCGGCCGAAACGTTTTACAGATAATGATGAAGATGAGAACAATAGTCCGAATAACGCAGATAATATTAATGCCTGTATATTTTTGTCCTAACGTTTGAACGTCACTTCTGTTACTGCATTCTATGAACTCAGTCGAATGACTGCCATAAATGGGAAACCTTATCGTAAAGCAAAGTCTTATAAAAACATTCTAAATTCTTATCTATTCACGATGCTGCGAATATGGTTAGCAGACATAATGATGTTGTTGCCGTGTTTGGAATAAAAATAAAAACAAACTCGCATGCAGATTTCCTCATTTGCATATTATCACGTAAAATACATCTATAAGATGATGGATGGGGGAGTCATCAGCGATGTTGTAACCCTGTGATCATTGGAAATGTCGGTCTTTCAACATCGGATTTCCTCCCCCAGAGGACCAATCGGGGCTTATCAAACCCCGACTCTCCCCCTTCAGCAACAAGCTTTCACTAACCTCGCCTCCTGTTGACCATTGCTTTATATTACTAGTCAGGTGACCCCCAACCAATGGCAACGAAGTTCTTTTTATATATGATTCCTTAAATGTATTAATCGAGTTTGCTCTCACTACCAAGAAGAACCGGTTGTAGTAAGATTGTTTTCTCTTTTTTCTTTTTAAACCCCCCTCTTTTTTCTTAATTTTAGTTTTATCCAATTATTTATTTACAAGAGCCTCGTAAAATACATCTATAAGATGATGAAGGGGGAGTCATCAGCGATGTTGTAACCCTGTGATCATTGGAAATGTCGGTCTTTCAACATCGGATTTCCTCCCCCAGGGGACCAATCGGGGCTGATCAAACCCCGACCCTCCCCACTCAGCAAATGGCTTTCACAAACCTCGCCTCCTGTTGACTATAGATTTATTGTACTAATCACCTGACCCCCAACCAATGGCAATGGAGCTCTTCTCATATATATTGCAATAGAGCTCTTCTTATATATATTGCATTGATTTTAATCATCGAGTTTGGTCTTACTACCAGAAAGAACACCTGTGGTAAGTTTGTTTCCTCTGTATTATTCCTCAAAAGAATTCTTTCTCGCATCCCTAGTAACTCTATCTTCACTTTCAGACCATTGCAGACTGTTCCAAGGGCACTAACTACAATTGGTATCACCGTCACCTTGTTCGGTCCTCTGGTAAGATCCTGGTATTTGTCTATCTTTTCGCTTTCTTTTATTTTCGACCTGTGATCCACTGGAATGGCAAAATCTACTAGATAACACGTTAATAACCCTGGGAAAGATATATATATATATATATATATATATATATATATATATATATATAACTTTTCCCTCTCCAGCTATGGGTACATAGTAGGGTAGAATGGACTTTAACTTTGGCAACCGGTCTAAAAGAAGATAAACTGAATTCAAACCTGCCAATCTTCGCCTTAAATTGACCTTGTGTCATACCTGATCGTGCAGAGGAATTGGGTAAATATATACTACATGGCGTACGTGTGTTTGTGGATTTAAAGTTTTAGAAAACCCTATATAGAGCCTTTTATATTTTCCTTTAAGGATGAAGGGAGTTTCACCATTTCCACCGGAAGACAGTTTGGAAACTCAGGAAAACAGTTGGTCTGAATTATTAAGACATTGATAAACGTGAGAACCAAACTGCAAATTGTCGACTGCTTTGATCCTCGGAATCAAGTGACAACCACACAAAAACACAACAAATAGATATCACAAGTTTTATTTTAAAAAGAAAAGGAAAGAAGTAAAAACATGAATTGAAACACTTTAGCTAAGGATAGCACACAGATGGAATCTAACCATTTGATATTATTTTTGAATAAGATGAAAGATCATCAGGTTGTACTGATACATCGGATACTCGTGACTCTCTCTTGTGATTAATTATCTGCCCTTGGCTGTCAATAGGCCAATCAGTGCACTACCGTAGATTATCACATATTTGAATTACGTCACCTCTAGTGATGACAGTACGACCATCAACACGTTTTTTTTTCTAATCACTCCAGTTCCGAGATAGATCTCAGCAGATATGTCTATCCGCAATTCCCCCCTTTGTATATCTGAAACATTTGTTGGACCATATGACATTTAGATCTCGACTCACAGGGACACCTTTCTCATTTGCACCATCAAAATCCGGTTGTGTGTTAGGGGTTAGGGGTTAGGGTTAGTTTTATGATTTTAAAAAATTCTAAAATTCGTCTGTTAACAATTAACCGGATTTTGACGGTGTAAATGGAAAAAAATGTCCCCACCAATCGAGATCGCAAAAGGGGTGCCTAAAGGTCATATGGTCCTATATGTTTGAGCCCAGCAAAAAAGAGCATTCTCTCTCTTACAAACACAACACACACGCACACACACACACACACACACACACACACTCTCTCTCTCTCTCTCTCTCTCTCTCTCTCTCTCTCTCCTCTCCACTTTTTTGTTCTTTCTTTAGTTCGTTCTCTCTCTCCATTCCCCCTCTCTCTCTCAGTTACTCTCGCAATTCTCTCTCTCTCTCTCTCTCAGTTACTCTCTCAGTTACTCTCTCTCTCTCTCTCTCTCTCAGTTACTCTCTCAGTTACTCTCTCTCTCTCTCAGTTACTCTCTCTCTCTCTCAGTTACTCTCTCTCTCTCACAATTACTATATCTCTCTCGCTCTCTCTCTTAGTTACTTTCTCAGTTACTTTCTCTTTCTCTTTCTCTTTCTCTCTCTCTCTCCTCTCTCTCTCTTCTCTTCTCTCTCTCTCTCACACACACACACACACTCTCTCATAACCCATTTCCATTGGTCAGTCCTCTAGCAGGTCACCTAAAACTGATTATTTTGAATAAGATCTGAAAGGGGCGTGGTTTTAACATGAGTTCATGTTATCAATAATTTACAATATTTTTGAATCTTCCCATATATGAATATGTCATTTATTTCAGGAAGATAGACTTAATTAATTCAAGAGGAGCAACTCCTGTGTTTTTTTTTAAATAAACAAATGACGAAAAGTAGCAAAATTTCTTTCTTCTTTTTCTTGAATTAGACATTAGACTTGTAAATTCTTTAAACTCTTTTTTAAACAGATTATGACAAACTTCATAATCACTAACATTGGAAAGAATAATGATATCCTTTCAGCTAGTATATTAGGTCTGAGACCTGTCAGCTGTTCCTTATAAACATTCATCTTAATTCCACAGAATATTTATACTCTCTGTTAAGTATCTGGCAGCCATCCTTAATTCCAGATGTAGTGAATAAGTAAGCAAGCCAATAAGAATCCGGTGTTATAGTATTCTTTGTAAGTCCGACGTCCAAGAGAATCCAAGTGTCAATGACATAAGTTTAGAATCAGGCCTCTATTAATACAGCAGAAGCAGCAGCAGCAGTGCCAGTGATTGGACAATAGGAATCCTTCTCAGGTCACGTGCTTATAGGCGAGTCTATAAATAGAAGTGACCATTTGCCTCATGCCTTATATCACAAAATCC
>CM042150.1:28582861-28587861 GCA_023376005.1 Doryteuthis pealeii | reverse complement strand
TTCCGGCTTTAATGATCTCCCTCGGTGGCAGTATCTTTTCTATTATATTGCTATTATCTACTAAGTGAATTAGTCCTACTAACTATTTTCTTTCACATCTTAAATTACACTTATAGATGCATTTACTATGTACTGTGCACCTTGTAAAATTGTATGTGCATTCTTTTTTCCACGTATTGTCTGTGTTTTGTTTCTTAGATTTTTATTTGTTTCATTTTTATTGCATTCGCTCGGCAATTCTAACTCGAATGCAGATTTCTTCCTAGAAACATCTCACGAATAACAATTGATAACCCCGAGAGAGATACAACATTACTACTGCGCTAACATAACCCATACATCACAGCACTCACATTATAATCTCAGAACAGGAACCATATAAATTACCACAGAGCAAATGGGGTAAAACAGTGCTGAAGCCATGAGAGGATTTTGTGCTACTGGAGGGTCAATAATACACATTTATCTATTGGACTACCAAAAAAATCGAAACCAAAGGGAATAAATAAACAACAAACAACAAAAAAACAATTTTAGTATAACAGACCATGGAACTAATCGTATAAACAACGAATATTGTAATGAATATATTCTTTACCTGGTTACTCTCTCTCTATACCTTTTTCCAGATTAAACTAACCTCTAAAAGAGTTTAAGAAAACAGCACTCATATTATAATCTCCGAAGGAGGCATTTGGTCTAATGGTTCGAGTCGTAAGAAATGGGCTCGTCGACCCGAGTTCAATTCCTGGACGAAGCTGTTTGCATTTCACATAGCACTAATACCTTTGGGAAAGGTATTAATCCAATTCTCCCTCCAGCTATGGGAAAATAGCAGGACAGACTGGGCTCTTTAACCATCGCTAGGTAACCAGTCTAGAAGAGAGCAAACTCTGAATTCAAACCTGTTAAAATACGCTTAAGAAATTGACCTTGTGTCATATCCTGCTTGTGTGGAGGGGTTGGTAAATATATATTACAATCTCCGAAGGATATAAATTACCACAGTGCGATCTATCTATCTATCTATCTATCTATCTATCCACAAGCGGGAAGGGACACAGGGTAAATTTTTAACGAAGTACAACTGGTCTGAATTAAGAGTTTTCCTTCTCCTATACTGGTTGCCTTACCAAGGCTAAATCCGTCGGCTGGGGCTGTAGAATACGCCAACTGTATCTCTGCAGAGGAGTAAAATTCCCTGTATCCAATTGAGCTACCTGATAGCCATGGGTGATGACCTGTGATGCTTAAGGGCGGAATCATAGTGCCGGAGTGCCACCTGACATGCAACACTCTACTTTGGGCCGTATCTATCCTTGAAGGGGAATGTTTTTAGGTAAATATTTTGTTTTTAAATACATTGCTTGAGTTCTATTTATCTATCTCTATACTCTCTTATTTAGTATTTGATCTTCTGCTGAGCACCATATCTATCAATATATCTATCAATATACCTATTTTCATCTCTCATCCACTGTCCTCTGAAGACATAGCCCAGTAGTTGGTAAAATAACATAAAAACAAAATCTGAGTTCTGGGCAAAAATGCGTTAGTTTAAAATTTATCAAAATTCTACGGTCATGAGGAAAAATTGGTGCTCATTTCAAGAGAAGAAAAAAATAACAAACAACAAAAAAAAAAAACAATTTTAGTATTACAGGCCATGGAACTAATCGTATAAACAACGAATATTGTAATGAATTTATTCTTTACCTGGTTACTCTATACCTTTTTCCAGATTAAACTAACCTCTGAAAGAGTTTAAGAAAAAGGCTCCTCTCAGTTAAAACTAACAGAGCTACCCAGCATTTCCCGGGATTCAAAAATTAGAAAAATAAATCCCATATCTATACAAGCAAAAGTATGCGCCCACTGGGCGCCAGTATTTAAGTTTTAATGTAATAACATTTTATATTAAATTAAAAAGATAATCGAAACTAAATAAGAACGAACATATATTACTTAAAAGTAATTGGTAATTTGCTTGAAGCATTGTTAAGTATGTTATAATATATTAATAATTTGAAGGCCAATACAGTGCGTATGAAAAATAAAAAACAAAATAATGCGTATGAAAAATAAATAATAATAATAACAAAAATAATGCGTATGAAAATAAAACAAAAATAAAGACAAAAATAATATCTTTTTGTTTTTTATTTTTCATACGCATTGTTTTGGCCTTCAAATTATTATGTTAATGTTGTTATAATTTGTTTATATATATATAATATAGGATTGTATTTACATTGAGAATAACATGATAGTATTAGAAATCAGTAACAGCAAATAATCATTATTTAAATCCAGTTTTATAAATTCATTATGCAAATTATTTCCACCATATACTATGTAAATCTTTATTTCTTATATATATATATATATATATATATATATATATATATATATATATATATATATCACATTTCAGTATTTTAAATGTATTGATAAAATGGGCAGTTTTGCTGTAAACCTAACTCAGCCAAACTTTAATAGACATAATAAATAAATAAGATCACTATTTCATAATCATTTAGAATATAACTTAAATAACCAATGAAATAGTGACGTCAGTGGTGACGTACTTTCGGTCACAGACAGACAGTGGCATAATCTCCCTTATAAGTAAAGTAATTAAGTAAAGTCGACGGGTTTGCCTAATGTCGGTATCAGCCAGACAGCTATTGAGTCTATACCCTTTTCACTAGCGCTAGACTAGGGAGGTTGTTTTTTTTCGCCTGAGGTAACGCGCCACACCTACCATCAGCTCCTCACGTTACCGCACAAATCCCTGTGCTACTTATATGCTGAGTTGGCGAGGGTCGGTATTGAACCCAGAACCTTGTGATTCCGAGCCGGATGCTCTACCGACTGAGCTAAGCCGGAAAATTCGTTTTCTATATATCTGTCTTATCTTGTATCCTTGTATGTTCTTTAATTCATCTTTTTTCTATTTTTTTCGGTTTAGCTCAGTCGGTAGCGCATCCACCTCGGAACCTTGAGGTTCCCTGTTCAATATTGACCCTCGCCAACTCAGCTTGGATTTTTGCGGTAAAAGCCTCATAAAAATTCAGAGAAATAGTGTAGATAACAATAAAGATGAGGACAATAGTCCAAATAATACAAATAATACAAATTATCAAGCCTCATCTAAAAAATTCATAGAAATAGTGTAGATAACAATAAAGATGAGGACAATAGTCCGAATAATACAAATAATACAAATTATCAAGCCTCATCTAAAAAAATTCATAGAAATAGTGTAGATAACAATAAAGATGAGGACAATAGTCCGAATAATACAAATAATACAAATTATCAAGCCTCATCTAAAAAAATCAGAGAAACAGTGTAAATAACAATAAAGATGAGGACAATAGTCCAAATAATCCAAATAATACAAATTATCAAGCCTCATCTCAAAATTCATAGAAATAGTGTAGATAACAATAAAAATGAGGACAATAGTCCGAATAATCCAAATAATCAAGAATCATCTAAAAAATACAGAGAAATAGTGTAGATAACAATAAAGATGAGGTGGGAGTGGCGCTCCACCTTAGACGGAAAAACAAGTACTTGATTTAGCACCAGTAAAAAGGTGGTAGACTCCCTTGCTGTCCAGCTGATACCAAAAAAGGCCACTCTACCTACTATACTTTTTTCATTTGTCTTATTTGCTCTTTTATGTTTTATTCTTTATTAGTTAATTTGTTTCATTTTTTTCCTTTTTTGTTTATTCATACTAGATTTTGCAAAAATGACTGATCTTTGGTTCAAAAGCGGAACTTTTCTAGTAGGTTATTTCTGTACATACTATAATAATAAATCCGCTCTACTTACGTATTGAGCACTTTATATTCATTATAACGCTGACTTATCCGAGTAACACTTATATCAACCAAATATTGAGACCAACCCAATATTTTTACCGGTAAATTATTCCATTTACACACACACACACACACACACACATATATATATATATATATATATATATATATATATATATATATAAGTAAAGAAATAACAAAAAGACTTAGAGATTTAGCATTTAGTCTATTTCAGGGAGCTTAGACAAAGTGTCCAACTCTCCCGACTCATCAGATGCGAATGGGATTTTACTCATCATTCGCATATGATGAGTAGGGAGAGTTAGAAACTTTGTCTAAGGTCCCTGAAATAGACTATAATGCTAAATCTCTAAGTCTTTTGTTATTTCTTTACTTATATATTTGCTCTGTGACTCTAACATTAAGAGCACACATTGAGCTCTCAAACTGCGACAGGTTTTTTTTAAATAAAACTCTTGTGTCGTAAGGAAGATTTATTCTCTGGACTTTTGGATTATATATATATATATATATATATATATATATATATATATGTGTGTGTGTGTGTGTGTGTGTCTAAACATAATAAATTATATCTATATGTGTGTGTGTGTGTGTGTGTGTGTGTGTGTGTGTGGTGTGTATGTATGTATGTGAGTGTGTGTATGAGAAAGACATGAACATGGGCCGGGTTAGCTCAGTCGGTAGAACGTTCGGCTAGAAACCACAAGGTTCCTAGTTCAATACCTCGCCAACTCAGCGTATGAGTAGCACAGGGATCTGTGCGGTAAAGTAAGGAGCTGATGGTAGGTGAGACGCTCCAGCTCAGATGCTAAAAACAATCTTCTTGGTCTAGTGCTATTGAAAAGGGGATATACTCCCTCGCTGACTGGCTGATACCAACTTTAGGCCGCCCCGATGACTTTACTTTTACTTTATATATATATATATATATATATATATATATATAGAGAGAGAGAGAGAGAGAGAGAGAGAGAAGAGAGAGAGAGAGAGAGAGAGGGGGGGGGAGACAGATTAATAGAATAAGATATTTATATATACTAGCAAATATATGTACCCTCCGGGTCTAAGTATTTAAGTTTTAATGTAATAAAATGTTGTATTAAATTAGAAAGGCTAATGAAACTAAATAAGAATACAGAT
>CM042150.1:28572861-28577861 GCA_023376005.1 Doryteuthis pealeii | reverse complement strand
CTAGCCATGGTTAAAGAGTCTAATATGCCGTCCTATTTACCCATAGCTAGAGGGAGATGATTTGGATACAAAATGGGTTTTTAAAAAATTGGAATACGCATCAAGCATGAATAGAACAAAACTTGTTCGGAATCAAATAACACAACGAAGGTTGACATGCCGTAAAATAATAAAAAAAAAACCAATCCTAATTCTCAATTCTTATTTATATTGTCTATAAAGATACACGTATTTTACTTTGCACAACAAGTCTAGATCTGTATTTGGTAATTATATCGGTAATTGCTGAAAATAGGGTTTCGTATAAATATATTTCGTATGTATAAATATATATTGTAACATGGAGTCGCGTGGCATAATGGTTAGAGTCGTGGGTAATGGCCACGTCGACACGAGTTCAAATCCTAGACAAGGCTATTTGCATTTCACATAGCGCTAATACCCTTGGAAAAAGTATGAATCCATACATTCTCCTTCAAGCTATGGGTAAAATAGTAGTAGAGACTGAGCTCTTGGATAGGTAACCAGTCTAGGAGAAGGAAAACACTGAATTTGAAAAACCTGAGGTCAGTCGTTGATTGGGTTTGTGGTATTTTTTTGTGCACCAATTCTTTCCTATCGACTGTGCCAAAAAGTGCGGATGGTCCAACACAAACCTTCACCACTATAAACAAAACACTTTGTAGGTTGTTAATTTGATGAATCCTCGTGTGTCAAAATCGACGAGAGAGTCCACTGTAAAATGTAGCATCATTTTGACTGCTTTTTCAGACAACAATGGATGCACAGAATCCACGATATGTCAAAATATTAGGAGTGGTTGCTGTTTAAACTGAATTTAGGTGTGTGCTAGTAACATGATACACAAATTTGCAATTCTATAGCTAATCGGATAAATACATTTTCACGACACGCTTGCAGCATCTGTGGATTCCTGTTGTTGACGTTGCTTACCTGCTGTTATCTTCGGAGTACAGTTTTTAAAACTACCTGGTTTAAATTAACCAATTATAATTACTAATGATTATTATCATTTAGTAAACAATTAGAAGTGGCTACCCAGCGTCACCTATGTAGAGGGGGGGGTTTAAAAAGTTAGTCTCGCCGATCCATTATTACTTATCGCGAGTTGGATCCTCGCCAGATGCCCCATAAAAGTCTCCACGTAAATATAACAATATAGTAAGACATTTTTATTCAATAATTTACAATTTTTAAAAGAAATACGATACAAATGAGTCGATTATTCAATCAATCGATTTTGTATTCCAAAGCAAAAACAAAAGTCATATAAGGTTCTTGGTTCAATGCCGACCCCCGCCAACTCAGCGTATGAGTAGCACAGGGATCTGTGCGGTAAAGTGAGGAGCTGATGGTATGTGCGGCGCTCCACCTCAGACGCTAAGATAATCTCCTTGGTCTAGCGCCAGTGAAAAGGGGATAGACTTTCTCGATGTCTGGTTGGTACCGACATTAGGCCGCCCCGACGACTTTACTTACTATAAATAGTAAACAATGTTAAGTAAAACGTTATTATCTTAACTAATAACCTTGGTTGGTTAGTTGTTGTTTTACAGCATATTAACCCTTTTCTGGTCAGTCGACTTTACTTTTTTATTGTTGCTCAAGAGGTCAACCAATTAAGTATCGAACAGGCTTATCGCTGATTAACTTCCGATATCAAGTGATTTCAGCGTAACTTGATCGTAATTAGAGCCTTTGTTTAGGTATAGGTTATTAGGGATCCACATTGAATCGAACTTAAGGTAAGGTTAGAGCGAAAAACACGGTAAGCTTTGACTTCTCAAAAACACATCTCATGTAATGAATGACCCCCTCGTTTTTTTAGTTAAAATTTGATCTTAAAATGTCGTTCCTTATACGAGTATATTCAGCCCTTTCGGCTGAGGTTTAAGAATTCACCGACTGTACTTCTGCAGAGGAGTAAGACCCCCCCCCTAATGAAGCCACCTTGTTTTATAGCCCATCGTCATCGGGTATATACATGAGAGAGACAGAAAGAGACAGAGAGAGACGGAGACAGAGACAGAGTTGAGACTTACTTGTTTGTTGCTTCATTACTTTCTGCTATCTGCGAAGTTCTTGGTCGGCTGTTTCCTCTATTTCTTTGGCCTTCATGTTATTTAGTCTCTTCTTGTTGCTGTCTCTAACTAAGGGCTTCTTCTGGGCTAACTCTTTAGTCATGCTAATTAATCAACTCACAAGACTACTATTTTCTTGATCAAGATTTATTTCTGCCCATGTTCTTATTTGCCGCGCGGGAGAATCAACCTCGCAGTGGCACGTCTACTCTGCGTCTATCTCTGGTTGAAACTGAAATCTAAAAACTAGTAACATGTTTCTCCTCACGTGTTATCTAGGGGTCAGAGAGCTATAACCGATATTGGTATTTTTCCACTCTCTAATTTGAAAGCCAACGGCCCCTTATTCTACAGGGTTTGTCAATATTTCATGCTACCACATAAATTATGTAACAACCTGTTGGCTGTTTTGCGTTTTTTTGTTTTTTTGGTGGTTTCTGTTTTTTTTATTAACTGATGACTACAAGAACAAAACCAATAAAAGTTAAGGCCTTGTGATGCCAGATGAGACATTTCAAAATCAAATCCCTTGAGTAAGTAAAACTGAAATATGGAAATAGAAGATAGAGTAGAGATAATAGTGTGGGTTTGAATGACAGTTGTAGTATAAATTGAGGCTTGCTGTGGAAAGACCTAATGATAAGATATATATCTTATTATAATGGAGATTGTGTGCTTATCTGTCTGTAGCCGAAACTATATTACTACTCAAGTCACAATTCCTTCAGTTATTTACGTCACATTCTCCAAGATTTCATTCTATTCAAATCTCAATCATTAATAAAATTGTTTTACATTATAAATACCGTTGACCATATCTCCATACTAACAACATGCAATTGTATTTAAATATACAACAAAAATAGCAGTTTACAGTGTGGGCTGGTAGGTTAATTTGCATATTAATATTAAAAAGATTGATTTTAATAAATATGTATTTGGTATTATTGATTTTTAATTGTTTGGTTTTGTCTTAATGAATATTAGCAAATATCTCGAGGATAAATCTTAAAAGAAATTCATTAACAAGAAGAAAAAACTGTAATTTTATTCTTTACTGCCTATTTTAACTAAATAGATAAATTAGGAAAATTTAGCAATGAAAGACGGGAGTGAAGGAAGAGTAATTTCAGTTGTTCTATTTTTCGATTATACCCCCCTCTGTTTCAAATCTTTTTATCTGCATTCTTATTTAGTTTTATTAGCCTTTCTAATTTGATATATTTTATTATATTAAAACTTAATTACTTGCACCAGAGGTGCATATGTTGCTAGTATATATATATATATATATATATATATATATATATATATATATATAATAGATAGATAGATAGATAGAGAGAGAGAGAGAGAGAGAGAGGAGGGTGGAATAGTAGAAGATGACTGACCAAAAAAAGTTATAGCTTTTTTATTTATAAAATACAAACCTTGACTTTGGCAGGTTTAACTTCTATGGATTTGATTATTCACAAGTTTCCTATCAATAATTGAATTGGAATTTTTTATATTTTTTTTCTTCTTTTTTTATTTTTTTATTTTATTTTTCCTTTAAAGAAGGAAGCCTGGTAGCTGAGAAGTCCATGACATGTAACACTTCACTTTTGTCCTTACGTAGGCGGACACTCTATCGACTGAGCTAAACCGGCCTTTTCAATACCTGGTTTTACCCCTCTGCCGCACTATTCAACGCTTCACGGACAGAGAGGATGAGTTTGTGGTTTTATCAGTAACCTATGTT
The DNA here is from genome assembly GCA_023376005.1 of Doryteuthis pealeii. Classification (NCBI taxonomy): domain Eukaryota; kingdom Metazoa; phylum Mollusca; class Cephalopoda; order Myopsida; family Loliginidae; genus Doryteuthis; species Doryteuthis pealeii. The sequence goes on along the minus strand of CM042150.1, from coordinate 28,574,018 downwards.
TTAAAAATAGCGTGTCATTAGAAGATGTGCAATCTTAATCCTTTAATGGACTGGTTTAGCATTAGTTGAAAAGACATCAAGATTTTTCGATTTCACTTTCAGATGTGCAATGACACCAAGCACAATTACAGTCCCCTTTAGCTACTCATTGGAAAGACTAGCATCAGCTCATTGGCTGCGCACCCCTGTTCTTTTCTGAAAGCTGCTAACATTTCAAATACATAAACATTATACTATACTAGCAGCAACTATGGATATACCACAGAATGATAATTTAAATATTACAACATTTAATATGTTTACTTTCAGAACTATTGCGAAATAGTTCAATATGTAAAAAGTAAAATAATCGTGATTTAATTCTCTCTCTCTGTTTTCTTTCTTTCCTTCTATTCATCTTTTCATTATATTCAATTGAAATAGATTTGCGTTATCGCTTCTGTGTGCTCATCCCCTCTCCTCTCCTCTCTCTCTCTTCTCTCTCTCTCTATATATATATATTTTTTTTTCCCCCTACTCTCTTTCTTTCTTTCTTATATTTTTTCAGTGTAGTCTGTCCCTTTCTTTCTTTATAATAAAAATGGAATGGTCCATTATTCAACTGAGTTGACCACATTCATAAGAAATAATAAGAATTCGGCAGATAAGCAACAACAGATAATCAGAATATACATTTTTGCATTTTCAACTTGGACGATGTGGACAGTCTCATTTTTAACCAGAGGTTGTTGCAAGATGATAACGGTCGAAAGATTAAGGAACAAGCGTATTATATTATACGATATATTTTCACTTCAAAATTATTGAGAGGAAATCTCGTAGTGTTTAACGTGCTGGACTGCAACATCATGATAAGTGAATTTGAACTCTTGAGTTCACTTTCGGACTAATACCCATGGAGGCGGAAGTTTTCAACTAGACTTCTACTTTATATGGTTAAATATTACCATAAAGATTTGGTTTGACTAAACTGACGGACACAAAGTAAGGGACTAGCTTATTATTGTAAGTAAAGTCGTCGGAGTGGCCTAAAGTTGGTATCAGCCAATCATTGAAGGAGTCCATCCCCGTTTCACTAGCGCTAGACCAAGGAGATTGTGCTTTGCGTCTGAACTGGAGCGCCACGCATACAATCAGCTTCTTACTTTACTGCACAT
>CM042150.1:28539226-28559226 GCA_023376005.1 Doryteuthis pealeii | reverse complement strand
GAGCTCTCTTTAGTGATTTAAACATTCGCTGTATTTATACATATTGGATCATACAATATGAATACAGTGTATCTTAGAAATCACATATAGAATCATCCCTTACTACCAAGTTTGGGATGAATCTCATATATATATATATATATATATATATATATATATATACTGTAGCCTTCATAGCTGTTCTCCTTTTAACCTTGAAACTCAGTGCCATTCCCTTGCACTAACACTAGATGGGTTGATATATTGTTAAAACCAACAAATCAATACTATATCTGTTGTAAATTCCGTTGAAATTAATAGGAAGCTATATTCTGGGAGCATCCTTCATATTTCTAGCTAAACTCGTTACTTTATATGCTGTGCATTGACAACTCTAGAACAATGAACAATCGTTAGGTAGGCATTAGTGCAAGTGATGTTAACAGAATAGAACTATTATAATGTATAATTTAGTTTACTTGAACATATATTGGGCTCCGAATCTATCATTATGAATGTAAACAGATAACGGGTACTTTGTGTAATAAAACGTGCTAGTTGCAATCCAACTGAAATCGACAGAGATGTGGGTGTTACGTAATAATCGATACATTGCACTCACTGTTTTTTTATTTCATTATTTCCTTACCATTCCATGTATACAAATCGATACAAAAAAAATCATATTCTTTTCCACGTCGTTCTCCTTTACTATCTGAACACGTATTTAAAAAAAAAACGGAGGGAAAATAAAGTAAATGATAATGAAATAAGCCAGACCAGAAAGTAATAATTTCCCATTATGTATCTTTGATTTTTAATGATTTTTCTTGGGAAGACCAAAAAAAAAAAATGGAATCTGTTGAATTATCCGAGGTAAATGAGTATCTTCTACATTTCTACAAGAATTGAGCTAACGAGGGCGATGCCAAAAAAAAAAAAAAAAAAAGAAGAAATTATAGAAATATACAGGAGTCGACAAGATGGCGTGTATTGAGAGACGCCTAGTTCACCGGGATTATTTTAATAGATTTAAGGTTGGTTCTTGGAATACATGTTAATGAGAACATTTTCTCAACCAATCGTGCCTGCTGAGATATTTTAGATAGAGAAGATAACAGGTTAAAGCTAATAATATTTTAAGCCCCCCCCCCCCCCAACAAAAAAAGATTTGAAAATAAAGACGCCTTTTTCATATTGTATTTACAAGAACGAATTCGACATCCTCCCCATCATCCTCATCATTATCAAGATTATCTACAGCATGGATTCATTTGTCTCTCTCTCTCCCTCTCTCTTTATCACTCTTTCTCTCCCCTTCTCTCTCTCTCTCTATTTATTTCAATTCCGTTCCTATCGGCCACCCAACTTGGTAAGTCCTCTAGTCGAATTCAGTAAAATATATTTTTACAAGTATGGATATGAATTTGCTATATTATTTGTCACTCAAAGACATACATACATACATACATACATACATACATACATTAGGGCATAATTGATTATTTAGCCCTGGTAAGACAACTAGTATACGAAAAGAAAAGTTCGAAATTTAAACCAACTGTACTCCGCTTAAAATATACTTTGCATAACATATATATATATATATATATATATATATATATATAAAAGTTATGTGGGTAACTATGAACGTTTGTTTAGTAAATTAGGGTGTCCCAGAAAAAACAGAACCCACAAATTTTGTAATAAAACTGTTAATTTTCCCATTAAACAAATAAATTAGGGGTTAGAGTTGGGGTTTAGGGTTTAGGGTTAGTTTAATGGTAAAATAAACAAACTGGGTTCTGTTTTTCTGGGACACCCTAATTTACTAAACAAAAGTTCATAATTACCGTTATGTGTTACATAATTGATAGGCTGACAATGAATAATCCATTTTCTGCTATTTATTTTACCAAAGAAAATTATTTTTATAAGATGAATATGAAAAAATTACAGCACATAATACATTCTATTACATTATATTTTTAAACAATACATTAGTATTTTTCTTATTTAAAAAAAAAATACACAAAATGAGGTGTTTTTAGGAGGGCGACTGACACAGATTAATAGCATTTCAGTTAATTTCAACGGGGAACAATGATTTCATATACGAGGAAAATGACTTACGTGCGAAACGAATTAAACTCGTAATTCAAGATACCATAGTATAGCTGAATAAATAGGGATTCGTTGGGAGGGTGCCGGAACAGATTAATGGTATTTCAGTTTATTTCAATGGAGAACATTCATTTGATATACGAGGAAATTGACTTACAAGCGGAAAGAAATAAACTCGTAATTCAAGGTACTATTGAATGACTGAATAATTATTGATTTGTTGGGGGTGCCGGATCATATTAATGGTATTTCAGTTTATTTCAATCAAGAATATTCATTTGATATAGGAGAAAATTGACTTACGAGCGAAACGAATTAAACTCGTAAATCAAGGTAACATTGTATAACTGAATAATTAAGGTTTCGTCTGGAACAAATTAATCGTATTTCAGTTTATTTCAATGAAGAAAATTCATTTGATATAGGAAAAAAATTGACTTACGAGCGAAACGAATTAAACTCGTAAATCAAGGTAACATTGTATAACTGAATAATTATGGATTCGTCTGGAACAAATTAATCGTATTTCAGTTTATTTCAATGGAGAAAATTCATTTGATATAGGAAAAAAATTGACTTACGAGCGAAACGAATTAAACTCGTAAATCAAGTTATCATTGTATAACTGAATAATTAGGGATTTGTTGGCAATAAATCATCCCTTTTTATGTTAAATTGACATCGCTGATCCAGGATCTCCTTTCAGAAGGATTCCATCGCGTAAAGTTTACATTCGAACTATATATGATATATACATATGTTTGATATATGATATATGTATATGATATATGTATATGTATCATATATGATATATGTACATTCAAGGGAAATTTAGGTGACCATAGGGAATCACCGAATAAATATAAAGTATATATCTTCAGATATGTTTGGATGTGTGAGTTGAAATGACATCCAATTGTAGGGAGCCACTCATCATCTTCAGGTTGAAGTGACCTTCACATCTCGTTTGCATCTCATTTGAATAACAGATGTGTCCTGTTGGAATTTCTCCTCATGCCCATTGCTTTCGCGGGAAACAAATCGAGATGAGAATTCTTGAAGTGCATTTCGAAAAATGTCCAAAATTCTATGATTCAATACGCTGTTAGCATGATACCTATTAAGTATGTTAAGAGCCAGGTTAGCTCAGTCGGTAGAGCGTTCGGCTGGAAACCACAAAGTTCCTAGTTCGAATGCGGCCCTCGCGTATGAGTAGCACAGGGATCTGTGCGGTTAAGTAAGGAGTTGATGGTAGGTATGGTGCACCACCCCAGACGCTAAAATGATTTTTAAGATTATTTTTTTGTTTTACTTTAATTTGATTTAGTTATTTAATTTTTTTTTTTTGGCTTTGAAATATTAATTTGAAATTTAGCAAATCGCGTCATGTATATTTTATTTAAAAAATATAGTTAATCATTGATTTAAAATTTCTTACTATATCATTATGTGATTTCATTTCCTTTACTCTGACGAAAAAAAAATCCCTGACCTCCCACCAGGCCGGATTAAAATCAGATATTTTTTATGTGGTGATTCTTATCGGTCATCCTGCGAGGATCGAACTCGCTATTCAGTTGTAATAGATTTGCAAATCTATCGCCGGGTAGCCGCTTCTAGTCTGAAATAAAGAAATGAAAATATAAATAATATTAATTGCAAAAGAAAAAAAAACCTAACTTTGAACAGACGCTTCTCACACGCCGTGGAATGATGCTTGCACCCTCAGGGGGTGCCAGCACCTCTGATCGGGAACCCCTGACATAGATCAACAATAAGTTCTCTTTTTACATCTGTTTAAGAAATGAGTTATTATTTGAATATCCAACAAGAATGAATAAAATAAATAATTTTCTGGTTGAGTGTTTGAAGATTACAGATGCAATAATGAGTGTCTGTTTTCCACAGCATTTTTATTTAGGGATAAAATAAATGAGTTCAGAAAAAATAAGAAAATCTTGTGTTTGTTATTAAAATCTATAAACAACACTAGACAATATACCCCAAAATATTGTCTGAACCCTATTGTTTTTATGGCAAACCCCCAAATGCATGTGCTAGAGATCAGTGTTTGAGGGTCTTAGTGTCCTGGGTATGAGGGTAAACTGCATCTGATGGCGATGTTTAAATTATGGGGCTCTGGTGAGTGGTAGTATGTCAGGATGTATATGGGCTGAATGGAAAAAATGACTTTGAAAGAATTTTTTTTTTTTAAGTTGACTTCAAATTAAATTTTTTTTTTTAAATTCACTTTGAATTTACAAAAATAATTTTTTTTAAAAAGTTGACTTTAAATTTACAAACATTTTTTTATTTTTTAAAGTTGACTTTAAATTTACAAAAATAATTTTTTTTTTAAAGTTGACTTTAAATTTACAAAAATAATTTTTTTTTAAAAGTTGACTTTAAATTTACAAAAATAAATTTTTTTTTAAAGTTGACTTTAAATTTACAAAAATAAATTTTTTTTTAAAGTTTTAAATTTACAAAAATTTTTTTTTAAGTTGACTTTAAATTTACAAAAATATTTTTTTTTTAAAGTTGACTTTAAATTTACAAAAATAATTTTTTTTTAAAGTTGACTTTAAATTTACAAAAATAATTTTTTTTTAAAGTTGACTTTAAATTTACAAAAATAAATTTTTTTTAAAGTTGACTTTAAATTTACAAAAATAATTTTTTTTTAAAGTTGAAAAAAAAAATTATTTTTGTAAATTTAAATTTACAAAAATAATTTTTTTTTTAAAGTTGACTTTAAATTTACAAAAATAATTTTTTTTAAAGTTGACTTTAAATTTACAAAAATAATTTTTTTTTTAAAGTTGACTTTAAAATTTACAAAAATAATTTTTTTTTAAAGTTGACTTTAAATTTACAAAAATAATTTTTTTTTAAAGTTGACTTTAAATTTACAAAAAAAAATTTTTTTTAAAAGTTGACTTTAAATTTACAAAAATAACTTTTTAAAAAAAGTTAACTTTAAATTTACAAAATATTTTTTTTTGAAAGTTGACTTCAGATTTACAAAAATAATTAAAAAAAAAAAAAGTTGACTTTAAATTTACAAATATAATTGTTTTTTTAAATTGACTTTAAATTTATAAAAATAATTTTTTTTTTTTAAAGTTGACTTTAAATTTACAAAATGAAATAAGCGAAGGGTAGACATGACGCAAAATCCAACAAAACAACTAAGCAATCAACCATCTCTTGTTCTACATATATTTCATATCGACTATCTTCATTAGTGAAACGCCCTCTGGTGTCATAATTTATGTATGTGTCCATTAATGTCTGTTAGGAAGCAAACAGATTTCTTGTTTTTGCCTGAAAAGGACAGCTAAATCTTTATGTGGATAAAAGAAAATGGACATTTTGTATTCTCCTCGAAGACATTTCTTGCTGGAGACTAAATCCCAAGATGTCTGCTTTCTCCTGAGACAATGACAGATTTTTAGTTAAAATATTCACATCGCATATGGAACAAGTATGGGTTCTGTTTTCTTAGATTTAGTTATATGCAATTTGTCTATGGCAGCGGATGGTGTAATGGTTAGAATCGTTGGAAATGGAATCGTCAAACAGAGTTCAAATACTGGACGAGGCAGGTTTCATTTCATGTAGCGTTAATACCCTTGGTAAAGGTATGACTCCAGCTATTCGCTCCAGCTATAGGTAAATAGTACGGCAGATTGGATTCTGTAGACTTGGCTAGTTAACCAGTATAGGAGAAGGAAAATTCCGAATTCAGACCTGTTAAATCAAACAAATTGACTGCTCGTATGGAGGGATTGGTATATATATATATATTTGAGATGTATTTTAGCATTTGTATCCGTTGTTGGAAATACATATACCAGGTTTGGGAATAGGTGTGAAGCATTAACGTACTATATTATGCTAATGTTGTTACCATAATATGTTAGTTAAGGAATAAATATCAGAAAACTCTGTAATCTTTTTTGAGTTTCTTTTATTTAGACGAGGAATTTTCAGGACAGTCACGTCCCTTCTTCCTGACCGTGAATTGTAGTAGAAAATCTACAACATATATATATATATATATATATATATATATATATATATATATATATATATATATATATATATATAGGTAGAGAGAGAGAGAGAGAGAGAGAGTTTTTTTCAAATGCATTAATCAAAACATACATAAAAAATAAAACTACAAAAGTTGAACTTTCATTTGTACAACGTGAGTTATTAAGTTTTCAATTTTAAAACTGTTGCAGGACTTTATGAACACCCTGTATATATACCATTTATCTATATAAGTATGTTCCACCAGCTATGTATAAATAGTTATGCAGACTAGATATGAAAGTAAAAAGAAAATTTTACCCAACCCATTCATCTAGGGTATGATTTGTAACAAGTATGAGGCATGCAGCAAGGTTCGAACTCACTTTTCAGTTGTAATGAATCTGCGATACTATCTTGCTAACAATTTCTCCACGATGGAACACCCGATTAAATATTAAAGTAATGACAACTCGATATTCATACTAGCTCAAGAACGCTTAATTAATACCTGATGTAGCGTAATTATTATGGTCTACCGGGAATTTGGTAATTGAAAAATAAAACGGTATTTGGATTTCTGGAGATGGAGAAGAAAAAGAATAAGAACAAAGGTTAAAATTTGGAAGAGAACACACAATGGGGTGCCGGCAATGACCGAAGAATGACCCGGAAATAGATTTAAAAATAAAAAACGGAATTTCCGGGTTTTGACCGGAACCGGATGACAGTGGAGTGTTGCAGGTCATGGACATTCACTAAGACTCCTCAGAGTGTAACCTTCCGGGGGGCGCCAATAGAAGCGTGAGACAATTGTACGAGTTTAGTTTCAGTTGCGACCAGTCACTTGACCATGTCTTTCAAGAGTCGCATCAGTACAGTTTTGTGCGCTGGGGTTGTTTAATAACATTATATAGTAAAATAACAAAGGCTCGTTAATTTATCAAAACAAGAGATGACCTGTCCAACAGAATCAACACGAAGAAACAACTCATATATACAGGTGTTTTCATAAAGTCCCCGGGACGAGAAACGGAAGAAGAAGAATATTGGTCCTTTTCGGCTGGGCTCTGGTGGGACTCAGACGTGGCTCCCGGTTCCCGGATGGTTTGGATAGTAGTACAGAACATGATACTATGTTAGAAGATAGAGTAATTTAGCCATACCCTCCTCCTCCTCTCTCTCTCTTTCTTTCTTTCTATCATTCCTTCTCTCTGAAAAAGAACCCACGAGCCTGAAAGGAATAAACAACCCTTTGTGACTATAAGCCTTGAGTATGTTGTTTCTGAACTAACGATTATAACTACCACTAACGACGACTACTACGGCAACTTGAATTTGGCCCTATGCAACATATATATCGTTCTGGTACACCTGTTTTAAAGAGCTTTGATGTAATGCAATGGTTAACGAGTTTGTCTAGATAAACATTGCTAGTCTAGTGGGTTGTATCCTTATTTTATTCCATATGTTTGTGGACTTGTGCCATATATAACCTACAGTTAGAGGCGATCATAGTATAATTTATTCTCGTACGAAATATACACAGCGAATCTGTTACATAATTCATAGGTAACTTATGAATTATGTACGCACTGTAGTTAGATAATTTGAACCAGAGTTTGATTTTTTGTTTGTTTTGTTTTTTGTTTTACGGCATATCAACCTCATTCATTCTTAATGGATACTCAATTTTTTAAAAAAACATTTTTCTATTTAACCCATAGATGGAACCCTAACAGGTACTATCACTCCGGGTCAGAGTGACCAGAGAGCAATGGTGATGAAGGGGTGCTCCACATTTCCCAGATCTCCAAAACTGGAACCTCACCATCAGTTAGAGTTTAACATCATACCCAGGACATGAAGACCCTCAACCACCACCTTCTAGCACCCATATAATAAAAAGGCTAGGGCCTGCCATAAGGGCAATAGGGTTGAGAAAATCATATAGGTGCTCGGGCTTGACATGACCAGCCGATTGATGTGAGGGGCCTCTCCGAACGCTCGTCTAGCCTAAGTAAGGACAAAGTGGAGTGTTGCAGTCATGGACATTCACCAAGCCTCATCAGAGTGTAACCTTCCGGGGGCGCGCCAATAGAAGCGTGAGACAATTGTAAGTTTATTTTCAGTTGCGACCAGTCACTTGACGATGTCTTTTTTATTATTATAAACTCATTGCACACTCGGTTTTCCGGTTAACACCGGGAGTCCAGCGAGCTTCGGCCGCTGGACTTGTCGAGAGTTTAATAATAGCATCGATCCCAGGGGGCTATCCCCCCCAGGCAACGACGCAATTTTTTTTTCTTTCCCACACATGAGCTTCGGCTTGTGGGTGGGCCCACATTAAAACGAGGCCTTGTGTCCCAGCCCATTCAAGTGGGGTATGAGGCAAAAACCCACTTGACATGTCTTTCAAGAGTCGCATCTCAATGCACAGTTTTGTGCGCTGGGGTTGTTTAATAACATTTTATAGTAAAATAACAAAGGTTCGTTAATTTATTAAAACAAGAGATGACCTGTCCAACAGAATCAACACGAATAAACAATTCACAGCCTTGAGGAAATGTTTGACGAATTAGCAGCAAGAAAAGCAGACAAGGAAACAAGTAAGAGCCCCTCATCTCATAATCGACTGTCTCTCTCGCGAATTATATACCCGAGTAAAGGGGCACATAGTTGTTATAGCGCGAGGAAAAAGTTACACAGATGAATCTTGTGCTTAACACATTTATTAAGCACCAGCATTCAGTGATAAACGGATACATACAAACACAGAACAAATAAGTACAAAAATAAACAAGACAAACTCACACAAAGAGAGGAGGGTCAGTTCGGTATAGCCAACGCAGCAAAGTCAGTCTGAATATCATTCAGCTAGTTAATTTACTTTAATCGTAGGCTATTTTATGGCTATGAGCCAGTCCATTTGGAAGAGTGCTGAAGGGGTGTTAGCTACTATACAACAATAATAAATTGAGTTCAAATCCTGCACGAGGCTGGCTGCATTTCAGTTTTCCTACTGTATGCAGTTTAATGTTATACCCAGGATACTCTTTTTGGGGGATGTGTATTTGCCTGAAGGGTATATATTCAGCCATTCTAAGCCTCGTCGACAGAGCGGGTGCCTTGGTGGATTATGTTCTTATCTGGTCAGTCTTTTAAGCAGCTTATATTAATGAATACATTTCTAATAGAATAATCTGTCTGGATTATTCAATATTAAATCTTTTATTCGTGATTTAACGAAATGAATACGGTTCAAACAGTAACCATGCGAAACAAGAGCTACACAGACTATAAATGACGGCGGCACAAGAGACACCAAGCATTACAAAGAGCAAATGAATTAAAACGTGATCAAATGAGGAACCAAGTCATTAATATATCTATATATTAATACTCCTTCCTTAAATGTACGACCGTTATCATTTTGCAACACCCTATGGTTAAAGATCAGACAGTCCAAATCGAAAGATGAAATTCAAAAATATTAATTCTGATTATCTGGTGTTGCCTATCCACCAAATTCTTATTTTTAATTTCTTATGAGTATCATCACCTAAGCTAAATAATAGACCATTCCGTTTTTTTTATCATAAAGAAAGAAACCTTTCGATTTTTTCCGGTTTTATTTGTTGTTGTCTTTCTAAAGTCAGTTCAATCGATTGTGCATTTGCGTTTTTCCTTTCTTTAATAATCTTGTTTGTCGCCGTACTTTCTTTATTTGTCCTTCTAGCCGGCTTCATTATTTGAATTATATATTATATATATAATTATAATTATAATTATAAAATATAATATACAATTATTTTATTATATAATTATTATAATTCAGTGCTGCTGTCTGTTGGGGTGTATATATATATATATATATATATATATATATATAATATATATATATATATATTATACTAAAGCTGAGATTATCAACTTTCATTTCCTAAAAGTTTTTTTTCAATTTATGTTAAGGACACACTATTTATACTAAGATATTCCTTGGTTTTAGGACTACTTAATAAACTTTAAATAAAAAACGCCTTCAAAACGCTAAAAGATATTTTAAAGAGTGAGGAGGGTAATACATTTACATTTTCTTGTCGAGAAAACTTCGGGGTGACGGCTTAAAATATCGCTTTCATATCACTTTAACGTTTCGGGAAAAATACTTTTAACCCTACTAGGGAGTTCATGAGTAGCACAGGTCGAATTTTCAGCAGACACCGCTTAATGTTTTAGGGTAGGAGGCCAGAGCGCATTTATGAGATATGCACCTTTTTTTTCTAAGTTGAAAAGTATAAATTATGAGGATGAGTAAAAAAAAAAAAACTAAATAATATTACACATGTAATTCATTTTTAATACATTTTATTCTAGGCACTGTCGAAAGTGGCAAAAAATCCGTATTTAAAAAAATATATTAATTGCGTCACGGCCTTAAAAACGGCAGGCGGTGATAGCCGAAAAACAACTTCACCCACGAATGAATTCCTTATATGAAGCGGTGCCTGCTGAAAAACAACCAGCGCTTAAGGCGTTTTCCCCGAAAAGTTAATGCGATATTTTACACCCTCCAGTTTTTTTCGACAAGTAAATGTAAATATTTTAACCCCCCTCTTTAACATATTTTTGTGGGAGGCTAAATATTTACATTTACTTGTCGATAAAAAGATGCTTTACTTTTAATGTCTTCAAACCACTAAAAAAATAATTTGTCCATAAAAACGCCTTCAGTCCGCTACAAAAATCTTTTTTTTTTTTTGTGTTCTCATTTTATTTTAATATCTTTATTTCCAACAAACAATTACAAATAAAAAATCAAAATATTTAGACATTCTTTTTATTTCAACTTAATACCAGACATAAAGAAAAAAATATCTTAAGATTTAGATATTCTTTCATATCTAAAAAAAATGTCAGGCCATTTTTAATTTAAAAAATAAGTCTTTGCAATCGTACAGTAGCTACGATCAAATTACGTCGCGTGATTTAATTAGGGGCTATATTGATCAAAGAAACGTAAATATGTTTTAACTTTATATTTTAAAATCTTGCAAAAAAGAAATAATGAACATAAAGAGTTATTACAAAGAAAAACAGTTAATTCAAGTATCACATTATCCGCCGGGGGAGAAATTGCCCACCGTTATTTTGAAAATTAAGTAAAACAGTCATTTTTTTTCGTTTTTTTTTTTCTTTAAAAACAGCGTCAGTTCCTTTATTGATAGTTTTTAGCAGAAATCAGTATTTATGGTTCTTTAACTTTAAAAAAACTACCGTATAGAAACTTATAATAATCTTCTGATATAATTATTCAGACCCTTATCTTTATAGAAAAAAAAGTAAAAATCATTTATCGTGGGTTCATTTTTTAATATTTCATAAAATGAAATATGAGGGGGGTAAACCTCGTAAGCAAACTGTTCACAATGTATGGTTGTTTATCATCGATCCTATCATCACATTTGGACGAGTTTATGTGGCGACTGCAATACGGTATTCGCAATTGTACAAAGTAAATCAAAAATTAATATTTTGTAGCAGCTAAATTTACGTTGTACAAATGTGCAAATTAGTGGTACTGTGATACTGTGGTTGAAGACGAACATGGTCAGAATAAATAAATAAATAAATAAGAAAGAGAAATAAGTTAAGGTCCGGCATAAGTAAAAGGGGTGGGTGGCTGACCTTTTTACGAATCCAAAGATTAGGTCGTAAAGTTTAAAGAGACCTGTATGCCACCATGAAATGGGACCACTTGGTGATAATATCTTAGGCACCCAGGTATTAAAAGCAAAAAGGATTTTTTTAGGAGAAATTCTCTTTGAAAAAATTAATGATCAACATATGAAGACGGATTGTCTGGAAAAATATTTGAGTACTTAATTTTAAGGGTTAATGGCGACTCGAAGTCTGCGATTTATTTAAGTTCTGGCCATTTGTGTGGTCCTGAGAAGATGGTTTGGGGTAGGGAAATTTGACATAAATACAACTAAACTCGAGCCCTAAGTTAGTTAGAACCCGGGGATCGAAGGGTTAAGTTCGCCAGTAGAGTTACAACTCGGCCGTTGAAGTGTCAAGATCGCCGGTAGGGGTAGACAGTAGCAGCCAGCGAGTATCAACACACCCTTCTTCCATGTGTCTTGTTTACACTTGTTGTTGTTGTTGTTTTGTTCTTAATCCTTGTGAGCCTGTTTTCCGACTCGTGCTTTAAATCCGGCCAGTACATAATTCACAACGTTGGGATCTAGACCAGTACATCGAAAGAGCAGAGTGCAGAACAGGTCGTCTCACAGTACCCACTAATTTGCCCTCTGAAAACCCCCTATATTTAACACAATGAAACTTGCATAAAGGTTAATATTATCTTGAAAATTCTTTGTCCATTCGAAAGAAGGAACATTTTTTTAAATCCTGATGATTTTTAAAAAATTTCCAGTGTACGGAAATAAAGAAAATTATGAACGAGAAACAATGTCTACATTTTTGCACGGTTAAATCAATTGAATTTTAACGTAGACCAATAAAAGCTATGACATGATGCTTTTTAAAAAATTCCATGAAAACTCAATTAATTGTCAGATTGTCACGAAAATTTCCATAATTACATAATGAAAAAATGTTTAAAAAAGGTTTTTCTTAAAATTTATCAGGGGAAATATTTTACGAGGTCTACACCCACTATTTTATTTTATGAAATATGAAAAAATGAACCATAAAAACACATTTTCAATTTTTTTTTTCTGTAAAGATAAGAGACTCAATAATTTTATCAGAAGGTTTATATAAGATTATATACAGGAGTTTTTTTTTTTTTTTAGTTAAAGAACCATGAATACAGAATTCTGCTAGAATATATGAATAAAGAAACTGACCCAGCTGTAAAATAAACGGACTGTTTTACTTATTTTTCAAGATAACGGTGTCTTGTTCTTAGTTAAAATAAAAAAAACATCTAAATATTTTATTTTTTTGTTATTAATTGTTGGAAATAAATATATGAAAATAAAATAAAAATACCGAAAAGAATGTTTTTTAATTTTTTATTTCTATTTGAATGTCGAAAAAAAAAATGAGAATACCGAAAAAAATTTTTTTAGCGGATTGTAGGCGTTTTTATCGACAAATTATTTTTTTGTGTGGTTGAAGGCGTTAAAAGTAAGTCATTTTTTCATCGACAAGTAAATGTAAATATTTAGTCCCAATCCATAGAATATTTCAAAGAAGGGAGATATTTTATCTATCTTTTTGGTTTCTATCAAGACCTATCCATTCTATATTTCTTAAGGGTGGTAACGCACTTTTCTTGTAAGTCATGATTTGTTTTATCACCAAAAATAACCCAAATATGGTCGATATAGCGTAGAGCAAAACAACCTGACTTATTAAAAAAAGGATGTCTACGAATCTAGAATTAGTAGCTTCGATTCAGTCTAAAAAGTATTTAAAAAACACTATTGCCTAGTGTTACTGAGTATCCACGGAAATAAGAGATTCCTGCAAAATAAGACCCAGCGTTATTTTTCAGAATGATTTTAATATAATCCCTCCAAGTAAAAAAATGCCTAGTTGAGAGCAATAACATTCCAGAGGATGGTGATATGATTATTTTTTAATGAATTGTCGTTCATGAATTTTTGATTTAACGACATATTAATCGTAGATAAATGTAGAATGTTTCCCGTAATTTCTGTTTATTTAGAAATTTCGTAATTTTCTACTTCTTAATATCGTTTTTATATATATATATTTACCAAACCCCTCCACACGGTTTAAATTCAGAGTTTTCCTTCTCCTAGACTGGTTACCTAGCCAAGGTTAAAGAGCCCAGTATGCCCTACTATTTATCCATAGCTGGAGGGAGAGTAGGATTCATACCTTTCCCAAGGTATTAGCGCAAAGTGAAATGTAATTACCACACCCAGGATTTAAACTCGGGGCGACGTGTCCATTTCCCATGACTTTAACCATTACACCACGCGCTTCCTACTTTTCGTTTTTCGATATATGAAGAATAAGACATCCCCCCAAAATAAGACCTATTGATATATTTCTGAGTGAGAATTAACACAAGCCCTGTTTTATTTTCGGGGAAATACGGTATTTCGTTTGTTTAACTTGAAATAAACCAGAACCTTTATAAATATTTCCGTATCTGTTCATTGAACTACATAGTTTAAAAGAACATCAACAGAAAGTCGGTCAGTGAAACGCATTCGTATTCAGAATTAAATTAGCAATTTTTAGATCGTTTTATCTCAGCATCGTCTGGCGGGAATTCACGTCCTCTACACTAGAAATTCACCGCTTATTATTCCCGGGTTCTTTTTTTTTCTCCATTAATCGCAAATAATCAACAATTGATACTGTCAGTTTAATCTTTTCATGACAAACGTAAGATAAACAAATAAAAATAAAACCATTAAAACAAATAAAACTAAAACTATTAAAACAAATAAAAATAAAACCATTAAAACAAATAAAATAAAACCATTAAAACAAATAAAAATAAAACCATTAAAACAAATAAAAATAAAACCATTAAAACAAATAAAAATAAAAACCATTATCTGTCTAGAATTACAAAAAAGAAAGAAACAAACAAAAAAAATAAACAGACAAACAAACAAACAAACCGGTCCTTTCCTTTTCCTTTTAGAAGTCCATCACAGATGACAATGACGTCACTCCATCTTTTCAACAGTTGTGAACACTGGTGGCTAGTTAGTCTAATTCTGGTCTTGCAGATGCAGTCACACACATTACAAGGGGATTTCCCATCTTCATTTAGTTGTTCATATATTTCATATCGACTATATTTATTAGTGAACCGCACTCTGGTGTCATAATTTATTTATGACTCCATTAATGGAAGCAAACAGATTTCCTTGTTTTGGCCAGAAAAAGACAGCTAAGTCTTTATGTGGATAACAGAAAATGGAAGTTATATATTTTCCTTGAAGAGATCTTTTGCTGAAGTCGGATCCCAATATGCCTGCTTTCTTCTTTTGGAAATGATAGATCTTTGGTTAAAATATTCACATCGCATATGGAACCAATGTAGTTCCGTTTTCTTAGATTTAGTTATATACTTCTTTTAGAAGTCCGTCGCAGACAACGTTGACGTCACTCTATCTCTTCACCGGTTGTGGACACTCTGATAGCTAGTTAGTACAATTCCGAACTTGCAGGTGCGGTTACACACATTGCAAAGGAAATTCCCATCTTTATTTGGTGCTTCATGACGACGAACACGTTGTCGATTTGCAGCCCTGTTAAAACTCAATATTGTGCCGCTTAGCTCCCGTCGACAGGCCTCTCACCAACCCTGTCTTTTGGAGGCTATATTTTCACGCTTGTTAGGCAGCGATGCACCTGTTTCGTTTATGAATATTAACTCAATATTAATACTAACTCAGGTGTAATTTAAAACAAATAAAAGAGCAAGAAGTATTTTTTGGTTTCTTTTAAATAGACTCATGCGAAATGTCGATGCCAGCCATTAAATGCTTTGTTTTCTTGGTTTAATGGCTTATCAACTTTCTTGGTTTGTATTACAAGGATTTCCGGACTGTTTTCCTCATTTTAATTGATTACGATATGAAGACTCCCGAGTTTGACAAAAAAACACTCGTAGAAGGCCGGAGCGCATATCGGCCGAAACGTTGTGTATATAACAATAAAGACGAACACAACAGTACGAACAATCAAAATAAAACAAATTATATAGCCTCATATAAATAAATCAGATAAGAAACACATGAAGAAGGTCGGAAGGTACTTCGTTGTGCATATATACCTATAAAGATGAGGACACCAGTCCGAAAAATCGAAATAATACAAATTATCAAGCCTCATCTAAAAAATTAAAACAAATGGCAACTTTTGTTGGTTATTTATTGCCAAAGACATCCTTGTAGAAGAACATTAGTGGTACTATTTAACTTATAGTCGGGTCGATGAAGGGGCTTATACTTTTCTCAAGTTTATTAGTCGGAAAGGTAACGTAATAACGCGATGGTTATTAAAATTTGATCTAAACTCAATTTTCTTCAAACTTATTTTTTTCTATTTAGCACATAGATGGGAATTAACGGGTATTACCACTTCGGGTCAGGGTGGACCTGGGAGTAATGGCAATAAAGGGGTACTCCACACTCCCCAGAGTTCCAGAATTGGAACTTCACTATCAGATACAGTTTAAGGTCATAACCAGGAGACTAAGACCCTCGGCCACCGTATTCTAGGACATATATGATAAAAAATGAAGGTTTGCTAAAAGGGTAATAGCATCGGGACAATCGTATAGGTGATAGGGCTTAACGTAACCAGTCGTTTGATCGGAGGCGGCCTCTCCAACCGCACGTCTAGTTTAAATAATGACCAAAGTGAAGTGTTGAATGTCAGCCACCAGGATTCCATCCTTAAGCATTACGGGTGATCACCCTCGGCTAACTGGTGGTCTCATTGGGGAGTGATTTTATCCCTTTGCAGAGGTATGTCGGTGTATCATTCTGCCCCAGTCAACAGAGCAGTCTTGCAGTTGAACGTTAAATTTTAATACTACACTACATTACAAAAATGATAAGCAGTGCCTATTCATTGTATAACACTTTTTCAAGGGCCAATTCTCTACGCTGTTTCGTTAGGATTAATAAGATGGAGAATTATTTTGACTAGGTTATAATCACATCCTTTTTTTCTAGTTTCTTAAATAATGATTCCCAATAATAACATTATGGTCAGTTCACAATGAAAGCACCAGTTCTCACTAGATCACCAAAGTTAAGCAGCGATGAGCAGGTTCAACACTTAATTGGGTGACCATTTAAGCAAAAGCAGGTACTGTAAGCAACCTGGATCCTTTGTTTATGAAAATGACGTTATTCAACATTGAATGATCCGAAAAGAGTTGATATGCCGTGAAACAATCAACAATTGCTTTCATCTTGAAAAAGAGAGAATGGCCAAATAATGGGGGATCAGTTTATGATGTGCAAATAACTTTATTTCATTTTCGACGTTTACACGCATTAAGCAAACTCTTTCTTTTGTTGTCGTTGAAGAACTTCGTCAGAAATGCCTGAAATATTGAATCTATTGTAGAACCGTTTGAGTTAAATCAATTGATACCTACCCCTTGTATCTCATGGAACTTGGTTAAAATCTTCCTAAATAATCGACAGAAAATTTTTAATCGATCTAAAATAACCAACCTATTGTTGTTGTGTCGACACCAGGTTTAAAGTTCTGAGCAAAATATTTCTTTTTTTTTAATTGCCATTTTTTTAACATGATATCGATTTAATATTTTGCCGTGGGATTTTATCTAAACAATTATTTGTAGAACTTTCTAGTTCAAACGAACAACCGACAGCGTCCATGAATATATCGGTGGCTCTGCCAGGTGATCGATATAGAAGACATGAGATAGAGAGCCCAAGAGGAAGAAAATAACGATATCCAATGGAAAGATAGATTGAGAGAAAGGGAAATAATAGTAAAAACAAATTGATTCAGACATAAAGTAAGGATTATTGAATGAATAAATAGATAAATAAGATATAAAAAGATAAAGAGAACTTGGAATATAATGGATATCCAAGCTGAAGATGAGAATGAATGTTAAAAACAAATTTGTTTAGATCTATACCTAGGGTGTTTAAAAAAAAGACGCACCTCCAATAACAAATCAGAACAAATAGATTTCTCCCAATGGGTCCACCTGTTGGCCGTGGGTGGCGACCCGTGATAGAGCCCAGGTGGATGAGCAGTTCATGACATGCAATACTCCACTTTGACCCTATCTTGGGCGGTCGGAGAGGCCCCCTCCGATTAATCGGCTGGTCACGTCAAGCTCTAGCACCTATATGATTGCCCCAACCCTATTGCCCTTATGGCAAGCCCCAACCCCTTATTATCATATGGGTGCTAGAAGGCGGTGGCTGCGGGTCTACATGTCCTGGGAATGACGTTAAACTCTATCTGATGGTGAGGTTCCAGTTTTGGAGGTTTGGGGAATGTGGAGCACCCCTTCATCACCATTGCTCCCAGGTCCACTCTGACCTGGAGTGGTAGTACCTGTTAGGGTCCCATCTATGGGATAAATAGAAAAATGTATTCATAAAAAAATTGTATTATCCATTAAGAATTGATTTATTTCAAAACTTTATCGGCATTAAATGACCCACTGAGGTTGATATGCCGTAAAACAAAACAAACCAAACCAACCAAACCAACAAATAGATTTTATGTGCATGTAACTTCTAGGTTGAATGTTGCAACACTTGTGGTCCTATGCTAATTACGGCATTTGATGAAGCGATTTAATCGAGTTCCCTGACTATCACATGTGGTACATAATTTATGAGCAGTCATATATCATGACGTACCTGTAGTTAGAATTTTAAATAAGGTCTGTTAGAGTAAAAATAACGTGGCCCATGGAAAATTACCCGGTGACGGTTAATTACTTTCACCCCTTGAAAAGAGGCGCAGTTGGACACCATGAAAATAAGTTACTTAGCAAATACGACCCGATTTCGAAAGAGTGCAGACGCAATTAGCGGCTCTGGTGGGTCGGTTTCAGCCGCAGCGGAATTATGGGCTAAGAAAATAAAGCTTTATTACCGTAAGAACACAGAGTGTTGTTGTTGATTGAATGTTAAGACAATGACCAGTCCAGCCCAGCACGAAGAAAACAAGAAAGAAAAGCAACTTAGCTGAAAGCCCTTAGAAGTCAGCCCAGAGAAGATGGCGGCCGAAGTTGTAGCAGTTAGACGAAGAAGAAGTAACCAGAAGAGTTATCAAGTAAAAGCTATCATCTCTAATCTATCTCTATGTCTCTCTCCATTACTTACCCGAGGACTCTTCCCGTTCATATACTCGATGTTGAACGAGTATATAACACATGTATCTCCGGCTAGTTGCTCCATCAAAAGTTCTGTACTCACGCCATGTTTCAAAGACCTACAGAACTAGGAATTGACGCAACTTCGTTGGAGCTTTCCCGTTGAGGTCGGTTATATATATATATATATATATTATATAATATATATATATATATATATATATATATATATAGTATGGTTATTAAAACACACACACACACACACACACACACACACACACACAATATATATATATATATATATTATATATATATATATATATATATATATTGTTATTATAATAGGTATAGCAGAAACCTATTTCCATGTGTTCCTATATTGTTTCTAGGATTGTATTTTTATATACGCCGCAATTTTTTACTTTTTATTTATTTTAATCGAAAATATATACTTGGAAAAATAAGAATGAATTGATAAAAGTTAAAATTGAAATAAACAGATAAACAGATAAAAACGACATGAGAAAATTTCCTCCCTAAAAGATAGATTATATCTCGCCTATATTCAGGGCTTCGGGTTGAACTTGAATGAATTAACAATGTCCGTATTCAAACGTGTAATTTATTTTATTGTTTCTGTTTCTGTTTCTTTTATTTATTGATTTTATTTATTATTTCATTTTTTACTATGTTTTTTTTTTTGTTTTATTTATCTAATGTATTTATCTTATTTATTAATTTTATCTAAAAATGTCTAGAAATTAGAATTGTTAAAAATCTCGGAATTGCTCTTTACGGTTTGATGTACGATGAACGAACAAAAGGCGCTGAAAAATTCCCGGGAATATTATTAATCATATAAAAATTTAGTCAACTGCGAAATATAAAAATCAAAGACTATCTATCGGAATTTTTTTTAGATGAGTCTTGATAATTTGTAATGTTTGGATTTTTCGGAACGCTTTTTCTTATCTTCACTGTTATATAAACAACGTTTCGGCCAAAATTG
>CM042150.1:28529226-28534226 GCA_023376005.1 Doryteuthis pealeii | reverse complement strand
AATATATAATATATATTATATATATTATATATATATATATATATATATTATATATGTTGTGTGTGGTTAGAGTCGGCTAGGTTAGAGTCGTCGGCTAGTGTTAGAGTCGTCGGCTAGTCGTGGTTAGAGTGGGCTAGTGGTTAGAGTCGTGGGAAATGGACTCGTCGATTAGAGTTCAATTCCTAGACGAAGCTGATGGTATTTCACATAGCACTAATACCCTTGGGAAAGGTATGAATCCATATATTCTCTCTCCAGCTATGGGTTAGATAGTAGGGCAGACTGGGCCCTTCAGCCGTGGGTAGGTAACCAGTCTAGGAGAGGGATAACTCTTAATTCAAAATTCCTGAGGTCGGTCGTTGATTGGGTTTGTGGCAACCCTTTATGCACCAATTCTTTCCTATCGACTGTGCCAACAAGTGTGGATGGTACAACACAAGCCTTCACCACTATAAAAACAAATCACTGTGTGGGCGTTCATTGTGTGTGTGAACCCTCATGCGTCGAAAATTGACGAGAGAGTCCATAATATACATATATATATACGCTCTGCACATGAAAAAAGATAAACTATCCCACAATGGGATCATATAATCCGATTTACTTCGGATATCCGTATCATCAAAGGTTCAAACATTGTGGCGGATACATTCTCACGCTCCACGATACAATACATGGAAACACTTGATTTCGACCTCATCGCCGATGAACACGAAAAAGATGCCACAGTTGATAGAACAGAAGAGGACACATCTAAAGCATTGAAGATAAACCCTGTCCCATTCGGAACCAAAAAATTCCTCAGCAAAGTGGGGACAGATTATTTCGAAACCCTACATATCACTTTCATTTCGAAATAGACACGCTTAAACAGGTGCGTAATCCTTAACTTTTTCCTCGTAAATTCCTACCATAGAATAAACTGAACCCTCATTTTATGTCCGTGTTCTCGCAATAGATGTTTTATTTTTCTTACACCCGTTATTTTACAATGCTACATATATTTTCTTTATTTGTTAAAGAATAAAGAATAAAGAAAATATATTTAGTATTGTAAAATAACGGGTGCAAGAAAAATAAAACATTTATTGCAAAACCACGGACATAAAATGAGGGTTCAGTTTATTTTATGGTAGGAATTTACGAGGAAAAAGTTAAGAATTACCAACAGGCGTATTTAGAATTACCTATCAAGAACAAAGACGGCACTCTCGACACCCCTAACAAATCCAAAAGAGGCAAACAATTATCCGCATCTACAAAGATCTAGTGTTCTTTGTAGGTGGGGATAATTGTTTTCCTCTTTTGTATTCTTTGGGGGGTGTAGTGTTGGAACACTACAACCCCAAAGAATACAAAAGGGGCAAACAATTATTCACACCTACAAAGAACACTACAATGTAACACTGTACACTCTACTCCCCTACAAATACAAAATCGGGCAAACAAGTATATACACCTACAAACAATTCCACATGTATTACATATTGAAAAATATTTTCAATATTTTATAGGATTAACTCCTATATTTTTACGTGCATGTGGAATAGAGTAAAAATAATTAAGTTTTCTTAAACAATTAGTTTTACGATTGTACGTTATGAGTTAAGTTTTTGAATTATGTAAACAAAAGAGAATAGATAGAAAATAGTTTTATAAATATTTTAGAGGAATGTAAAGTAAAATAAAGTAAAGTCGTCGGGGCGGCTTAAAGTCGGTATCAGTCTGTCAGCGAGGGAGTCTATCCCCTTTTCAATAGCGCTATACCCAGGAGATTGTTTTTTGGCGTCTCAGGTGTAGCACCACACCTACCATAAGCTCGTTACTTTACTGCACAGATCCCTGTGCTACTCATACGCTGAGTTGTCGAGGACCGGTATCGAACTAGGAACCTTGTGGTTTCTAGCCGAACGCTTTACCGACTAAGCTAACCCGGCCCCTAACCCCAAGGCCAACCCTTTGCTGACAAAGGAAAACTCATGTAAGTAATACAAATATTCAATATTAGAATTCTTTACATACATCCTAGAATCATCCGATATTAATTTGAACTTAATGATCACGTACCCATTACAAAAGGAAATTATGAAAAAAAAAAGGCCCAAGCGTTGAAAGCTTCAGTTGGGGAGAGGACACTCTCCCAACTCGACACAGTTGGAGAGAGGACCCGGCCCGGAGACACAAAAGAAAAACTCATCAGGTCTGTTTCTTTTTCATTTCGTTTTTTCTCTCTCTCCCTTTCTACACGACACAAGATCAATCACAGACTTTAGTTTAACAAAACTATTAGAATGTTGACACATGAAAACGAACACTAGCAGTGACAAACATAAACAAAACATACGCACCTCGCACACCCAACTACCTACAACTATATACTGTTCTTAACACCGCGTAAATAACAATTGACTATACAAATTGTATATTCTGAATATAAAGTTGTTTCTTGTATCAATTTTGTTTTTTCTTTTGTTTTTTTACGGAAACCAAATTTTCGTAGTCACGTGTGTTAAAGTTGTGGGAAGAACCATCATGCGAATTCATCATCTTCCTGAAAATACGTTACACATATCAACGGGCCCTCCACTTTTTTCCTTATTATATATATATATATATATATGTGTGTGTGTGTGTGTGTGTGTGTGTAATACGATGTTGGTCGGGGTGCCAAATGTAATATTATGATCTGGTCACGGGACCAAATGTAATACTATGCTGTCGCAGCGCCGAATCTAACACGATGGGTGTTCTTTGACCCACAGGAAAGTTGAAGTGCTTGCTCCGGGCTGTACCTGAAAATGACCAAATTCACCAATGTTGTTCCACAATTAATACGAACGCGTTTTTAACAATAAAAGACCTTTATTAATCATACAGTGATTAAAATCATGTACAACCACAAAGGGGTATCGAGTTGAAGTTGAGTCGGTATTTTGTGGACTGACTGGCGATATATGTTGGGTTCTGATTCAAATTCAGGACTTTGAGTAACAAGATGACAAAGCAAGGGCTGTGAGACGGAGCTATCAATCTGGCCAAGAACCAGCTATCCAATCTGGTCAAGGACCAGCTCTCCAATCTGGTCAAGAACCAGCTCTCCAATCTGGTCAAGAACCAACTCTCCAATCTGCCTGGAACCCTTTTGGGTCCTCTTTTATGGGTTCCAAACCCCCGAATCCAGGGCTCTGATTGGCCAGCCAATCGAAACGCCGGACCAATGGCCCTACAGTGTAAATATCAGGAGGTGTACGAAACCCCACCCACGCGGTCGCATTTGATTTGACGGCCAATCAAATCATGGCATTGGGATACATATCTCGGAGGTGGGTAACAAGTCTCCGCCCCAGTTTCCTGATTGGTGAGGCACCTGATAATATTTTTATTATTGTATAAATGGTCTTGTGAGTTGCTATGATAATACCCAGAAATTGACCCCAGACCACCTGGCCAAATTGTCATTTTTGACTAATCAACATTTTAAAGATTTAATCTTTAAACTGTTTTTGTTCGAGACATGAAGATGTCAGCAGTTATATAAACCAGTCGTTTGTTTTTATATCAACCAAATTTTTAGCCTTTAAATTGGTTCCTATCTTTTGGAGTCTTCATGTAAATGATAATATAATAACATTTGTATGAAACAGACTTTTGCTTTACATCAACCTATTTCTGCCATTAGGATTGGTTTTGTTCAAAATTATTTATTATCTTGTGTCGACGCTACAAGAATGATAATATATATTTATATGAAAACATTTGTATGAACAAAAAGTCATTTGTGTTATATCAACCATCAACCGACTTTTAGCCATTAGAATTTCTTTGTGTTAGAGTAATTAATTTTATCTAGTGTTGACTTTACCACACCACTGACTTGTACTCTAATCTAAGTCGCTTGTACGACTCTAGACTCAATTGTTATTTTTAAGTATCTAGTCAGATATCGCCAATCAGTCCATAACACTACAGTGTTATATATATATATATATATGTGTGTGTGTGTGTGTGTGTGTGTGTGGAATTAAACAAAAGACACATCATTTTAACAATTTTATTTTTGATCTTTTCGAATTTTCTGGCCAACTTTTTAATATTTGGGTTGAATTCGAGGATAAGTCCACCAAAGTTCAGGTACTTCGAAGTGCCATCATCGGGGGTGATGTGTTCCAGTTTTTTAAAAATTATATTAATGTGGAGGCTGGAATGAGAAGAGTTGATGAGAAAGGTGTTATAGGCATTTTAAAATGTGTGTACTGCATTGGAAATTAATTTTGTTTAAGGATGGTTTATATTGTTTTGTGTATAGAGCTTCTAGTATTTGGAGTTTTTATTTATTTTTTTCTTTGTGCAGAATGTCTGTATTTTCCGTTAGAATATTTCGGTAATTAGATTTAATTAATTTCCAATGCAGTACACACATTTTAAAATGCCTATAACACCTTTCTCATCAATTCTTCTCCTTCCAGCCTCCACATTAATATAATTTTTAATATATATATTAAAAATTAAAGGCTCTGCACATGAAAAAAGATAAACTAGAGAGTTTCGTCTTTCGAGTGAATGTTGGACGTGACTTTTGGATAAATTGCGAGTAGGTGCCTTGAGAAAAATTGTAGTTTTGTTGTGTGTTTCTCAATTTCGAAATGTTCTCGTCATATGGGAATAAAGGAATTGTGAGTTTTTGAATATCGAAATGTCGTCATATTGGAAAAATGAGTTGTGCGTTTCACCATATCGATTTGTCGTCATATTAAAAGGAGTTTTCGTGCGTTTCTCAATATTGAATTATCGTCGCACTGGAAAAAGGAGTTGTCGTGAAATTCCATTTTCAGTTTTGCAGAATATTTCTAATCATTATACAATTCCTTCTTGTGTTGTTATTTTTGTGTTCCTATTTTTTTGTTATGTTTTTTTATTTCTTTTATCTGTTGGTTCTTTTGGTGGGTTTATCTTTTTGGCCTTATTAGTTTCATGTTAGTCATTATATACATGTCTCAGCA
>CM042150.1:28521726-28524226 GCA_023376005.1 Doryteuthis pealeii | reverse complement strand
CTAAAAAAAAAAAGGTGAAGCATAAAAATGGAGAAAAGAAAGAAGAACACGAAGAACGAAACAATGAATTAAAAGCATTAAAAGCAACTGAAAGAAAAAAGGGAACGAGAAAATTGAGAAGCGTGGAATAGCGAATGAAGATTGAAAAGAAAAAAAGAAAAGAGAGAACAAGAATGTTACAAATCCCCAAAGAAAAAAGTAAAAGATAGAAATAAAGAAGAAAAGAAGAAAAACACGAAGAAGGAAAGAAAATAAAACATAGAAAAAAGATGAAACATAATTAAGGAGAAAAAGAAAGAAAAACACGAAGAACGAAACAATGAATTAAAAACATCAAAAGAAAAAGAGAAAAAGTTACAAATCACCAAAGAAAAACGTGAAAAAAGTGAAAAATAAAAAGAAAGAAGAAAAGAAGAAAAACATGAAGAGGGAAAGAAAATTAAACATAGAAAAAAGATGAAGCATTATGAAGGAGAAAAGAAAAGAAGAACATGAAGAAAGAACAATGAATTAAAAGCTTTAAAAGAAAAAGAGAACAAGAAAAACGTGAAAAAAGTGAAAGATAAAAAGAAAGAAGAAAAGAAGAAAAACATGAAGAGGGAAAGAAAATTAAACACATAAAAAAGATGAAACATTATGAAGGAAAAAAGAATGAAAAATACGAAGAACGAAACAATGAATTAAGAACATCAAAAGAAAAAGAGAAGAAAGTTACAAATCACCAAAGAAAACGTGAAAACAGTGAAAGATAAAAATAAAGAAGAAAAGAAGAAAAACATGAAGAAGGAAAGAAAATTAAATATAGAAAAAGGATGAAACATAATGAAGGAAAAAAAGAAAGAAAAACACGAAGAACGAAACAATGAATTAAAAGCATTAAAAGTAACTGAAAGAAAAAAGGGAACGAGAAAATCGAGAAGCGCGGAATAGCGAATGAAGAAAAAAAGAAAAAGAGGACCATATAACCTTTAGGCACCCCTATTTGATCTCGATTAAGAAAGGACATGTTTTTCATTTACACCGTCAATATCCGGTTGTTTTAACAGACGATTTTTAGATTTTTTAAATAATTATAAAACTAACCAAGAAGAAAAGAAGAAAAACATGAAGAGAGAAAGAAAATTAAATATAGAAAAAGGATTAAACATAATGAAGGAAAAAAGAAAGAAAAACACGAAGAATGAAACAATGAATTAAAAACATCAAAAGCAGATGAAATAAATAAGAGAACGATAAAATGAAGAAGTATTAAACAATGGATTAAAAAGAAAAAAGAAAAAATAAGAAGAGAACGAGCAAGTTACAAATAAGCAAAGAAAAAAGGTGGAATTCTTATTTCTTATGAGTATCGTCCCCTCAGATGAATAATGAACCATTCCATTTTTATCATAATGAAAGAAAGAGAAGAAAAAGGACATGTTACTATAGGGAATATGTAATGAGGAAATGAAGAGAAATAAAAAGACAAAACTGTTTCGAAGTATAGATGGAGACTTTATTGATTAGACCGTTAAGTCTAGACGCCAGAGTCCAGACGCTCAGAACTTTTTATTTATTGATTTACTTTTGATTTGATTTAATTTTATTTAAATCCACACATTACACAGGAAATATATAATAAGAAAGAAAGAAAGAAAGAGAGTGGGGGAAAGATAGAATGAGGGTGTGAGCATTTTTAAAATACAGGTACACTATATTTTTACTGGCTCCCCTGGTAAACATACCTTATGTTAATCCAACCAGGTGGGAAGTCAATAAAATATTTACAGATACACCTTCCCTAATTAAAATATTTGCGCAACACAATCTTATTTCAAAAATTTCTCCTATTCCACCTAGTGCCTTACTAAACTAACCAATGTAACTCTAAAGGAATGTTATTTTGTTTCATATAAATTCATTTTCTACTATAGTAAAGTAAGTAAAGTCGTAGGGGTGGTCTAAAGTCAGTATCAGCCAGACAGCGAGGGAGTCTATCTCCTTTTCTCTAGCGCTAGACCATGGAGATTATTTTAGCATCTGAGGTAGAGCGCCACACCTAACAGCAGCTCCTCACTTTACCGCACATATCCCTGTGCTACTCATTCACTGAGTTGGCGAGGGCCAGTATCGAACTAGGAACCTTGTGGTTTCTAGCCGAACGCTCTAACGACTGAGCTACTGTATTGTATCTATATAATAATACTTTTCCTAGAAAAGATGACCGGTATCATCTTGCAACACCCCTTGGTTAAAAATGAGACTGTCCAAATAATCCAAGATGAAGTGGAAAAGTATAACTCCTGATTATCCAGTGTTGTTTATCCGTTTGATTCTTATTTATTATGGGTGTCCTCACCTCAGCTAAATAATGGATAATTCCGTTTTTACAGCTCCTCACTTTACCGCACAGATTCCTGTGCTACTCATATGCTAAGTTGGCGAGGGCCGGCATGGAACCAAGAACGTTGTGATTCCTAGCCGAACACTCTATCGACTGAGTTAGCACAATCACCATACA
>CM042150.1:28471726-28514226 GCA_023376005.1 Doryteuthis pealeii | reverse complement strand
GTGTGTGTGTCTGTGTGTATATGTAAGTATACGAAAAAAGATTTTAAGACAAGGTATTCACATGGATGTTATTTTCTGTAGGAGCCAACTCTTATAACGTTTCGGTTTGTTTAGCAGAACATTCTCAGGGCATCGTTGGTATTCGTTTATATAGAAACAAAATCAAAATTAGTGGTTTTTAACTTTGTTTGCTTGTTCTTTTTATACTCTTACGGCTTCTGAATATATATATATATATATATATATATATATATATATATATATTAATATTTATATTTTTGCTTGAAGGCAATTACAATGCGCATATCGCATAAAATTCGATAATTATAGAAGATAATAATGACAAGTGAATTTCACAAAGAATTACTCGGTGTGTAGAATATCGTACAGACTGTTTCAACTTCATTAAGTCTCATATTTTCATATATATATATATATATATATCCAAGATGGTGCAAAAGTAGGTATACAGTAGTGTCACATCAGTGAAATTAGTGTCATATTATACTGAAGGGAAAGTGACATATCGTAAGTAATACAAATGCATGTACATTTACTCGTTTCCTTTTATTCAAATTGGTAATTTAACCAAATTGATGCTGATAAAAACCTTTATTCCAGAGTGTGCATGACTGTCTGTTCTCGATTAGAGGAGTGTGTGAACTTTGAAAGTCAAGCAATTTGAGTACCTAAGGGATTAGAGCTTCTTACTACATGTGCCTCTTATTACATGTATATGTAACATTTGTCTGTTTGTATAATAAATACAATGAGTAATGTATGTGTTTNACCTTTTTTTTATAACTTAATCTACTTTTGCAGCCCTGTATATATCGATTTGGGGTGATAGTAATTTTTCAGATATTTCAATAACTGTACGTTATGATTACACTGGACTGGACACATTCTTCTGTTTTTTTTTTAAATCTTTTCATGACATAGCAAGGCCAAGATAAGGTCACCATCTTACGCAGGAGTGTAGACTTTAGAGTTTGCAGCAAAATTTTTCTCATCTTCTTTTTTTTCTTTTCTTTTCAAAAGACAACATGAACAGACTCACATGATTCAAATCGTGCTGGCGCGTGATGTCAGCTTAAAATCAGATTTTCGTTTACTGACTTTTTCACCAGTTTCACATGTCAGCTTGATTTCCAACCCTTTGCAAGGATCCCGAGCGACAGGTCACTGCATCACGTCAATAATATTTACTAGGTTTTTTTTTCTTACAAAATAAGCGAGAAGGATAAAAGTTTACGAAAGTAGAGATTATCGCGATTAAGAGAAATATAATATTATATGTATCTATTCACATACCAGGTAGTAATATCTCATCCACAGAGAGCGATGTTAATACACGAATAGCAAAGCGTGTCGGCACAAACAAATTATCAGTCATATGGAAATCCGATCTCCCTTGACAAGCTAAAAACGACAATTCTTCCAGGCTGTTTTGTTTTTATCAGTGCTGCTGTATGTCTGCACCACTTGGACCCAACGAAGCGCCTTGATAAGAAAGCTGGATGGGAGCTGCACAAGAATTCTGCGTGCACTCTTGAACAAGTCGTGGAAACAGCACGCCACAAAGAAGCAGCTGTACGGCCACCTACTCCCCATCTCACAAACCATCCGGAACGGACTAGGCAGACAGACACTGCTGAGAAGCAAGGACGAGCTCATAAGCGACTTCTCCTGTGGAAGCCAACACATGGACATGCAAACGTGGGCGCCCACCAAGGATCTACATGACCAACTATGCGAGGATGCGTTGCTGTGCAGAAGACCGCAGGGGCAGTGAATGATAGGAAGGTTGGCGAGAGATTGTCCTGGATATCCATGCTACATGCTCAACATGATGATGATGATGATGATGATGATGATGATGATGATGTCTACTTAGGCCGGAATCTATTCTTATTTATTTGACATAAGTGATTTAGATATACAGCGGTCGAAAAAGATCCCACATGTAAAATAAATTTGGATTGTAAGACTATATTTTCAGTTCTCTCTCTCTCTCTCTCTCTCTCTCTCTCTTTCTTTTTCTCTCTCTCCTCCCTCTCTCTTTCTCTCTCTCTCCATCCCCTCTCTTTCTCTTCTCTCTATATATATTAAAGAAGAATTCCAAAATTCTTTTCTTACCATCTCTTCTCTCATACTAAATATATATATATATGTATTATATATGTAATATATACTTACATTATATATTACATATGTATATACAAGGTGTGTCAAAGTAATCAAGATTTTTTGTAATTTTTAACAACCTTGTATTCTGACAAATAATAACGTTCCATTCATTAATTCTTTTAGAATACAAGGAGTGTCAAAGAAGTACCAAGTTAAAGCCGTATTTATAAAAATAGAAATAAAAAATGAATTGAAAGTTATTTTTTAGAATGCTAGGTGTGTCAAAATATACAAAATACGATATATTTTTGACACACCTTGTATATATTAAAGAGAGAGATGCCCTCATGGTGTCATAATTATGTATGTGTCCATTAATGTTGGTTAGGAAGCAACAGATTTCTTGTTTTTGCTGAAAAAGGTAAGCTAAATCTTTATGTGGGATAAAGAAAATGGACATATTTGTATTCTCGCCTCGAAAGACATTTCTGCTGGAGACTAAATCCGCAAGATGTCTGCTTTCTCCTGAGACAATTGACAGATTTTTTAGTTAATATTCACCTCGCATATGGGAACAAGTATGGGTTCTGTTTTCTTAGATTTTAGTATCAGTGAATTTGTCTATGGGCAGCGGATCTGGTGTCAATGGTTAGAAATCGTTGGGAAAATGGAATCGTCAAACAGAGTTCAAATACTGGGACGAGGCAGTTTCATTTCATGTAGCGTTGAATACCCTGGGTAAAGCTAGACTCGCAGCTATTTCGCTCCAGCTATAGGTAAATAGTACGGCAGATTGGGATTCTGTAGACTGTGGCTGTTAACAGTATAGTGAGATAGGAAATTCCGAATCAAGTACTTTAAATCAAATCAAATTGACTGCTCGTATGGAGTGATTGTATTATATATATATTTGAGATGTATTTTAGCATTTGTATTCCGTTGTTGGACATACATATACCAGGTTTGGGAATCCAGGTGGTGAAGCATTAACCGTACTATAGTTATGCTGAATGTCATGTTTACCATAATATGTTAGTTAAGGAATAAATATCAGAAAACTCTGTAATCTTTTTTGAGTTTCTTTTATTTAGACGAGGAATTTTCAGGACATGTCACGTCCCTTCTCCTGACTCGTGAATCTGTATAGAATCTACAAATATATATTATATATATATATATATATTATAAATATATATATATAATATATATATTATTATAGTAGAGAGAGAAGAGAGAGAGAGAGAGTTTTTTTTCAATGCATTAATCAAAACATACATAAAAAAATAAAACCTACAAAGTTGAACTTCATTTGTACAACGTGAATTATTAAGTTTTGCAATATTTTAAAACTGTTGCAGGACTTTATGAACACCCGTATATAAAGCCATCTTATCCTATATAAGTATGTTCCCACCCAGCTATGTATAAATAGTTTATGATGCAGACTAGATATGAAAGGTAAAAAGAAATTTTACCAACCCTCTTCATCTAGGGTAAATGATTTGTAACAAGTATGAGTGCAATGGCAGCAAGGTTCGAACTCACTTTTTCAGTTGTAATGAGTATCTGCGATACGGACTATCTTGCTAACAATTCTCCACGATGGAACACCCGATTAAATATTAAAGTAATGACAACTCGAATATTCATCACTAGCTTCAGAACGCTTAATTAATACCTGAGTAGGTAATTATCTATGGCTAACGGGAATTTGGTAATTGAAAAATAAAACGGTTATTTGGATTTCTGGAGATGGAGAAGAAAAAAATAAGACACAAAGGTTAGAAATTTGGAAGAGTAAACACACAATGGGTGCCGGCAATGAACCGAAGAATGAACCCCGGAAATAGATTAAAAAATAAAAAACGGAATTTCACCGGGGTTTTTGACCGGAACGCGGATGACAGTGGAGTGTTTGCCAGGTCATGGACATTCCACTAAGACTCCCAAGAGTGTAACCTTACCGGGGGGCGCCAATAGAAGGCCGTGAGAACCATTGGTACGAGTTTTAGTTTCAGTTGCGACCAGTTCACTTGACGCATGTCTTCAAGAGTCGCATCAGTACAGTTTTGTGCGCTGGGTTGTTAATAACATTATATAGTAAAATAACAAAGGCTCGTTAATTTATCAAACAAGAGATGACCTTGCCCAACAGAATAACACGAAGAACAACTTTCATATATACAGGGTGTTCATAAAGTCCCCGGGCGAGAAAACGGAAGAAGAAAGAATATTGGTCCTTTTTCGGCTGGGCTCTGGTGGGACTCAGACGTGGCTCCCGTTTCCGGCCGGATGGGTTTGGATAGTAGTAACAGGAACATGACTACTATGTAGAAGATAGAGTAATTTAGCCATACCTCCTCCTCCTCTCTCTCTCTTTCTTTCTTCTTATCATTCCTTCTCTCTGAAGAAAGAACGCCACCGAGCCTGAAAGGAATAAACACCTTTGTGACTATATAGCCTTGAGTATGTTGTTTGCTGAACTAACGATTTATAACTACCACTAACGACCGACTACTACGCGCAACTTGAATTTGGGCCGCTATGCACCATATATCGTTCTGGTACACCTGTTTTAAAGAGCTTTTTGATGTAATGCAATGGTTAACGAGTTTGTCTAGATACACATTGCTAGGTTCTAGTGGGTTGTATCCTATTTAATTCCATATGTTTGTGGACTTGTGGGCCATATATAACCACAGTTATGAGGCGATCATAGTATAATGGTTATTCTCGGTACGAAATATACACATAGCGAATCCTGTCTACAATAATTCATAGTAACTTATGAATTATGTACGCCACTGTAGTTAGATAATTTTGGAACCAGAGTTGATTTTTTGTTTGTTTGTTTTGTTTTGTTTTTAGCGGCATATCAACCTCAATTCATTCTAATGGATACTCAATTTTTTATAAAGAAGCATTTTTCTATTTAACCATAGATGGAACCCTAACAGGTACTTCAACTCGGTCAGAAGTGGACCAGAGAGCAATGGTGATGAAGGGTGCTCTACATTTCCCAGATCTCGCAAAACTGGAAACTCACCATCAGTTAGAGTTAACATCATCCCAGGCATTGAAGACCCTCAAACCACCAACCTTCTAGCACCATATAATAAAAGGGCTAGGGCCTGCCATAAGGGGCAATAGGGTTCGAGAAAATCATATAGGTGCTCCGGGCTTGACATGACCCCGATTGATGTGAGGGGGCCTTCGACGCTCGTCTAGCCTAAGTAAGGGTACATAAGTGGAGTGTGCAGGTCATCGACATTCACCAAGCCTGCACAAGAGTTTTAACCTTCCGGGGGCGCGCCAATAGAAGCGTGAGACAATTTGTAAGAGTTTATTTTCAGTTGCGAACCAGTCACTTGACCGTAATGTCTTTTTTATTATTATAAACTCATTGCACACTCGGTTTTCGGTTAACACCGGGAGTTCCAGCGAGCTTCGGCCGCTGGGACTTGTCGAGAGTTTAATAATAGCATCGATCCAGGGGGCTATCCCCCCCAGGCACGACGCAATTTTGTTCTTTCGCCACACATGAGCTTTCTCGGCTTGTTGGGTGGGGCCCACATTAAAACGAGGCTTCGGTGTCCAGCCCATTCAAGGTGGGTGTATGAGGCAAATACCACTTGAACGATGTCCTTTCAAGAGCGCTTCATGCACAGTTTTTGTGCGTGGGGTTGTTTTAATAAATTTTATAGTAAATAGCAAAGGTTCGTTAATTCTATTAAACAAGAGATGGACCTCCAACAGAATCAACAACGAATAAACAATTCACAAGCCTTGAGGAAATGCTTTGAACGAATTAAGCAGCAAGAACAGCAGACAAGAAACAAGTAAGAGCCCCTTCATCCTCCATAATCGACTTGTCTCTCTCGCGAATTATATACCCGAGTAAGGGGCACATAGTTGTTATAGCGCGAAGGGTGGAAAGATACACAGAGAAATCTTGTGCTTAACACACTTTATTCAGGTCACCAGCATTCAGTGACTTATAACGGATACATACAAACACAGAAACAAATCAGTCAAAATAAGAGCAAGACAAGACTCACAACAAAGAGAGGAGGGTCAGTTCGGTATATGCCAACGCAAGCAAAGTCCAGTCTGAATATCAATTCACTAGTTAATTTACTTTAATCGTAGCTATTTTATGGCTATGACCAGTCATTTGGAAGAGTGCTGAAGGGGTGTTAGCATATAACAACAATAATAAATTGCAGTTCAAAATCCTGCACGAGCTGGCTCGCATTTCAGTTTTCCTACTGTATGCAGTTTACATGTTATAAACCAGGATACTTTTTGGGGGATGTGTATTTGCCTGAAGGGTAAATATCCAGCCATTCTACAGCCTCGTCGACAGAGCGGGTGCCTTGGTGGATTATGTTGCTTATCTGGTCAGTCTTTAAGCAGCTATATTAATGAATACATTTCTAATTAGAATAATCTGTCTGGATTATTCAATATTCAATCTTTAATTCGTGATTTAACGAAAATGAATACGGTTAAAACAGTAACCATTGCCGAAACAGAGCTACACCGACTATAAATGACGGCGGCACAAGAGAAACCAAGCCATTACAAAGAGCAAATGAATTAAAACGTGATAAATGAGGAACCAAGTCATTAATATATCTATATATTAATACTCCTTCCTTAAATGTACGACCGCGTTATCATTTTGCAACACCCTATGGTTAAAGATCAGACAGTCCAAATCGAAAGATGAAAATTCAAAATATAATTTGATTATCTGGTGTTGCTATCCACCAAATTCTTATTTTTAATTTCTTATGAGTATCATCACCTAAGCTAATAATAGACCATTCCGGTTTTTTTTATCATAAGAAAGAAACCTTTCGATTTTTTCCGGTTTTATTTGTTGTTGTCTTTCTAAAGTCAGTTCAATCGATTGTGCATTTGCGTTTTTCCTTTCTTTAATAATCTTGTTTGTCGCCGTACTTTCTTTATTTGTCCTTCTAGCCGGCTTCATTATTTGAATTATATTATTATATATATAATTATAATTATAAATTATAAATATAATATACAATTATTTTTTATTATATAATTATTTATAATTCAGTGCTGTGTCTGTTGGGGTGTTATATATATTTATATATATATATATATATATATATATATATATATATATATATTATACTAAAGCTTGAGATTATCAACTTTCATTTCCTAAAAGTTTTTTTTCAATTTATGTTAAGGACACACTATTTTATACTAAGATATTCCTTGGTTTTAGGACTACTTAATAAACTTTAAATAAAAACGCCTTCAAAACGCTAAAAGATATTTTAAAGAGTGAGGAGGGTAATACATTTACATTTTCTTGTCGAGAAAAACTTCGGGGTGACGGCTTAAAATATCGCTTTCATATCACGTTTAACGTTTCGGGAAAAATACTTTTAACCTACTAGGGAGTTCATGAGTAGCACAGGTCGAATTTCAGCAGACACGCTTAATGTTTTTAGGGTAGGAGGCCAGAGCGCATTTATGAGATATGCACCTTTTTTTCTAAGTTGAAAAGTAGTAAATTATGAGGATGAGTAAAAAAAAAAAAACTAAAATAATATTACACATGTAATTCATTTTTAATACATTTTATTCTAGGCACTGTCGAAGTGGCAAAAAATCCGTATTTAAAAAATATATTAATTGCGTCACGGCCTTAAAACGGCAGGCGGTGATAGCCGAAAAACAACTTCACCCACGAATGAATTCCTTATATGAAGCGGTGCCTGCTGAAAACAGAACCAGCGCTTAAGGCGTTTCCCCGAAAAGTTAATGCGATATTTTACACCCTCCAGTTTTTTTCGACAAGTAAATGTAAATATTTTAACCCCCTCTTTAACATATTTTTGTGGGAGGCTAAATATTTTACATTTACTTGTCGATAAAAAGATGCTTTTACTTTTAATGTCTTCAAACCACTAAAAAAATAATTTGTCCATAAAACGCCTTCAGTTCGCTACAAAATCTTTTTTTTTTTGTGTTCTCATTTTATTTTAATATCTTTATTCCAACAAACAATTACAAATAAAAAATCAAATATTTAGACATTCTTTTATTTCAACTTAATACCAGACAATAAAGAAAAAAATATCTTAAGATTTAGATATTCTTTCATATCTAAAAAAAATGTCAGGCCATTTTTAATTTAAAAAATAAGTCTTTGCAATCGTACAGTAGCTACGATCAAATTACGTCGCGTGATTTAATTAGGGGCTATATTGATCAAAAGAAACGTAAAATATTTTTAACTTTATATTTTTAAAATCTTGCAAAAAAGAAATTAATGAACATAAAGAGTTATTACAAAGAAAAACAGTAATTCAAATATCACATTATCCGCCGGGGGAGAAATTGCCCACCGTTATTTTGAAAATTAAGTAAAACAGTCATTTTTTTCCGTTTTTTTTCTTTTAAAACAGCGTCAGTTCCTTTATTGATAGTTTTTAGCAGAATCAGTATTTATGGTTCTTTAACTTTAAAAAAAACTACCGGTATAGAAACTTATAATAATCTTCTGATATAATTATTTCAGACCTTATCTTATAGAAAAAAAGTAAAAATCATTTATTCGTGGGTTCATTTTTTAATATTTCATAAATGAAATATGAGGGGGGTAAACCTCGTAAGCAAACTGTTCACAATGTATGGTTGTTTATCATCGGTCCTATCATCACATTTGGACGAGTTATGTGGCGACTGCAATACGGTATTCGCAATTGTACAAAGTAAAATCAAAAATTAATATTTTTGTAGCAGCTAAATTTACGTTGTACAAATGTGCAAATTAGTAGGTACTGTGATACTGTGGTTGAAGAACGAACATGGTCAGAATAAATAATAAATAAATAAGAAAGAGAAATAAGTTAAGGTTCCGGCATAAGTAAAAGGGGTGGGGTGGCTGACCTTTTTACGAATCCAAAGATTAGGTCGTAAAGTTTAAAGAGACCTGTATGCCACCATGAAATGGGACCACTTGGTGATAATATCTTAGGCACCGCAGGTATTAAAAGCAAAAAGGATTTTTTTTGGGAGAAATTCTCTTTTGAAAAAAATTAATGATCAACATATTGAAGACGGATTGTCTGGAAAAATATTTGAGTACTTTAATTTTAAGGTTAATGGCGACTCGAAGTCTGCGATTTATTTAAGTTCTGGCCATTTTGTGGTCCTGAGAAGATGTTTGGGTAGGGGGAAATTTTGACATAAATACAACTAAACTCGAGCCCTAAGTTAGTTCTAGAACCCGGGGATCGAAGGTTAAGTTCGCCAGTAGAGTTACAACTCGGGCCGTTGAAGTGTCAAGATCGCCGGTAGGGGGTAGACAGTAGCAGCCAGCGAGTATCAACACACCCTTCTTCCATGTGTCTTGTTTACACTTGTTGTTGTTGTTGTTTTTGTTCTTAATCCTTGTGAGCTGTTTCCGACTCGTGCTTTAAATCCGGCCAGTACATAATTCACAACGTTGGGATCTAGACCATACATCCGAAAGAAGCAGAGTGCAGAACAGGTCGTCTTACAGTAACCCACTAATTTGCCCTCTGAAAACCCCTATATTTAAACAATGAAACTTGCATAAAGGTTAATATTATCTTGAAAATTCTTTGTCCATTCGAAAGAAGGAACATTTTTTTTCAATCCTGATGATTTTTTAAAAATTTCCAGTGTACGCGAAATAAAGAAAATTATGAACGAGAAACCAATGTCTACATTTTTTGGCACGGTTAAATCCAATTGAATTTTAACGTAGACCAATAAAAGCTATGACATGATGCTTTTTAAAAAATTCCATGAAAACTCAATTAATTGTCAGATTTGTCACGAAAATTTCCATAATTACATAATGAAAAAATGTTTAAAAAAGGTTTTTTCTTAAAATTTATCAGGGGAAATATTTTACGAGGTTACACCCACTATTTTTATTTTATGAATAATGAAAAAATGGAACCATAAAACACATTTTTCAATTTTTTTGTTTTCTGTAAAGATAAGAGAC
Organism: Doryteuthis pealeii; assembly: GCA_023376005.1. Classification (NCBI taxonomy): domain Eukaryota; kingdom Metazoa; phylum Mollusca; class Cephalopoda; order Myopsida; family Loliginidae; genus Doryteuthis; species Doryteuthis pealeii. The sequence goes on along the minus strand of CM042150.1, from coordinate 28,504,070 downwards.
TCAATAGTTTTATCAGACAGGTTTATATAGAGGATTATATACAGGAGTTTTTTTTTTTTTTTTTAGTTAAAGAACCATGAAATACAGAATTCTGCTAGAATATATGAATAAAGAAACTAGACCCAGCTGTAAAATAAACGGACTGTTTTTACTTATTTTTCAAGATAAACGGTGTCTTGTTCTTAAGTTAAAAAAAAAAAACATCTAATATATTTTATTTTTTTGTTATTAATTGTTTGGAAATAAAGATATGAAAAATAAAATAAAAATACCGAAAAGAATGTTTTTTTAATTTTTTATTTCTATTTGAATGTCGAAAAAAAAAATGAGAAATACCGGGAAAAAATTTTTTTTAGCGGATTGTAAGGCGTTTTTTATCGACAACTTAATTTTTTTGTGTGGTTGAAGGCGTAAAAGTAAGTCATTTTTTTCATCGAAAGTAAATGTAAATATTAAGTCCAATCCATAGAATATTTCAAAGAAGGGAGATATTTTTATGCTATCTTTTTGGGTTTCTATCAAGACCTATCCATTCTATATTTCTTAAAGGGTGGTGAAACGCACTTTTCTTGTAAGTCATGATTTGTTTTATCACAAAAATAACCAAATATGGTCGATATAGCGTAGAGCAAAACAACCTGACTTATTAAAAAAAAGGATGTCTACGACTCTAGAATTAGTAGCTTCGATTCAGTCTAAAAAGTATTTTAAAAAACACTATTGCCTAGTGTTACTACTGAGTAATCCACGGAAATAAGAGATTTCCTGCAAATAAGACCCAGCGTATTTTTTCAGAATGATTTTAATATCATCCCTCCAAGTAAAAAAAATGCCTAGTTGAGAGCAATAACATTCACAGAGGATGTGAGTATTGAAAAAAAATTAAAAATTTTTTTAATGAAATGTCGTCAATGAATTTTTGATTTAACGACATATTAATCGTAGATAAATGTAGATGTTTCCCGTAATTTCTGTTTATTTAGGAAATTTCGTAATTTCTACTTCTTAATATCGTTTTTCGATATATATAATATATTTACCAAACCTCCACACGGTTTAAATTCAGAGTTTTCCCTTCTCCTAGACCTGGGTTACCTAGCCAAGTTAAAGAGCCCAGTAAGCCCTACTATTTTATCCATAGCTGGAGGGAGAGTAGGATTCATGACTTTCCAAGGGTATTAAAAGCGCAAAGTGAATGTAATTACCACACCCAGATTTAAACTCGGGGGCGACGTGTCCATTCCCATTACTTTTACCATTACACCACGCCGCTTCCTACTTTTCCGTTTTTCGATATATGAAGAATAAGACATCCCCCAAAATTAAGACCTATTGATATATTCTTGGAGTGAGAATTAACACAAGCCCTGTTTTATTTTCGGGGATACGGTATTTCGTTTGTTTAACTTGAAATACAACCAGAACCTTTCAATATTTCCGGTATCTGTTCATTGAACTACATAGTTTAAACGAAATCAACAGAAAGTCCGGTTCAGTGGGAAACGCATTCGTATTCAGAATTAAATTAGCAATTTTTAGATCGTTTTATCTCAGCATCGTCTGGCGGGAATTCACGTCCTCTACACTAGAAATTCCACCGGCTTATTATTCCCGGGGTTCTTTTTTTTTCTCCATTTAATCGCAAATAATCAACATTGGATACTGGTCAGTTTTAATCTTTTCATGACAAACGTAAAGATAAACAAATAAAAATAAACCATTAAAACAAATAAAACTAAAATATTAAAACTAAATAAAAATAAAACCATTAAAACAATTAAAACTAAAACCATTAAAACAAAATTTAAAAATAAAAACCATAAACAAATAAAAAATAAAACCCCGCGCCATTAAAACAATAAAAATAAAACCATTATCTGTCAGTAATTATACAAAGAAAAGAAAGAAACAACAAAAAAATAAACAGACAACAAAACAAACAAACCGTCTTTCCTTTTCCTTTTTAGAAGTCCATCACAGATGACAATGACGTCACTCCATCTTTTCAACAGTTGTGAACACTGGTGGCTAGTTAGTCTAATTCGGTCTTGCAGAATGCAGTCACAGCACATTACAGGGGAATTACTTCCCATCTTCATTTAGATTGGTTTCATATATTTCATATCGACTATATTTATTAGTGAATCCCGCACTCTGGTTGTCATAATTTTTATTTATGACTCCGATTAATGGAAGCAAACGATTTGCCTTGTTTTGGCCGAAAGGAGACAAGCTAAGTCGTTTATGTGGATAACAGAAAATGGACAGTTATATTTCGCTTGAAAGAGATCTATTTGCTGAAGTCGGGATCCCAATATGCCTGCTTTCCTTCTTTTGGATAATGATAGATCTTTGTAAAATATTCACATCGCATATGGAATCGATATGTAGTTCCGTTTTCTTTAGATTTAGTTTATATACTTCTTTAGAGTCCGGTTCGCCAGAACAAGTTGACGTCACTCTATCTCTTTCACGCGGGTTGTGGACCAATCTGATAGCTAGTTAGTACAATTCCGAACTTGCAGGTGCGGTTACACACATTGCAAAGGAAATTCCCTCTTTATTTGGTGCTTCATGGCGACGAACACGTTGTCGATTTGCCAGCCCGCTGTTAAAACTCAATATTGTCGTCAGCTTAACTCCCGTCGACAGGCCTCCACCAACCCCTGTCTTTTGGAGGCTATATGTTTCACGCTGTTAAGGTCAGCGGATGCACCCTGTCTTCGTTTATGAATATTAACTCATATTAATACTAACTCAGGTGTAATTTAAGAACAAATAAAAGAGCAAGAAGTAAATTTTTGGTTTCTTTTAAGTTAGACTCATGCGAAAATGTCGATGCCAGCCATTAACCAAGAAAACAACAAGCATTTAATGGCTGGCATCGACTTTCGCATGACGTCTATTTAAAGAAAACGCAAAAAATACTTCTCTCTTTTATTTGGTTTAAATTACAACCTGAGTTAGTATTAATATTGAGATTAATATTCATACGGAAACCAGGTGGCATCGCTGCCTAACAAGCGTGAAAATATAGCCTCCAAAAGACAGGGTTGGTGAGAAGGCCTGTCGACGGAGCTAAGCGGGCACAATATTGAGTTTTAACAGGGCTGCAAATCGACAACGTGTTCCGTCGTCATGAAGCACCAAATAAAGATGGGAATTTCCTTTGCAAATGTGGTGTAACCGCACCTGCAAGTTCGGAATTGTACTAACTAGCTATCAGAGTGTCCACGCGGTGAAGAGATAGAGTGACGTCAACGTTGTCTGCGACGGACTTCTAAAGAAGTATATAACTAAATCTAAGAAACGGAACTACATTGGTTCCATATGCGATGTGAATATTTTAACCAAAGATCTATCATTTCCAAAAGAGAAAGCAGGCATATTGGATCGCGACTTCAGAAAAAGATCTCTTCAAGGAAATATATAACTTCCATTTTCTGTTATCCCACATAAAGACTTAGCTGTCTTTTTTCTGGCCAAAACAAGGAAATCTGTTTGCTTCCATTAATGGAGTCATAAATAAATTATGACACCAGAGTGCGCGGTTCACTAATAAATATAGTCGATATGAAATATATGAACGAAACTAAATGAAGATGGAAAATCCCTTGTAATGTGTGTGACTGCATCTGCAAGACCAGAATTAGACTAACTAGCCACCAGTGTTCACAACTGTTGAAAAGTGGAGTGACGTCATTGTCATCTGTGATGGACTTCTAAAAGGAAAGGGAAAGGACCGGTTTGTTTGTTTGTTTGTCTGTTTATTTTTTGTTTGTTTCTTTCTTTCTTTGTAATTCTAGACAGATAATGGTTTTATTTTTATTTGTTTATGGTTTTATTTTTATTTGTTTTAATGGTTTTATTTTTTATTTGTTTTTATGGTTTTAGTTTTATTTGTTTTAATGGTTTTATTTTTTATTTGTTTTATAGTTTAGTTTTATTTGTTTTAATGGTTTTAATTTTTATTGTTATCTTACGTTTGTCATGAAAAGATAAACTGACAGTATCAATTGTTGATTATTTGCGATTAATGGAGAAAAAAAGAAACCCCGGGAATATAAGCGGTGAATTTCTAGTGTAGAGGAGTGAATTCCGCCAGACGATGCTGAGATAAACGATCTAAAAATTGCTAATTTAATTCTGAATACGAATGCGTTTCAACTGACCGACTTTCTGTTGATGTCTTTTAAACTATGTAGTTCAATGAAAGATACGGAAATATATAAAGGTTCTGGTTTATTTCAAGTTAAACAACGAAATACCGTATTTTCCCCGAAAATAAAACAGGGCTTGTGTTAATTCTCACTCAGAAATATATCAATAGGTCTTATTTTGGGGGATGTCTTATTCTTCATATATCGAAAACGAAAAAGTAGGAAGCGTGTGTATATGGTTAAAGTCATGGGAATGGACACGTCGCCCGAGTTAAATCCTGGGTGTGGGTAATTACATTTTCACTTTGCGCTAATACCCTTGGAAAGGTATGAATCCTACTCTCCTCCAGCTATGGATAATATAGTAGGGCATACTGGGCTCTTTAACCTTGGCTAGGTAACCAGTCTAGGAGAAGGAAAACTCTGAATTTAAACCGTGTGGAGGGGTTTGGTAAAATATATATATATATCGAAAAACGATATTAAGAAGTAGAAATTACGAAATTTCTAAATAAACAGAAATTACGGGAAACATTCTACATTTATCTACGATTAATATTCGTTAAATCAAAAATTCATGAACGACAATTCATTAAAAAATAATCATATCACCATCCTCTGGAATGTTATTGCTCTCAACTAGGCATTTTTTTACTTGGAGGGATTATATTAAATCATTCTGAAAAATAACGCTGGGTCTTATTTTGCAGGAATCTCTTATTTCCGTGATACTCAGTAACACTAGGCAATAGTGTTTTTTAAATACTTTTTAGACTGAATCGAAGCTACTAATTCTAGATTCGTAGACATCCTTTTTTTAATAAGTCAGGTTGTTTTGCTCTACGCTATATCGACCATATTTGGGTTATTTTGGTGATAAAACAAATCATGACTTACAAGAAAAGTGCGTTACCACCCTTAAGAATATAGAATGGATAGGTCTTGATAGAAACCAAAAAGATAGATAAAATATCTCCTTCTTTGAAATATTCTATGGATTGGGCTAAATATTTACATTTACTTGTCGATGAAAAAATGACTTACTTTTAACGCCTTCAACCACACAAAAAAATAATTTGTCGATAAAAACGCCTACAATCCGCTAAAAAATTTTTTTCGGTATTCTCATTTTTTTTTTTTCGACATTCAAATAGAAATAAAAAATTAAAAAACATTCTTTTCGGTATTTTTATTTTATTTTCATATATTTATTTCCAACAAATTAATAACAAAAAATAAAATATTAGATGTTTTTTTTTATTTTAACTAAGAACAAGACACCGTTATCTTGAAAAATAAGTAAAACAGTCCGTTTATTTTACAGCTGGTCAGTTTTTTTATTCATATATCTAGCAGAATTCTGTATTCATGGTTCTTTAACTAAAAAAAAAAAAAAACTCCTGTATATAATCTTATATAAACCTTCTGATAAAATTATTGAGTCTCTTATCTTTACAGAAAAAAAAAATTGAAAATGTGTTTTTTATGGTTCATTTTTTCATATTTCATAAAATAAAATAGTGGGTGTAGACCTCGTAAAATATTTCCCCTGATAAATTTTAAGAAAAACCTTTTTTAAACATTTTTTCATTATGTAATTATGGAAATTTTCGTGACAATCTGACAATTAATTGAGTTTTCATGAATTTTTTAAAAAGCATCATGTCATAGCTTTTTATTGGTCTACGTTAAAATTCAATTGATTTAACCGTGCAAAAAATGTAGACATTGTTTCTCGTTCATAATTTTCTTTATTTCCGTACACTGGAAATTTTTTAAAAATCATCAGGATTTAAAAAAATGTTCTTCTTTCGAATGGACAAAGAATTTTTCAAGATAATATTAACCTTTATGCAAGTTTCATTGTGTTAAATATAGGGGGTTTTCAAGAGGGCAAATTAGTGGGTACTGTGAGACGACTGTTCTGCACTCTGCTCTTTCGATGTACTGGTCTAGATCCCAACGTTGTGAATTATGTACTGGCCGGATTTAAAGCACGAGTCGGAAAACAGGCTCACAAGGATTAAGACAAAACAAAAAAAAAACACAAGTGTAAACAAGACACATGGAAGAAGGTGTGTTGATACTCGCTGGCTGCTACTGTCTACCCTACCGGCGATCTTGACACTTCAACGGCCGAGTTGTAACTCTACTGGCGAACTTAACCCTTCGATCCCGGGTTCTAACTAACTTAGGGCGAGTTTAGTTGTATTTATGTCAAATTTCCCTACCCAAACCATCTTCTCAGGACCACACAATGGCCAGAACTTAAATAAATCGCAGACTTCGAGTCGCCATTAACCCTTAAAATTAAAGTACTCAAATATTTTTCCAGACAATCCGTCTTCAATATGTTGATCATTAATTTTTTCAAAAGAGAATTTCTCCTAAAAAAAAAATCCTTTTTGCTTTTTAATACCTGGGTGCCTAAGATATTATCACCAAGTGGTGCATTTCATGGTGGCATACAGGTCTCTTTAAACTTTACGACCTAATCTTTGGATTCGTAAAAAGGTCAGCCACCCACCCCTTTTACTTATGCCGGACCTAACTTATTTCTCTTTCTTATTTATTTTATTTATTTATTCTGACCATGTTCGTCTTCAACCACAGTATCACAGTACCACTAATTTGCACATTTGTACAACGTAAATTTAGCTGCTACAAAATATTAATTTTTGATTTACTTTGTACAATTGCGAATACCGTATTGCAGTCGCCACATAAACTCGTCCAAATGTGATGATAGGATCGATGATAAACAAACCATACATTGTGAACAGTTTGCTTACGAGGTTTACCCCCCTCATATTTCATTTTATGAAATATTAAAAAATGAACCCACGATAAATGATTTTTACTTTTTTTTCTATAAAGATAAGGGTCTGAATAATTATATCAGAAGATTTTATAAGTTTCTATACGTAGTTTTTTAAAGTTAAAGAACCATAAATACTGATTTCTGCTAAAAACTATCAAATAAAGGAACTGACGCTGTTTTAAAAGAAAAAAAAAACGGAAAAAAATGACTGTTTTACTTAATTTTCAAATAACGGTGGGCAATTTCTCCCCCGGCGGATAATGTGATACTTGAATTAACTGTTTTTCTTTGTAATAACTCTTTATGTTCATTATTTCTTTTTTGCAAGATTTTAAAATATAAAGTTAAAACATATTTACGTTTCTTTGATCAATATAGCCCCTAATTAAATCACGCGACGTAATTTGATCGTAGCTACTGTACGATTGCAAAGACTTATTTTTTAAATTAAAAATGGCCTGACATTTTTTTTAGATATGAAAGAATATCTAAATCTTAAGATATTTTTTTCTTATGTCTGGTATTTAAAGTTGAAATAAAAGAATGTCTAAATATTTTTGATTTTTTATTTGTAATTGTTTGTTGGAAATAAAGATATTAAAATAAAATGAGAACACAAAAAAAAAAAAAAGATTTTTGTAGCGGACTGAAGGCGTTTTTTATGGACAAATTATTTTTTTAGTGGTTTGAAGACATTAAAAGTAAAGCATCTTTTTATCGACAAGTAAATGTAAATATTTAGCCTCCACAAAAATATGTTAAAGAGGGGGTTAAAAATATTTACATTTACTTGTCGAAAAAACTGGAGGGTGTAAAATATCGCATTAACTTTTCGGGGAAAACGCCTTAAGCGCTGGTTGTTTTTCAGCAGGCACCGCTTCATATAAGGAATTCATTCGTGGTGAAGTTGTTTTTCGGCTATCACGCCTGCCGTTTTTAGGCCGTGACGCAATTAATATATTTTTTTAAATACGGATTTTTTGCCACTTTCGACAGTGCCTAGAATAAAATGTATTAAAAATGAATTACATGTGTAATATTATTTAGTTTTTTTTTTTTTACTCATCCTCATAATTTACTACTTTTCAACTTAGAAAAAAAGGTGCATATCTCATAAATGCGCTCTGGCCTCCTACCCTAAAAACATTAAGCGGTGTCTGCTGAAAATTCGACCTGTGCTACTCATGAACTCCCTAGTAGGTTAAAAGTATTTTTCCCGAAACGTTAAAGTGATATGAAAGCGATATTTTAAGCCGTCACCCCGAAGTTTTCTCGACAAGAAAATGTAAATGTATTACCCTCCTCACTCTTTAAAATATCTTTTAGCGTTTTGAAGGCGTTTTTTATTTAAAGTTTATTAAGTAGTCCTAAAACCAAGGAATATCTTAGTATAAATAGTGTGTCCTTAACATAAATTGAAAAAAAACTTTTAGGAAATGAAAGTTGATAATCTCAGCTTTAGTATAATATATTATATATATATATATATATATATATATATATATATATATATATAACACCCCAACAGACAGCAGCACTGAATTATAATAATTATATAATAAAAAATAATTGTATATTATATTTATAATTATAATTATAATTATATATATAATAATATAATTCAAATAATGAAGCCGGCTAGAAGGACAAATAAAGAAAGTACGGCGACAAACAAGATTATTAAAGAAAGGAAAAACGCAAATGCACAATCGATTGAACTGACTTTAGAAAGACAACAACAAATAAAACCGGAAAAAAAATCGAAAGGTTTCTTTCTTTATGATAAAAAAAACGGAATGGTCTATTATTTAGCTTAGGTGATGATACTCATAAGAAATTAAAAATAAGAATTTGGTGGATAGGCAACACCAGATAATCAGAATTATATTTTTTGAATTTCATCTTTCGATTTGGACTGTCTGATCTTTAACCATAGGGTGTTGCAAAATGATAACGGTCGTACATTTAAGGAAGGAGTATTATATATAGATAATATTAATGACTTGGTTTCCTCATTTGATCACGTTTTTAATTCATTTGCTCTTTGTAATGCTTGGTGTCTCTTGTGCCGCCGTCATTTATAGTCTGTGTAGCTCTTGTTTCGCATGGTTACTGTTTGAACCGTATTCATTTCGTTAAATCACGAATAAAGATTTAATATTGAATAATCCAGACAGATTATTCTATTAGAAATGTATTCATTAATATAAGCTGCTTAAAAGACTGACCAGATAAGAACATAATCCACCAAGGCACCCGCTCTGTCGACGAGGCTAGAATGGCTGAATATATACCCTTCAGGCAAATACACATCCCCCAAAAGAGTATCCTGGGTATAACATTAAACTGCATACAGTAGGAAAACTGAAATGCAGCCAGCCTCGTGCAGGATTTGAACTCAAATTTATTATTGTTGTATAGTAGCTAACACCCTTCAGCACTCTTCCAAATGGACTGGCTCATAGCCATAAAATAGCCTACGATTAAAGTAAATTAACTAGCTGAATGATATTCAGACTGACTTTGCTGCGTTGGCTATACCGAACTGACCCTCCTCTCTTTGTGTGAGTTTGTCTTGTTTATTTTTGTACTTATTTGTTCTGTGTTTGTATGTATCCGTTTATCACTGAATGCTGGTGCTTAATAAATGTGTTAAGCACAAGATTCATCTGTGTAACTTTTCCACCTCGCGCTATAACAACTATGTGCCCCTTTACTCGGGTATATAATTCGCGAGAGAGACAGTCGATTATGAGATGAGGGGCTCTTACTTGTTTCCTTGTCTGCTTGTTCTTGCTGCTAATTCGTCAAACATTTCCTCAAGGCTGTGATTGTTTATTCGTGTTGATTCTGTTGGACAGGTCATCTCTTGTTTTAATAAATTAACGAACCTTTGTTATTTTACTATAAAATGTTATTAAACAACCCCAGCGCACAAAACTGTGCATTGAGATGCGACTCTTGAAAGACATCGTCAAGTGGGTATTTGCCTCATACCCCACTTGAATGGGCTGGACACAAGGCCTCGTTTTAATGTGGGCCCACCCACAAGCCGAAGCTCATGTGTGGGAAAGAACAAAAATTGCGTCGTTGCCTGGGGGGGATAGCCCCCTGGGATCGATGCTATTATTAAACTCTCGACAAGTCCAGCGGCCGAAGCTCGCTGGACTCCCGGTGTTAACCGGAAAACCGAGTGTGCAATGAGTTTATAATAATAAAAAAAGACATCGTCAAGTGACTGGTCGCAACTGAAAATAAACTCTTACAATTGTCTCACGCTTCTATTGGCGCGCCCCCGGAAGGTTACACTCTGATGAGGCTTGGTGAATGTCCATGACCTGCAACACTCCACTTTGTACCTTACTTAGGCTAGACGAGCGTTCGGAGAGGCCCCCTCACATCAATCGGCTGGTCATGTCAAGCCCGAGCACCTATATGATTTTCTCAACCCTATTGCCCTTATGGCAGGCCCTAGCCCTTTTTATTATATGGGTGCTAGAAGGTGGTGGTTGAGGGTCTTCATGTCCTGGGTATGATGTTAAACTCTAACTGATGGTGAGGTTCCAGTTTTGGAGATCTGGGAATGTGGAGCACCCCTTCATCACCATTGCTCTCTGGTCCACTCTGACCCGGAGTGATAGTACCTGTTAGGGTTCCATCTATGGGTTAAATAGAAAAATGTTTTTATAAAAAATTGAGTATCCATTAAGAATGAATGAGGTTGATATGCCGTAAAACAAAACAAACAAACAAACAAAAAATCAAACTCTGGTTCAAAATTATCTAACTACAGTGCGTACATAATTCATAAGTTACCTATGAATTATGTAACAGATTCGCTGTGTATATTTCGTACGAGAATAACCATTATACTATGATCGCCTCTAACTGTAGGTTATATATGGCACAAGTCCACAAACATATGGAATAAAATAAGGATACAACCCACTAGACTAGCAATGTTTATCTAGACAAACTCGTTAACCATTGCATTACATCAAAGCTCTTTAAAACAGGTGTACCAGAACGATATATGTTGCATAGGGCCAAATTCAAGTTGCCGTAGTAGTCGTCGTTAGTGGTAGTTATAATCGTTAGTTCAGAAACAACATACTCAAGGCTTATAGTCACAAAGGGTTGTTTATTCCTTTCAGGCTCGTGGGTTCTTTTTCAGAGAGAAGGAATGATAGAAAGAAAGAAAGAGAGAGAGAGGAGGAGGGAGGGTATGGCTAAATTACTCTATCTTCTAACATAGTATCATGTTCTGTACTACTATCCCAAACCATCCGGGGAACCGGGAGCCACGTCTGAGTCCCACCAGAGCCCAGCCGAAAAAGGACCAATATTCTTCTTCTTCCGTTTCTCGTCCCGGGGACTTTATGAACACCCTGTATATATGAGTTGTTTCTTCGTGTTGATTCTGTTGGACAGGTCATCTCTTGTTTTGATAAATTAACGAGCCTTTGTTATTTTACTATATAATGTTATTAAACAACCCCAGCGCACAAAACTGTACTGATGCGACTCTTGAAAGACATGGTCAAGTGACTGGTCGCAACTGAAACTAAACTCGTACAATTGTCTCACGCTTCTATTGGCGCCCCCCGGAAGGTTACACTCTGAGGAGTCTTAGTGAATGTCCATGACCTGCAACACTCCACTGTCATCCGGTTCCGGTCAAAACCCGGAAATTCCGTTTTTATTTTTAAATCTATTTCCGGGGTCATTCTTCGGTCATTGCCGGCACCCCATTGTGTGTTTACTCTTCCAAATTTTAACCTTTGTTCTTATTCTTTTTCTTCTCCATCTCCAGAAATCCAAATACCGTTTTATTTTTCAATTACCAAATTCCCGGTAGACCATAATAATTACGCTACATCAGGTATTAATTAAGCGTTCTTGAGCTAGTATGAATATCGAGTTGTCATTACTTTAATATTTAATCGGGTGTTCCATCGTGGAGAAATTGTTAGCAAGATAGTATCGCAGATTCATTACAACTGAAAAGTGAGTTCGAACCTTGCTGCATGCCTCATACTTGTTACAAATCATACCCTAGATGAATGGGTTGGGTAAAATTTTTCTTTTTACTTTCATATCTAGTCTGCATAACTATTTATACATAGCTGGTGGAACATACTTATATAGATAAATGGTATATATACAGGGTGTTCATAAAGTCCTGCAACAGTTTTAAAATTGAAAACTTAATAACTCACGTTGTACAAATGAAAGTTCAACTTTTGTAGTTTTATTTTTTATGTATGTTTTGATTAATGCATTTGAAAAAAACTCTCTCTCTCTCTCTCTCTCTCTCTACCTATAATATATATATATATATATATATATATATATATATATTATATATATATATATATATATATATGTTGTAGATTTTCTACTACAATTCACGGTCAGGAAGAAGGGACGTGACTGTCCTGAAAATTCCTCGTCTAAATAAAAGAAACTCAAAAAAGATTACAGAGTTTTCTGATATTTATTCCTTAACTAACATATTATGGTAACAACATTAGCATAATATAGTACGTTAATGCTTCACACCTATTCCCAACCTGGTATATGTATTTCCAACAACGGATACAAATGCTAAAATACATCTCAATATATATATATATACCAATCCCTCCATACGAGCAGTCAATTTGTTTGATTTAACAGGTCTGAATTCGGAATTTTCCTTCTCCTATACTGGTTAACTAGCCAAGTCTACAGAATCAATCTGCCGTACTATTTACCTATAGCTGGAGCGAATAGCTGGAGTCATACCTTTACCAAGGGTATTAACGCTACATGAAATGAAACCTGCCTCGTCCAGTATTTGAACTCTGTTTGACGATTCCATTTCCAACGATTCTAACCATTACACCATCCGCTGCCATAGACAAATTGCATATAACTAAATCTAAGAAACAGAACCCATACTTGTTCCATATGCGATGTGAATATTTTAACTAAAAATCTGTCATTGTCTCAGGAGAAAGCAGACATCTTGGGATTTAGTCTCAGCAAGAAATGTCTTCGAGGAGAATACAAAATGTCCATTTTCTTTATCCACATAAAGATTTAGCTGTCCTTTTCAGGCAAAAACAGAAATCTGTTTGCTTCCTAACAGACATTAATGGACACATACATAAATTATGACACCAGAGGGCGTTTCACTATGAAGATAGTCGATAATGAAATATATGTAGAACAAAGAGATGGTTGATTGCTTAGTTGTTTTTTGGATTTTGCGTCATGTCTACCCTTCGCTTATTTCATTTTGTAAATTTAAGTCAACTTTAAAAAAAAAAAATTATTTTATAAATTTAAAGTCAATTTAAAAAAACAATTATATTTGTAAATTTAAAGTCAACTTTTTTTTTTAATTATTTTTGTAAATCTGAAGTCAATTTTTCAAAAAAAATTTTTTGTAAATTTAAAGTTAACTTTTTTTAAAAAGTTATTTTTGTAAATTTAAGTCAACTTTTAAAAAAAATTTTATTTTTGTAATTTAAAGTCACCTTTAAAAAAAAATTATTTTTGTAAATTTTAAAGTCAACTTTAAAAAAAATTATTTTTGTAAATTTTAAGTCAACTTTAAAAAAAAAATTATTTTTGTAAATTTAAAGTCAACTTTAAAAAAAAATTATTTTTGTAATTTAAAGTCAAACTTTAAAAAAAAATTAATTTTTGTAATTTAAAGTCAACTTTAAAAAAAAAATTATTTTTGTAAATTTAAAGTCAACTTTTAAAAAAAAATTAATTTTTGTAAATTTTAAATTTACAAAAATAATTTTTTTTTTTCAACTTTAAAAAAAATTATTTTTGTAAATTTAAAGTCAACTTTAAAAAAAAAATTTATTTTTGAAATTTAAAGTCAACTTTAAAACAAAAATTTATTTTTGTAATTTAAAGTCAACTTTAAAAAAAAAAATATTTTTGTAAATTTAAAGTCAACTTTAAAAAAAAAATATTTTTGTAAATTTAAAAGTCAACTTTTAAAAAAAAAAAATTTTTTTTGTAAAATTTTTAAAGTCAACTTTAAAAAAAAAAAATATTTTTGTAATTTAAAGTTCAACTTTAAAAAAATTTATTTTTGTAAATTTAAAGTCAACTTTAAAAAAATTTATTTTTGTAAATTAAGTCACTTTTAAAAAAATTATTTTTTGTAAATTTTAAGTCACTTTAAAAAAAATTATTTTTGTAAATTTAAAGTCAACTTAAAAATAAAAAAATGTTTGTAAATTAAAGTCAACTTTTTAAAAAAAATATTTTTGTAAATTCAAAGTGAATTTAAAAAAAAAATTTAATTGAAGTCAACTTAAAAAAAAAAAATTCTTTCAAAGTCATTTTTCCATTCAAGCCCTACTACATCTTGACATACTACACTCACCAGAGCCCATAATTTAAACATCGCCATCAGATGCAGTTAACCCTCATACCCAGGACACTAAGACCCTCAAACACTGATCTCTAGCACATGCATTTGGGGGTTTGCCATAAAAACAATAGGGTTCAGACAATATTTTGGGGTATATTGTCTAGTGTTGTTTATAGATTTTAATAACAAACACAAGATTTTTCTATTTTTTCTGAACTCATTTATTTTATTCCCTAAATAAAAATGCTGTGGAAAACAGACACTCATTATTGCATCTGTAATCTTCAAACACTCAACCCAGAAAATTATTTATTTTTTCATTCTTGTGGATATTCAAATATAACTCATTTCTTAAACAGATGTAAAAAGAGAACTTATTGTTGATCTATGTCAGGGGTTCCCGATCAGAGGTGCTGGCACCCCTGAGGGTGCAAGCATCATTCCACGGCGTGTGAGAGCGTCTGTTCAAAGTTAGTTTTTTTTTCTTTGCAATTAATATTATTATATTTTCATTCTTATTTCAGACTAGAAGCGCTACCCGGCGATAGATTTTTGCAAATTATTACAACTGAATAGCGAGTTTCGATCCTCGCAGGATGACCGATAGAATCACAACATAAAAAATATCTGATTTTAATCCGGCCTGGTGGGGGTCAGGGATTTTTTTTTCGTCAGAGTTAAGGAAATGAAATCACATAATGATATAGTAAGAATTTTAAATCAATGATTAACTATATTTTTTAAATAAATTATACATGACGCGATTTGCTAAAATTTCAAAATTAAATATTTCAAAGCCAAAAAAAAAAAAAATTAATAACTAAATCAAATTAAAGTAAAAGCAAAAAAAATAATACTTAAAAATCATTTTAGCGTCTGGGGTGGTGCACCATACCTACCATCAACATCCTTACTTAACCGCACAGATCCCTGTGCTAACTCATACGCGAGGGCCGCATTCGAACTAGGAACTTTGTGGTTTTCCAGCCGAACGCTCTAACGACTGAGCTAACCTGGCTCTTAACATACTTAATAGTATCATGCTAACAGCGTATTGAATCATAGAATTTTGGACTTTTCGAAATGCACTTCAGAATTCTCATCTCGATTTGTTTCCCGCGAAAGCAATGGGCATGAGGAGAAATTCCAACAGGACACATCTGTTATTCAAATGAGATGCAAACGAGATGTGAAGGTCACTTCAACCAAGAATGATGAGTGGCTCCCTACAATTGGATGTCATTTCAACTCAACCATCCAAAACATATCTGAAGATATATACTTTATATTTATTCGGTGATTCCCTATGGTCACTAAATTTCCTTGAATGTACATATATCATATATGATAACATATACATATATCAATATACTATATCATATATCAAACATATGTATATACATATATAGTTCGAATGTAAACTTTACGGCGATGGAATTCCTTCTGAAAAGGAGATCCTGGATCAGGCGATGTCAATTTTAACTAAAAGGGATGATTTATTGGCCACAATCCCTAATTATTCAGGATTATACAATGATAACTTGATTTACGAGTTAATTCGTTTCGGCTCGTAAGTCAATTTTTTTCCTATATCAAATGAATTTTCTCCATTGAATAAACTGAAATAGGATTAATTTGTTCCAGACGAATCCATAATTATTCAGTTTATACAATGTTACCTTGATTTACGAATTTAATTCGCGTTCGCTCGTAAGTCAATTTTTTTCCTATATCAAAATGAATTTTCTTCATTGAAATAAACTGAATACGATTAATTTGTTCGCAGACGGAAACCTTAATTATTCAGTTATAACAATGTTACCTTGATTTACGAGTTTAATTCGTTTTCGGACTCGTAAGTCCATATTTTCTGCCTATATCAAATGAATATTCTTGATTGGAAAATAAACTGAAATAACATTAATATGATCCGGCCACCCCACAATCAATAATTATTCAGTCATTCAATAGTACCTTGAATTACGAGTTTTTTCTTTCCGCTTGTAAAAGTCAATTTGCCTCGTATATCAATGAATGTTCTCCATTGAAATAAACTGAAATACCATTAATCTGTTCCCGCGCACCCTCCCATACGATCACTATTTATTCAGCTATACTAATGGTATCTTGATTAGCGAGTTTAATTCGTTTCGCACGTAAGTCATTTTCCTCGTATATGAAATCATTGTCCTCGTTGAATTAACTGAAATGCTATTATGGCTGTTGTCAGTTCGCCCTCCTAAAACACCCTCATTTTCTGCTATTTATTTTACCAAAGAAAATTATTTTTTATAAGATGATAATGAAAAATTACAGGGCAATAATACATTCTAATTAGCATTATATTTTTTAAACAATAATTAGTATTTTTCTTATTAAAAAAAAATACACAAATGAGGTGTTTTTTAGGAGGGGACTGACACAGATTCAATAGCATTTCAGTTAATTTCAACGGGGAAACAATGATTTCATATACGAGGAAAATGACTTCGTGCGAAAGAAATTAAACTCGGTAATTCAAGATACGCATAGTTGCTGAATAATAGGGATTCGGTGGGAAGGGTGCCGGAACAGATTAATGGTATTTCAGTTTATTTCAATGGAGAACATTCATTTGATATACGAGGAATTGGGGGACTTACAAGCGGAAAGAAATAAACTCGTAATTCAAGTACTATTGATGACTGAATATATTATTGTTTGTTGGGGGGTGCCGGATCATATTAATGGTAAAATTTCAGTTTTATTTCAATCAAGAATTTCATTTGATTATAGGGAGAAAATGACTTACGACGAACGAATTAAAACTCGTAATCAAGGTAACATTGTAATAACTGAATAATTAGGTTTTCGTCTGGAATCAAATTAATCGTATTTCATTTATTTCAATGAAGAAAATTACATTTGATTAGGAAAAAAATTGACTTACGAGCGAACGAAATTAAACTCGTAAATCAGTAACATTGTATAACTGAATAATTATGATTCGTCTGGAAACAAATTAAATCCGTATTTCAGTTTATTTCAATGAGAAAAATTCATTTGATATAGGAAAAAAATTGAGCTTACGAGCGACGAATTAAACCTCGTAATCAAGTTATCATTGTATAACTGATAATTGGGATTTGTTGGCAATAAATATCCTTTTTATGTTAAATTGGACATCGGCTGATCCAGGATCTCCTTTCAAAAGGATTTCCACTCGCGTAAAGTTTACATCGAACTATATATGATTATATTACATATGTTTTGATATTGATATATGTATATGATATCTGTATATGTATTCATATATGATATAGTGTACATTCAAGGGAAATTTAGGGTGACCATAGGGAATCACCGATAAATATAAAGTATATATCTTCAGATATGTTTGGATGTGTTGAGTTGAAATGACATCCATTGTAGGGAGCCACTGCATGCATCTTCAGGTTGAAGTGACTTCTACAATCTCGTTTGCATCTCATCTTGAATAACAGATGTGTCTGTTGGAATTTCTCCTCATGCCATTGCTTTCGCGGAAACAAATTCGAGATGAGAATTCTTGAAAGTGCATTTCGAAAAATGTCCAAAATTCTATGATTCAATACGCTGTTAGGCAATGATACCTATTAAGTATGTTAAGAGCCAGGTTAGCTCCAGTCGGTAGAGCGTTGGCTGGAAACCACACAGTTCCTAGTTTCGAATGCGGCCCTCGCGTATGAGTAGCACAGGGTCTGTGCGGTTAAGTAAGAGTTGATGGTAGGTATGGTGCACCACCCCAGACGCTAAAATGATTTTTAAGATTATTTTTTTTTGTTTTACTTTAATTTGATTTAGTTATTTAATTTTTTTTTTTTTGGCTTTGAAATATTAATTTGAAATTTAGCAAATCGCGTCATGTATATTTTATTAAAAAATATAGTATCTTGATTTAAAATTTCTTACTATATATTATGTGATTTCATTTTCCTTTACTCTGACGAAAAAAAATCCTGACCTCCACCAGGCCGGATTAAAATCAGATATTTTTTATGTGGTGATTCTTATCGTGCATCCCTGCGAGTGATCGAACTCGCTATTCAGTTGTAAATAGTTGCAAATCTATCGCCGGTAGCCGCTTCTAGTCCTGAAATAAAGAAATGAAAATATAAAATAATATTAATTGCAAAAGAAAAAAAAACCTAACTTTGACAGACGCTTTCTCACACGCCGTGAAATGATGCTTGCACGCCTCAGGGGGTGCGCAGCACCTCTTGATCGGGAACCCCTGACTATGATCAACAATAAGTTCTCTTTTACATCTGTTTAAGAAATGAGTTATTATTTGAATATCCACAAGAATGAATAAAATAATATGTTTTCTGGTGTTGAGTTGTTTGAAGATTACATGATGCAATATGAGTGTCTGTTTTCGCACAGCATTTTATTTAGGGATAAAATAATGAGTTCAGAAAAATAAGAATCTTGTGTTTGTTATTAAAATCTATAAACAACACTAGACAATATACGCAAAATATTGTTGAACCCTATTGTTTTAATGGCAAACCCCAATGCATGTGCTAGAAGATCAGTGGTTTGAGGGTCTTAGTGTCCTGGGTATGGAGGTAACTGCATTGATGGCGATGTTTAAATTATTGGGGCTCTGCGTGAGTGGTAGTCATTGTCAGGATGTATATGGGCCTGAATGGAAAAATGACTTGAAAGAATTTTTTTTTTTTAAGTTGACTTCAAATTAAATTTTTTTTTTTAAATTCACTTTGAAATTTACAAAATAATTTTTTTTAAAAAGTTTGACTTTAAATTTACAACATTTTTTTATTTTTAAAGTTGACTTTAAATTTCCCAAAAATAATTTTTTTTTTAAGTTGACTTTATTTACAAAAATAATCTTTTTTTTAAAGTTGACTTTAAATTTACAAAAATAAATTTTTTTTTAAAGTTGGACTTTAATTTACAAAAAAAATTTTTTTTAAAGTTGACTTTAAATTTAACAAAAATATTTTTTTTTTAAAGTTGACTTTAACTTTACAAAAAATAATTTTTTTTTTTAAATTGACTTTAAATTTACAAAAATATTTTTTTTTAAGTTGACTTTAAATTTACAAAAATAATTTTTTTTAAAGTTGACTTTAATTTACAAAAATAAATTTTTTTTTAAAGTTGACTTTAATTTACAAATAAATTTTTTTTAAAGTGACTTTATTTACAAATAATTTTTTTTAAAAGTGAAAAAAAAAAATTATTTTTGTAAATTTAAATTTACAAAAATAATTTTTTTTTTTAAAGTTGACTATAAATTTACAAAAATACATTTTTTTTTTAAAGTTGACTTTAAATTTACAAAAATAATTTTTTTTTTAAAGTTGATTTAAATTTACAAAATAATTTTTTTTTTAAAGTTGACTTTATAATTTACAAAAATATTTTTTTTTTAAAGTTGACTTAAAATTTACAAAATAATTTTTTTTTAGTTGACTTTAAATTTACAAAAATAATTTTTTTTTTAAAGTTGACTTTTAAATTACAACAATAATTTTTTTTAAAAGTTGACCTTAAATTTACAAAATAACTTTTTAAAAAAAGTTAACTTTAAATTTACAAAATATTTTTTTTTGAAAAGTTGACTTGCAGATTTAGCAAAAATAATTAAAAAAAAAGTTGCTTAAAATTAGCAAATATAATTGTTTTTTTTAAATTGACTTTAAATTTATAAAAATAATTTTTTTTTTTAAAGTTGACTTTAAATTTACAAATGAATAAGCGAAGGTAGACATGACGCAAAATCAACAAACAACTAAGCAATCAACCATCTCTTGTTCAGCATATATTCATATCGACTATCTTCATTAGTGGAAACGCGCCTCTGGTGTCATAATTTATGTATGTGTCCATTAATGTCTGTTAGGAAGCAAACAGATTTCTTGTTTTTTGCTGAAAAGGAAGCTAAATCTTTAAATGTGGATAAAAGAAAATTGGACATTTTGTATTTCTCCTCGAAACATTTCTCTTGCTGGAGACTAAATCGCAAGACTGTCTGCTTTCTCCTGAGACAATGACCGATTTTTTAGGTTAAAATATTCACATCGCATATGGAACAAGTATGGGTTCTGTTTTCTCTAGATTTAGTTCATATGCAATTTGTCTATGGCAGCGATGGTGTAATGGTTAGAATCGTTGGAAAATGGATAATCTGTCAAACAGAGTTAAATAATGGACGAGGCAGGTTTCATTGCATGTAGGCGTTAATACGCTGCTTGGTAAAGGTATGACTCCAGCTTTACGTCCAGCTAAGGTAAATAGTAGGCCAGATTGGATTCCTGTTAAGCCTTGGCTAGTTAACGCAGTATAGGAGAAGGAAACTTCCGAATTCAGACCTGTTAAATCAAAACAAATTGACTGCTCGTATGGAGGGTTGGGTTAATATATATATATTTGAGATGTATTTTAGCATTTGTATCGCGTTGTTTTGGAAATACATAATACCAAGGTTTGGGAATCAGGTGTGAAGCATTTAAGCGTACTATTATATGCTAATGTTTGTTACCATAATATGTTAGTTAAGGAATAAATAATCAGAAACTCTGTTAATCTTTTTTGAGTTTCTTTTTATTTACGACGAGGAATTTTCGGACAGTCAGCGTCCCTTCTTCCCTAGACGTGGAAATGTCAGTAGAAAATGCTACAACATATATATAATATATATACATATATATATATATATATATATATATAATTATATATTATATATATATAATATGGTAGAGAGAGAGAGAGAGAGAGAGAGAGTTTTTTCAATGCATTATCAAAACATATCATAAAAAATAAAACTAAAAAGTTGAACTTTCATTGTAGAACGTGAGTTATTAAGTTTTCAAATTTTAAACTGTTGCAGACTTTATGAACACGGCCTGTATATATACATTTTATCTATATAAGTAATGTCCTACCAGCTTGTATTAAAATAGTTATGCAGACTTAGATAGAAAGTAAAAAGAAAATTTTTACCAACCCATTCATCTAGGGTATGAATTTTGTAACAAGTATGAGGCATGCAGCAAGGTCGAACTCCCTTTTCATTGTATGAATCTGCGATACTATCTTGCTACAATTTCTCCACCGATGGAACACCGATTAAATATATAAAGTAATGACAACTCGATATTCATACTAGCTCAAGAACGCTTAATTAATACTGATGTAGCAGTAATTATTTATGGTCTACCGGGAATTTGGTAATTGAGAAAATAAACGGTATTTGATTTCCTTGAGATGGAGAAGAAAAAGAATAAGAACAAGGGCTTAAAATTTGGAAAGAGTAACACACAATGGGTGCCGGCACACTCGACCGCACGCACTCGCACGCCACATCGCATTTAAAAATAAAAACGGAATTTCCGGCTTTTGACCGGGAACCATGACAGTGGAGTGTTGCAGGTCATGGACATTCACTAAAAGCCCTCCTCAGAGGTAACCTCCGGGGGGCGGGCGCCAATAGAAAGCGTGAGACAATTGTCGAGTTTAGTTTTCAGTTGCGACCAGTCACTACCATGTCTTTCAAGAGTCGCATCAGTACAGTTTTGTGCGCTGGGGTTGTTATACATTATATGTAAATAACAAAGGCTCGTATTTATCAAAACAAGAGATGAACCTGTCAACAGAATCAACCGAAGAAACAACTCATATCATACAGGGTGTTCCATAAGTCCCGGACGAGAACGGAAGAAGAAGAATATTGGTCCTTTTTTCGGCTGGCTGCTCTGGTGGGACTCAGACGTGGCTCCCGGTTTCCGCCGGATCTTTGGGATAGTAGTACAGAACATGAATACTAATGGTTAGAAGATAGAGTTAATTCCTAGCCATCACCCCTCTCTCCTTTTCTTTCTTTCTTTCCTATCATCTCTTCTCTCTGAAAAAGACCCACGAGCCTGAAAGGAATAACACCCTTTGGTGACTATAAAGCCTTGAGTATCGTTGTCTTCTGTGACTACACCGATTATAACTACCACTAACGGCCGACTACTACGGCCACTTGAATTTGGCCCTATGCCAACATTATCGTTCTGGTACACCTGTTTTAAAGAGCTTTGTGTAATGCAATGGATTAACGAGTTTGTCTAGATAACATGCTAGTCTAGTGAGGTGGTTGTATCCTTTTTCTATTCGCCATATGTTTGGACTTGTGCCAATATACTACAGTACGAGGCGCATCATAGTATACATGGTTCTTTCGTAGCGAATAATACACAGCGAATCTGTTAGCAAATTTCCATAGGTAACTTCATGAAATTATGTACGCACTTGTCAGTTCTAGATAATTTTGAACGCAGAGTTTGATTTTGTTTTGTTTGTTTGGTTTGTTTTACGGCATATCAACACTCATTCATTCTATGATTACTCAATTTTTATAAAACATTTTCTTATCTTAACGCATAGATGAACGCCTAACGGTACTATCACTCCGGGTCGAGTGGACCAGAGAGCAATGGTGATCGAAAGGGGTGCTCCACATTTCCAGATCTCAAAACTGCGAACCTGACATCAGCTTCACGAGTCTTACCATCATACCACGACATGACACGACTCACCCCACTTCTAGCACCCATCATATAAAAAGGGCTAGGGCCCTGCAATAAGGGCAACTAGGGTTGAGAAAATCAATATAGTGCTCGGCTCTGACATCGCAGCCGCATTGTGTGAGGGGCCTCTGCCGAACGCTCGTCTAGGCGCTAAGTAGAGGTACAACGTGGACGTGTTGCAGGTCATGGACATTCACAAGCCTCCATCAGAGTGTAACCCTTCGCGGGGGCGCGCAATAGGAAGCGTGAGACAATTGTAAGATTTATTTTCAGTTGCGAACCAGTCACTTGCGATGTCCTTTTTTTTATTATTATAATCATTTGCACCTCCGTTTTCCGGTTAACACAGGGAGTCCAGCGCGCCTTCGGCCGCTGACCCTTGCTCGACGATTTTCATAATGCATCGACTCCAGGGGGCTATCCCCAGGCAACGACCGCAATTTTTCGCTTCCTTCCCACACATCGCGCCCTTTCCGCTTGCTGGCGCCTGCGGCCCACATTAAACGAGCTTGTGTCCACCATTCAAGTGGGCGTATGAGGCAATACCCCACATTGACGATGTCTTTCAGAGTCGCATCTCAATGTCACAGTTTTTTGTAGGGGGGGGGGGGGGGGGGGGCGCTGGGGTTGCTTTAATAACATTTTATAGTAAAATAACAAAGTTTCCTTAATTTATTAAACACAGAAGATGACCTGTCAACAGAATCACACGAATAACAATTCCACAGCCTTGAGCAAAATGTTTGACGAATGTAGCAGCAAGAACAAGCAGACAAGGAACAAGCTAAGAGCCCCTCATCCTCATATCGCACTGTCTCTCTCGCGAATTCTACCTCCCGAGAAAGGGCACATAGTTGTTCTATACGCGCGAGGTGAAAAGTTAGCACCAGATGAATGCTTTGCTTCACATTTATTAAGCACCAGCATCAGTGATAAAGGATACCATACAAACCAGACACATTAAGTACAAATAACCCCAAGACAAACTCACACAAAAGAGAGGAGGTCAGTTCGGTATACGCCAAACGCAGCAAAGTCAGTCTGAATATATTCAGCTAGTTAATTTACTTTAATCGTAGGCTATTTTTATGGCTATGAGCCAGTCCATTTTTGGACGTAGTGCTGAACGGGGTGTTAGCTACTATACAACAATAATAAATTGAGTTCAAATCTGCACGAGGCTGGCTGCATTTCAGTTTTCCTACTGTAGCCAGTTTAATGTTATACCAGGATACTCTTTTTTGGGGGATGTGTATTTGCCTGAAGGTATATATTCAGCCACTTCTAAGCTCGTCCGACAGAGCGGGTGGCCTTGGTGTGATATGTTCTTATCTGGTCAGATCTTTTAAGCAGCTATATTAATGAATACATTTTCTAATGAATAATCTGTCTGGATTATTCAATATTAAATCTTTTATTCGTGATTTAACGAAAATGAATAGCGTTCAAACAGTCACCATGCGAACAAGAGCTACACAGAACTATAATGACGGCGGCAGCAAGAGACCCAAGCATTACAAGAGCAAATGAATTAAAACGTGATCAAAATGAGGAACGCAAGTCATTAATATATCTATATACTTCATACTCCTTCCTTAAATGTACGACGTTATCATTTTGCAACACCCTATGGTTAAAGTCAGACAGTCCAAATCGAAAGATGAAAATTCAAAAATATTAATTCTGATTTCTGGTGTTGCCCTATCACCAAATTCTTATTTTTTAATTTCTTATGAAGTTCATCACCTAAGGCTAAATAATAGACATTCCGTTTTTTTTTATCATAAAGAAAGAAACCTTTCGATTTTTTCCGGTTTTTATTTGTTGTTGTCTTTCTAAAAGTCAGTTCAATCGATTGTGCATTTGCGTTTTTCCTTTCTTTAATAATCTTGTTTGTCGCGTACTTTTCTTATTTGTCCTTCTAGCCGGCTTCATTATTTGAATTTATATTATTAATATATAATTATAATTATAATTATAAATATATATACAATTATTTTTTATTATATTAATTATTATAATTCAGTGCTGCTGTCTGTTGGGGTGTTATATATAATATATTATATATATATATATATATATATATATATATATATATTATATTATACTAAAGCTGAGATTTATCACTTTCATTTCCTAAAAGTTTTTTTTCAATTTATGTTAAGGACAACACTATTTATACTAAGATATTCCTTGTTTTAGGAACTACTTAATAAACTTTTAAATAAAAAACGCCTTTCCCTTCAAAACGCTAAAAGATATTTTAAAGAGTGAGGAGGGTAATACATTTCATTTTCTTGTCGAGAAAACTTCGGGGGGTGACGGCTTAAAATATCGCTTTCATATCACTTTTAACGTTTCGGGAAAAATACTTAACCTACTAGGGAGTTCATGAGTAGCACAGGTCGATTTTCGCAGACACCGCTTAATGTTTTTAGGGTAGGAGGCCAGAGCGCATTTATGAGATATGCACCTTTTTTTCTAAGTTGAAAAGTAGTAAATTATGGGGATGAGTAAAAAAAAAAAAACTAAATAATATTACACATGTAATTTCATTTTTTAATACATTTTATTCTAGGCACTGTCGAAAGTGGCAAAAATCCGTATTTAAAAAAATATATTAATTGCGTCACGGCTTAAAAACGGCAGGCGTGATAGCCGAAAACAACTTCACCACGACTGAATTCCTTATATGAAGCGGTGCCTGCTGAAAAACAACCAGCGCTTAAGGCGTTTTCCCGAAAAGTTAATGCGCTATTTTACACCTCCAGTTTTTTTCGACAAGTAAATGTAAATATTTTAACCCCCCTGCTTTAACATATTTTTGTGGAGGCTAAATATTTACATTTACTTGTCGATAAAAGATGCTTTACTTTTTGTCTTCAAACACTAAAAATAATTTGTCCATAAAACGCCTTCAGTCGCGCTACAAAAATCTTTTTTTTTTTTTTGGTTCTCATTTTATTTTAATATCTTTATTTCCAACAAACAATTACAAATAAAAAATCAAATATTTAGACATTCTTGTTTATTTCAACTTAATACCAGCATATAAAGAAAAATATCTTAAGATTTAGATATTCTTTCATATCTAAAAAAAATGTCAGGCATTTTTTAATTTAAAAAATAAGTCTTTGCAATCGTACAGTAAGCTACGATCAAATTACGTCGCGTGATTTAATTAGGGGCTATATGATCAAAGAAACGTAAATATTTTTAACTTTATATTTTAAAATCTTGCAAAAAAGAAATAATGAAATAAAGAGTTTATTACAAAGAAAAACAGTTATTTCAAGTATCACATTATCACCGCGGGGAGAAATTGCCCCACCGTTATTTTGAAAATTAAGTAAAACAGTCATTTTTTTCCGTTTTTTTTTTTCTTTTAAAACAGCGTCAGTTCCTTTATTGATAGTTTTTAGCAGAATCAGTATTTATGGTTCTTTAACTTTAAAAAACTACCGTATAGAAACTTATAATAATCTTCTGATTAATTATTCAGACCCTTATCTTTATGAAAAAAAGTAAAAATCATTTTCGTGGGTTTTCATTTTTAATATTTCATAAAAATGAAATATGAGGGGGTAAACTCGTAAGCAAACTGTTCACAATGTATGGTTGTTTATCATCGATCCTATCATCACATTTGACGAGTTTATGTGGCGACTGCAAACGGTATTCGCCTTGTACAAGTAAATCAAAAATTTAATATTTTCGTAGCAGCTAAATTTACGTTGTACAATGTGCAAATTAGTGGTACTGTGATACTGTGGTTGAAGACGAACATGGTCAGAATAAATAAATAAATAAATAAGAAGAGAAATAAGTTAAGGTCCGGCATAAGTAAAAGGGGTGGGTGGCTGACCTTTTTACGAATCCAAAGATTAGGTCGTAAAGTTTAAAGAGACTGTATGCTCACCATGAAATGGGAGCACTTGGTGATAATATCTTAGGCACCCCAGGTATTAAAAGCAAAAAGAATTTTTTTTAGGAGAATTTCTCTTTGAAAATTAATGATCAGCATATTGAAGACGGATTGTCTGGAAAAATATTTGAGTACTTTAATTTTAAGGGTTAATGGCGACTCGAAGTCTGCGATTTATTTAAGTCTGTGCCATTTGTGTGGTCCTGAGAAGATGGTTTGGGGTAGGGAAATTTGACATAAATACAACTAAAGCTCGAGCCCTAAGTTAGTTAGAACGCGGGGATCGGAAGGGTTTAAGTTGCGCCAGTAAGAGTTACAACTCGCCGTTGAAGTGTCAAGATCGCCGGTAGGGGTAGACAGTAGCAGCCAGCGAGTATCACACACCCCTTCTTCCATGTGTCTTGTTTACACTTGTTTGTTGTTGTTGTTTTGTTTCTTAATCCTTGGTGAGTGCCTGTTTTCCGACTCGTGCTTTAAATCGCGGCCAGTACATAATTCACACGTTGGGGATCTAGACCAGTACATCGAAAGAGCAGAGTGCAGAACAGGTCGTCTCACAGTACCCACTAATTTGCCCTCTGAAACCCCTATATTTAACACATGAAACTTGCATAAGGTTAATATTATCTTGAAAATTCTTTGTCCATTCGAAAGAAGGAACATTTTTTAAATCCTGATGATTTTTAAAAATTTTCCAGTGTACGGAAATAAGAAAATTATGAACGAGAAAGCAATGTCTACATTTTTGCACGGTTAAATCAAATTGATTTAACGTAGACCAATAAAAGCTATGACATGATGCTTTTTAAAAAATTCCATGAAAACTCAATTAATTGTCAGATTGTCACGAAAATTTCCATAATTACATAATGAAAAAATGTTTAAAAAGGTTTTTCTAAAATTTATCAGGGGAAATATTTTACGAGGTCTACACCTACTATTTTATTTTATGAATATGAAAAAATGAACCATAAAAGAAACACATTTTCAATTTTTTTTTCTGTAAAGATAAGAGACTCATATTTATCAGAAGGTTATTATAAGATTATATACAGGAGTTTTTTTTTTTTTTTTAGTTAAAGAACCATGATATACGATTCTGCTAGAATATATGAATAAAGAAACTGACCCAGCTGTAAAATAAACGGACTGTTTTACTTATTTTTCAAGATAACGGTGTCTTGTTCTTCGTTTAAATAAAAAAACATCTAATATTTTATTTTTTTTGTTAATTAATTGTTGGAAATAAATATATGAAAATAAAATAAAAATCGCGAAAGAATGTTTTTAATTTTTATTTCTATTTGAATGTCGAAAAAAAAAATGAGAATACCGAAAAAAATTTTTTTAGCGGATTGTAGCGTTTTTATCGACAAATTATTTTTTTGTGTGGTTGAAGGCGTTAAAAGTAAGTCATTTTTTCATCGACAAAGTAAATGTAAATATTTAGTCCAATCCATAGAATATTTCAAAGAAAAAGGGAGATATTTTTTATTATTTTTTGGTTCTATCAAGACCTATGGCCATTTCTATATTTCTTAAGGTGGTAACGCACTTTTCTTGTAAGTCATGATTTGTTTTTTATCACCAAAAATACCGCAAATATGGTCGATATAGCGTAGAGCAAAACAACCTGACTTATTAAAAAAGGATGTCTACGAATCTAGAATTAGTAGCTTCGATTCAGTCTAAAAAGTATTTAAAAAACACTATTTGCCTAGTGTTACTGAGTATCCACGGAAATAAGAGATTCCTGCAAAATAAAGACCCGCGTTATTTTTCAGAATGATTAATATAATCCTCCAAGTAAACAATGCCTAGTTGAGAGCAATAACATTCCAGAGGATGGTGATATGATTATTTTTTTTAATGAATTGTCGTTCATGAATTTTTGATTTAACGACATTTAATCGTAGATAAATGTAGAATGTTTCCCGTAATTTCTGTTTATTTAGAAATTTCGTATTTTCTACTTCTTAATATCGTTTTTTCGATATATATATATATTTACGCAAACCCGCTCACCACGGTTTAAATTCAGAGTTTTTCCTTCTCCTAGACTGGTTACCTAGCCAAGGTTAAAGAGCGCCAGTATGCCCTACTATTTATCATGAGCTGGAGGGAGAGTAGGATTCATACCTTTCCGAAGGGTATTAGCGCAAAGTGAAATGTAATTACCACACCAGGATTTAAACTCGGGGCGACGTTTCATTTCCCATGACTTTAACCTATTACACCACGCGCTTCCTACTTTTCGTTTTTTTCGATATATGAAGAATAAGAGCATCCCCCCCAAAATAAGACTATTGATATATTTCTGAGTGGAGATTAACACAAGCCCTGTTTTATTTTCGGGAAAATACGGTATTTCGTTTGTTTCAACTTGAAATAAACCAGAACCTTTTTAAATATTTCCGTATCTGTTCATTGAACTACATAGTTTAAAAGAACATCAACAGAAAGTGCGTCAGTGAAACGCATTCGTATTCAGAATTAAATTAGCAATTTTTAGATCGCGTTTTTCTCAGCATCGTCTGGCGGGAATTCACGTCCTCTACACTAGAAATTCACCTCGCTTATTATTCCGGGGTTCTTTTTTTTCTCCATTAATCGCAATAATCAACAATTGATACTGTCAGTTTTAACTCTTTCATGGCCCAAACGTAGATAACAATAAAAATAAAACATAAAACATAAATAAAACTAAATATTAAAAGCAAATAAAATAAAACCATTAAAACAAATAAAACTAAAACCATTAAAACAAATAAAAGATAAAACCATTAAACAAATAAAATAAAACCCATTAAAACTAAATAAAAATAAAACCATTTCTGTCTAGAATTACAAAGAAAGAAAGACAAACAAAAATAAACAGACAAACAAACAAACAAACCGGTCTTTCCTTTTCCTTTTAGAGGTCCATCACAGATGACAATGACGTCACTCCATCTTTTCAACAGTTGTGACCACTGGTGGCTAGTTAGTCTAATTCTGGTCTTGCAGATGCAAGTCACACATACATTACAAGGGATTTCCCATCTTTTTAGTTTGTTCATATATTTCATATCGACTATATTTATTAGTGAACCGCACCTCTGGTGTCATAATTTATTTATGACTCATTAATGGAAGCAAACAGATTTCGTTGTTTTGGCCAGAAAAAGACAGCTAAGTCTTTATGTGGATAACAGAAATGGAAAGTTATATATTTTCTGAAGAGATCTTTTGCTGAGTCGGATCCCAATATGCGCTGCTTTCTTCTTTTGGAAATGATAGATCTTTGGTTAAAATATTCACATCGCAATATGGAACCAATGTAAAGTTCCGTTTTCTAGATTTAGTTATTATACTTTCTTTTAGAAGTCGTCGCAGACAACGTTGACGTCACTCTATCTCTTCACCGGTTGTGGACATCTGATAGCTAGTTAGTACAATTCCGATTGCAGGTGCGGTTACACACATTGCAAAGGAAATTCCCATCTTTATTTGGTGCTTCATGACGACGAACACGTTTGTCGATTTGGCGGCCTGTTAAAACTCAATATTTGTGCCGCTTAGCTCCCGTCGACAGGCCTGCTCACCAACCGCTGTCTTTTTGGAGCCTATATTTTCACGCTTGTTAGGCAGCGATGCACCTGTTTTCGCTTATGAATATTAACTAATATTAATACTAACTCAGGTGTAATTTAAAACAAATAAAGAGCAAGAAGTCTTTTTTGTTTCTTTTAAATAGACTCATGCGAAATGTCGATGCCAGCCATTAAATGCTTTGTTTTCTTGGTTAATGGCTTATCAGCTTTCTTGGTTTGTATTACAAGGATTCCGGACTGTTTTCCTCATTTTAATTGATTCGATATGAAGACTCCGAGTTTGACAAAAAAACACTCGTAGAAGGCCGGAGCGCATATCGGCCGAACGTTGTGTATATAACAATAAAGACGAACACAACAGTACGAACAATCAAAATAAAACAAATTTATAGCCTCATATAAATAAATCAGATAAGAAACACATGAAGAAGGTCGGAAGTACTTCGTTGCTGCATAATATAGCGCTATAAAGATGAGGACACCAGTCCGAAATGCGAAATAATACAAATTATCAGCCTCTCTAAATAATTAATAACAAATGGCACTTTTGTTGGTTATTTATTGCAAGACATCGCTTGTAGAAGAAGATTAGTGTACTATTTAACTATAGTCGGGTCGATGAAGGGGCTTATACTTTTCTCAATTATTAGTCGAAAGGTAACGTAATAACGCGATGGTTATTAAGAATTTGATCTAACTCAATTTCTTCAAACTATTTTTTTTATTTAGCAGCATAGATGGAATTACGGTATTAGCACTTCGGGTCAGGGTGGACGCTGGGAAGTATTGGCAATAAAGGGTAGCTCCAACTCCCCAGAGTTCCAGCATTGGAACTTCAATATCAGTATACAGTTTAAAAGGTCATAACAGGAGACTTAAGACCCTCGGCACGTATTCTAGGACATATATGATATAAAAATGAAGGTTTGCTAAAAGGGTAATAGCAATCGGAGCAATCGTATAGGTGATAGGGCTTAACGTATACAGTCGTTTGATCGGAGGCGGCCTCTCCGTAACCGCACGTTCTAGTTTAAAATAATGCCAAAGTTTGAAGTGTTGAATGTCAGCACCAGGATTCCATCCTTAAGCATTACGGTGATCAGCCTGCGGCTACTGGTGGTCTTGCATTGGGGAGTGATTTTATCCTTTGCAGAGGTATGTCGGTGTATCATTCTGCCCAGTCAACAGAGCAGTCTGCAGTTGAACGTTAAATTTTAATACTACACTACCCATTACAAAAATGATAAGCAGTGCCTTTCATTGTATAACCATTTTTTCAAGGGCCAATTCTCTTACGCTGTTTCGTTTAGGATTATAAGATGGAGAATTATTTTTGACTAGGTTTATAATCACATGGCCTTTTTTCTAGTTTCTTAAATTGATTCGCCAATAATAACATTATGGTCAGTTCACAATGAAAGCACCAGTTGCTCACTAGATAACCAAGTTAAGCAGCGATGAAGGCAGGTTCAATCACTTAGATTGGGTGAGCGCATTTAAGCAAAGCAGGTACTGTTAAGTTCAACTGGATCCTTTGTTTTATGAAATGACGTTATTCACATTGAAATTGATCGAAAGAAGTTGAATATGCGGAAACAATCAACAATTGCTTTCATGCTTGAAAGAGAGAATGGCCAAATTAATGGGGGATCAGTTTATGATGTGGCAAATAATATTATTTCATTTTCGACGTTACACGCATTAAGCAAACTCTTTTCTTTGTGGTCGTTGAAGAACTTCGTTCAGAAATGCCTGAATATTGAATGCTATTGTAGAACCGTTTGAGTAGATCAATGATACCTACCCCTTGTATACTCATGGAACTTGGTTTACAATCTTCCTAATAATCGACAGAAAATTTTTTAATCGATCTAAAATAACGGCACCTATTGTTGTTGTA
>CM042150.1:28453216-28471626 GCA_023376005.1 Doryteuthis pealeii | reverse complement strand
ATAATATTATATGTATATATAATATATATATATATATTGATATAGTATAATTATTATATAATAATTGTTATGAAAAATATTTAAAGAACATATATATAATATAATATTCATATATATATATATTATATTATATTATTTAAGAAAAATATTTTAAGAAAATAATATATAAATAATTATAAATTTATTAATATATATATATAATATATATATTGTCTTAAAAATATTTTTCATAAAATTATATCTTAATTATATATATATTATATATATATATATATATATATAATATATTTATATATATATTTATTGTTCTTAAAGATATTTTATAAAAATTAGTATTTATTTTATAAATTATACTATATTATATATATATATATATAATAAATATATATGGTGTGGTGTGTGTGTATGGTGTGGTGTGTGTGTGTGTCAATATATATATTATATATATATATATATATATATACAAGGTGTGTCAAAAAGAGTGACCTTAAATATACATTGATAATATATTTTCATAAAATAAAGAATGAAGAGGGAAAACAAACAATTCACTGGATAAAAAAAGATTAAACGCTTCAGAGGATTACTAAGTGTGATGAGCACTCTGAAGGAGAGAACAACGTCATTGACATAGAAAAACAATGGTTTCTGTTTTTAGCGGTACTAAATTATTATCGCTAATTAGTTTTTGGAGTTGTTTACGAGACTCGAATATTTCACTTTACGTGAGTAGAGTTATTCGGAGAATGTGTGGAACAATGATGCGCTACAGGAACTTTCCCCATTAAAAACACAATCATCTCTCTGAACGGTATAGAGTTTTGCATCTTTAATAGTACTGTTGGGAACTCACACACCTTACGGAATCAAAGAATTTTGCCTTAATGACATTTAAAACTTGTTATGGGTTATTTAATGCCGCAGCGAGAGTCAAGAGCATTATCATATACAGGTGTCTGATAAAAAGTACCACATGATCGAGATTTACTAAGAATGAAAGAACTGAAAACGATACTTTTTTCCAGAATACAAGGTGAAAAACGAGTTGAAGCTGTACCCAGATAAAATGAGAATGAATGGAACGTCCAGAATACCGCAAGAAACTACCTGAAAATCATGAAGAATGTTTTTGTCTTACCTGATTAAATAACTTTCGCAAATAACATTATAAATATATATTATATATATATATATATATATATATATTTATGACAGATATATTTTCTATTACACAAGTTATTATGTATTTATAAATATGTGCATCTGTATTAACTGTGCATTAATGTGAATCAGTACACAGATAACCTCTATTCGTTTATATATATATATATATATATATATATATATATATATATATATATATATAAGCTGTGTCATAAAAGTGCCGAGTTTGAAGCTGTATTTACCAAGATAGAAATAAACAATAAATGGAACATTATTTTTTTTAAGAATACAAACGTGCGTCAAAAGTACAAAAAATATCGATACTTTTTTACACACTTTGAATTATATATATATATATATATATATATATATATATATAATCGTGTGTGTGTGTGTGTGTGTGTGTGTATGCATGTGTCTGTGTTAAGCGTAAGGAATGAATCCGACGTTATATGTATAGAATAAAAGGGCTATGAAAACACACAATGCTGTTAAAATGAAATATTTTATATCATTTTCATAGCTATATATATATATATATATTATATATATATATATATATATATATATTTGAAACGTTCGCGCACAAAATACACACTCTACACACATACATACACACACGCATCTCTCTCTCTCTCTTTCTTTCTTTCTCTCTCTCTCTCTCTTCTCTCTCTCTTCTCTCCCTCTCTCTTCTCTCTCCTCCTCTCTCTCTCTCTTATATTATATATATATATATATATATATATATATCATAGTCCTGCATATTAAATGGAGCTCGAAGCAAAGCTTTTCAACTGATAGTAAACCTGATTTTAGGCGAGATTTCATAGCTGAATCAATTACCGTTAACCTGAGGCTTTCCAACTGTATCACAGCATATCATTAGAGTTAGTCATTTGGAGGTTGAATTCTTTAGCTCAAAGATACATCTGTCCTATCTAACCGTATAGAATATATTCACATTTTTAACGACATCTATCTATATATATAAAAGGAAGTTTGGTATGTACGTGTCGACTTATAACTCACAAACGAGAGGTCATTCAGATTTAAAATCTTTCATACTAATTGAAATCTATATATATAAAAGGAAGTTTGGTATGTACGTGTCGACTTATAACTCACAAACGAGAGGTCATTCAGATTTGAAATCTTGCATACTAATTGAAATCTATATATATAAAGGAAGTTTGGGTATGTATGTGTCGACTTATAACTCACAAACGAGAGGTCATTCAGATTTGAAATCTTGCATACTAATTGAAATCTATATATATAAAGGAAGTTTGGTATGTACGTGTCGACTTATAACTCACAAACGAGAGGTCATTCAGATTTGAAATCTTGCATACTAATTGAAATCTATATATATAAAGGAAGTTTGGTTGTATGTGTCGACTTATAACTCACAAACGAGAGGTCATTCAGATTTGAAATCTTGCCATACTAATTGAAATCTATATATATAAAGGAAGTTATGTATGTGTCGACTTATAACTCACAAACGAGAGGTCATTCAGATTTGAAATCTTGCATACTAATTGAAATCTATATATATAAAAGGAAGTTTGGCATGTACGTGTCGACTTATAACTCACAAACGAGAGGTCATTCAGATTTGAAATCTTGCATACTAATTGAAATCTATATATATAAAAGGAAGTTTGGTATGTACGTGTCGACTTATAACTCACAAACGAGAGGTCATTCAGATTTGAAATCTCGCATACTAATTGAAATCTATATATATAAAAGGAAGTTTGCTATATATGTGTCGACTTATAACTCGCAAATGAGAGGTCATTCAGATTCCAAATCTTGCATACAAATTGAAATGCTTATAACTAAGAAACTCACAAACTTTTTTATCGGATCTTTCCTCCTAAATACATTTGATTTATACTTAAGATTATTTTAATCTCGCAAAAATATTCACTTTGAGACTATTCAAAATGGCACTGTAAGATTTCAAAGGTACTAGCAGCGCCTAGGTAGAGGGGGATAGACAGGGTACGTTTGCTAGTATAATATATTTCCTTTAATCCAAGTTTCTCTTTCATGTGAGTTTCAAATATATAAAAACTGCATTAAGACCGATACTATTACATCGAGGCTCGATAATAAACATATAAGTAAAAGTAATGTTGTTTATGTTGTTTATTGATTTGAACGGCATATCAACCCGTCCGGGGTTATGTCATGCCTACCGGTTATGATGTAATACATAGGGTGTATTTATATCTATACTTTT
The DNA here is from genome assembly GCA_023376005.1 of Doryteuthis pealeii. Taxonomy (NCBI): domain Eukaryota; kingdom Metazoa; phylum Mollusca; class Cephalopoda; order Myopsida; family Loliginidae; genus Doryteuthis; species Doryteuthis pealeii. Next base: position 28,468,211 of record CM042150.1, on the reverse strand, counting down.
TAGTGATTGGTTTTAACAATGTGTTAGCATTATTGGGGATTATGTAGTATGGTATTGATTTGTTTCAAGTAGAGTCGTCGGGGCTGTCTAATGTCGGTATCAGCCAGACATCGAGGGAGTCTATCCCCCTTTCACTAGCGCTAGACTAAGGAGATTGTTTTTGCATCTGAGGTGGTGCGCAACACCTACCATCAGCTCGTTACTTTACCGCATATATCCCTGTGCTCATACGCTGAATTGGCGAGGGTCGGTATCGAACCAAGAACCTTGCGGTTCTTAAGCAACAAAGCTAAACCGGCCCTTGTGAACATATATGACGCGTGGCCTAATGGTTAGAGTCGTGGGAAATGGACTCGTCGATCCGAGTTCAATTCCTAGACGAAGCTGTTTGAATCTTACATTGCGCTAATACCCTTGGGAAAGGTATGAATCCAATACTTCCTCCAGTTATGGGCAAATAGCAGGGCAGACTGGGCTCTTCAACCATGGCTAGGTAACCAGTCTAGGAGAAGGAAAACTCTGAATTCAAACCTATTAAACTCCGCTTAAGAAATTGCCCTTGTGTCACATCCTGCTCGTGCGCAGGGGTTGGTATATATATATATATATATATATAAAATTTTTACTTGAAGGCACTTACAACGCATGTATCGCATAAAATTCGATACTTTTTCTTATAGAAAATGAACTGTGTGTAGAATATCGTACAGACTGTTTCGACTTTATTAAGTCTCATCAACGATATATACTAACGATTCCCTCCGACAGCAACGCTTCTAAATAAACAAACATCCAAAAATCTTATTCACTTCGCTGAAGGGCATGCGGTCTGTTTGTTGTTATTATTCTCTCAAAAACGCCCCCCTTACCTATTATGGTAGAGGCGTGTAGTATCATTTGACAAGCTTAATTTCACTGGGATTGTTCGCTGTGTACTGTGGCCGAGGCGATATAGTGTTTCACTATGCCTGCTGAGGTCCCGGTTTCGATTTCTGTCGGAGGGAAATATATATATATATATATATATATATATATTACCACATAACTCCACCGCACAAGCAGTTAATACAACAAAGATCATTTTACCTCAAACTGTATAAAAAGTGTGGCAGAAATACCGCCCACCTTTTAATCCGTCACCTTTGAGATGCAGGTGAAGATAGGCAAGTGGTAATGGTAGCAAAATCTAACGAATTTCATACCCATTTTTGTCAGATATGATTAGTTAAGTTAACACACTGCGTTTACAAGTCAAATCTATTTAATATTATTAAATGTATTATTGCTACAGAGAGATCTTTTTGTGCTCATTTAATGTTACCATTGAATGATGCTGTTCCTGAAATAATTCCCAACCCATAGAGGCTTTCTATCAGGAATAGCATCATACCGACGTAATACGTATATATATATATATATATATATATATATATATAGAAGAAAATATTTTTTAAAATATAACAAACACAGGATGTTATGATTATACTTAAGCATTTTGGTATATTGTACCATCTTCAGGACACTGTTAAGTAATGTGTATGTGAGGGACAAAATGAAAGATGTTAAGTGTATAATGAATGTGGGAATATGATGTTATTAACCGTTATTTTTTATATGCGTTTGCTTATGAAAACCAATGGCGTGATCATTGAATGTGAAGATGGTACAATATAACGAAATGCTTAAGTATTGACACATAAATTGTTTCCCCTGATCATAACATCCTGTGTTTGTTATGTTTTTAAAATATTTTCTTCTCATATTGTCGGATTAATTTCCTCACCGTATTTCCATATATATATATATAAAATAATAAAATTCGAAGGCAATACAATGCGTAAAAAATAAAGACAAAAAGATGTTTTATATGTCTAATCGATTTCAAAGCAAAGCTTTATCATCAGAGTTTAATTTCAGAAATGACGTGCTTTATGTTTTTTTTTTTGTTTTTTAATTTTTTATAACATACTCAACAATGCTTCATGCAAATTACCAATTACTTTATATATATATATATATATATATATATATATATATATATATATATATATATATTATATATTATATTTTTACCTGCTACATTCACGTTTTGCCTGTAGTAGCATCAGTAGTTAATCCAAAAGTTCTCAGTATACTTCGTAAAATATAGAATATTAATAGTTGTAGAAAGAGTTTTTTTTCTCTTTATCACGGTTTCGGGTTCACCTTGAACACCAGAACCGTGATAGAGATAAAAAACTTTTTACTACAAATATATATATATATATATATATATATATATATATATATATATATATATGTGTGTGTGTGTGTATGTGTGTGTGTGTGTGTTGCATACAACGTACGATTGTATGTGCTATTTCCTTTCCTCATCAGCCGCCAACCTAAGATGATAGCATTGCTTCGGTGGATAAGGAGGTACGACCACCCTTGGCGCCAATATCAACCACACCCACCGGACAGGGTATCATTTTCTCTCATCTGTATCACGTATCTCCTTGTCTCTTAATTCCGTTCCTGATATAGCATTAATTGATACATTAAGGGAATGTACGAACTACTATTTTTCCTACTTTATTTGCCTCTTGATTACATTGCATTTTTTTGTATCGTCTGTAGCTGTTGGCAAATGTTTATAATCGATACATTCAAAATCTTTCCAATTTCGCTTGTCGGGAAGAACATGTAATCTGTTTCTAAACGAAGACTCTTTGATATTATGCCAATCTTTTCTGTTTTTGAATTTTATTTTACCGATTCATTTTTTACCATTTTTGATTACGTCTTTTTGCATTTTTCCAAATATCATTTTTTTAATACCACCTTTTAAGTTTTGGGAAGTCCAAGCTAGAGAAGTGGTTTTCTTTTCCGAATGTCAGAACCTTGTATAATCAAGGGAGAAGTCAATAGTTAAACAGAGAAGAGGCAGTTCATGTCCAAATATCATTTGTTTAATACCACCTTTTAAGTTTTGAGAAGTCCAAGCTAGAGAAGTGGTTTTCTTTTCCGAATGTCAGAACCTCATATAATCAAGGGAGAAGTCAATAGTTAAACAGAGAAGAGGCAGTTCATGTCCAAATAACATTTTTTAATACCACCTTTTAAGTTTTGAGAAGTCCAAGCTAGAGAAGTGGTTTTCTTTTCCGAATGTCAGAACCTTGTATAATCAAGGGAGAAGTCAATATTTAACAGAAAAAGGGGCAGTTCATTCACAAATATCATTTTTTTTAGTACCACTTTTAAGTTTTGGGAAATCCAAGTGTTACGTACTGGCATCACATTCTATTTGTTATATAGCGGCTTCAAATTCACGCTGCTAAATCGTGTATCTGCATACGTAGCGGGTATTGTCACTAACCCTAGACGATATATGTAGTTGTCGTTTAATGAAATCTACAACAAATGGTACTAGTAGGAGTTTTGACTTTATTTCTTCCTCTCGGCTATATATATATTGTGAGTCTGATAAGAAAAATGAGAAGAGAAATAAATAAAAGAGGAAATTTCAACTGAAAATAACCATTCTGAAAAAAAAAACAAGGTGCCAGCACCCATGATAATAAAATGCCTCAAGCCCCCAGATAAATAGCTTCCACAAGATCAAAAGCACTGCCACCCCCTAAAAAGATAAGATGAAACCCGATACCATCACAAGGATGAGAATAGAATATCTAAAAGCAAGCTGAATTTATCTGTATACCATCTTCAATAAAGAATGCAATCTGACGAAGCTCATGGGGTATTCAGATAACTATGGGTGGAAATGGGACCATAACCGCATAATACCCGATTTTTATGATTTTTGTCTTTACTAACTATATTGCTCTGTTCATAAAAATAAAACATTGAACTCTCAAAACGGACTTGAACCCTTCAACATCGTACCGTTGGAAGAAAGGACCAGATTAGTATATCCCAATAGCAAATTACCTGGTATCCCACCTACGATTATATATATATATATATATATATATATATATATATTATATAATATATATATATATATATATATATACTGTCTTTTAATTCATTTAATATAATCTATGTCAGTGGATTAAAAAATCATCCTAGTTGGATTTTTATATCAGCGTATTTATATATAAATCTATTCTATTTACCTCGCATCACACGTGTGCGGGTGGGACACAAGGACTTTTTAATGTGGGACCACCCATGAACCGAAGTTCATAGGATGGTAGTTGCAAAAATGCATAGACCCGTCGATGTTCCCTCTCAAGGGGGAAGGGCGCCTCAGGCACTGGACAATAATCCAAGCTCTGCCCCTTTAAATCAAGGTGTTGACTGGGAGGGGGGATAAGCTCCCTGGGATCTACGCCGTTAATTACTTGAGTAATAAATCTATGTTGGCGTGTATGTATTTCAGCACGGTCAGGATGAGGCACAAGGTCAATTTTAAGCAGATTACAGCTGGTTTTCCTTCTCCTAGTTCGGTTGTCGTACCAAAACTAGAGAACATACTTTATCCAACTATTTATTTTAGTTGTATAAACCTATAAAACATTCTGAAAGGAAACCGGCGTGGGAGGAGGGAACAATAATGAAGTTGCAAAGCAATCTTCTTTTACAGGGAGCGAATTCCCAAGGCGTGTCACATTCAGCTTGGCCCATTCTTCGCTCACTGGAACACTTCTTGTCTGGTACGTAGTTACATCAATTTCAAAATGTCTCAAACATTCCTCGAAGAATTCACCACACAATCGAAATTAGAATCGTTATATTTTATGATAGATTATATGCTATGAAAGTAAGTTACAATAGGCAGAATAATATATATCGGAGACTAACTCCAATCGGAATAGGGATGTATATATATATATATGCCAACCCCTCCTCACGTGCAGGATGTGACACAAGGTCAATTTCTTAAGCGGATTTCAACAGGTTTGAATTCAGAGTTTTCATTCTCCTAGACCGGTTGCCTAACCCAGGTTAAAGAGCCCAGTCTGCCCTACTATTTACCCATAGCTGGAGGGAGAGTAGGATTTATACCTTTCCAAAAGGTATTATATATATATATATATATATATATATATATATATATATATATATATTGGTACTGAAATTCAAATATAAATATATACATATGTAAAATGTAAATGTATATATAAATATATATAATGTTAACTAACAAGAACATCTCTGTATGATGAACCATCTATATATATATATATATATAATATATATATATATATATATATATATATATATATATATATATAAATGGTTCATCATACAGAGATATTCTTGTTAATTAACATTATTCTTTTCTATCACAATCTTATCATATATATATATATATATATATATATATATATATGCATATATGTATATATATATATATATTATATATATATATACATACAGAAGGGGCTGGGCTTGATACACATCCTCATGGAAAGACAGGCCGATGATAGCTGTAAGAAGTTTGAGGTAAGGTGACTCGAGCCCTCCATTCTGGAACGACACATGACGGACGCCATAGAAACATTTCCTATATTGAAATCTGACCTGTGTGGCAGCGCCTGTATGTCGAGGATTTCATATGTGTAACAGGGTACATAAAAACAACCTGGATCCGTGGGCCATCTGCGTGCTCACAACTGCTCACATCTGGACTACTTGTAGAAATGGCATTATTCTCTCAAGAAGCGGCAATCACCATATATATATATATAGGGGTGCCTCTCTGGGACAGAGAGTGTAGTTGTGGAGGAGTGTATGTTTGCGTATGCGAGAGTCAAAGTCAAAAAGTGTGTGTGTGTGTGTGTGTGTGTGTGAACCGGATTGTGTATTAGAGAAAAAGGACAGAATGTTTGTGTGTATGCGTAATGTTCAGAGAGAAAATATATTGAAACTAAACTACCTAGATATTTACATTTTACTTCACACTAATTCTCTTGGGAAAGGCATGAATCCACCAATTCTCACCTTCCAATTAAGACTTGGCTCCTTTCCCTAGGCCATGCAGCCTGTATTGTAGAAGGGGACATTCTGAATTCAAAACCGCCCGTACTCCACCTAAAATATGACTTTGTGTCGCATCCTGCTCGTTCCATTCATTAATTTTTTTAGAATACAAGGTGTGCCAAAAAAGTATCGAGATTTTTGTACTTTTTGATACACCTTGTATTCTGAAAAAAAAATAACGCCCCATTCAGTCTTCATTTCTATCTTGGTAAATACAGCTTTAAACTTGGTATTTTTTGACACACTTTGTATTCTGAAAAAGATTAATGAATGGAACAATATTTTATTTCGGATTACAAGGTATGTCAAAAAGTACAAAAAAATCTTGATACTTCATGACACACCTTGATTATATATACTGTGGTATATTATATATATATATATATATATATATATATATATATATATATATATATATATACTGTGGTACTTTGACTTATGACTGACCCTACTTACGCGTTTTTCCGATTGACTAGCTATCACACGGTCGATTTTTTGGACTTTGTGTTGAGAGATAAAATTTAAGGTATGAGCGAAGTTCAGGTACGCTTATGTTAGTCAGTTTACTAACACATTTAAGTTTCCAAATCTATTACACCAAAGGAAGATATTGATTATAGAATATAAATATCAAAACATATTACAGTATATAATTGATTACGTTCTATTTTTGTGTGTCTTTATACGATACAGTGGTATTTCCTATTAAAAAAACGTAACCAAAAAATTAAGGTGTCTTATAGGAATGGAATGAATTAAAGAAATTTTAGTTTATCTTGATAAGGAATATCTATTTTATATAGGTGAAAATTAAGTTACAAGTAGAATGAATTAAACTCGTAAGTCAAGGTACCAATATATATATATATATATATATATATATATATATATATATATATAATATATATATATATGTGTGTGTGTGTGTGTGTGGTGTGTGTGTGTGTGTGTGTGTGTAAAAACTAGCTACTCATGTGGACTCTCAATGAAATCCCTAATTACATCAAAATCAAAACTAAACACAAACCCTACATGTTCATGTAGAATTAAGGAAGATTGTCCCCTAAATCAGAAATGTAACATTGAATCAGTAGTATATGAAGCTAAAGTAACAACTACAGTTGCGAATCAACCTATAACTACTGATAAATATGTTGGGATGACCCAGGGTAATTTTAAGCAAAGGTACTACTCGCATATGGAATCTTTCAGATAAAAAGATAAAAAAGAAACAACTTCCCTTGCAACAAAATTATGGAAGCTAAAAGATAAAGATATCCCTTACAAAATAGAGTGGAGGATTTTAGATCATCACAAATGTTACACGAACGGCTCTAAATATTGCAATCTATGTGTTACGGAAAAATTTAGGATATTAAAAAATTTAATTTCTTATAATAATAATAATAATAATAATAATAATAATAATAATAATAATAATAGAAGTCTTAATAGAAAATCGGAAATCTCTAAACAATGTCCTCATAAGAGAAAACTCTTCCTAAATGCATGGATAAGAGAAGCTCAACATCCACCCTGAAAAACAATTCTACAATTTTTTACAAAAAAATCTGAACTTATAAAAAAATCTGAACTTACATTGAAATCTTCTAATATAATACTGACATATAAGTCAACAAAAGAATGGATTTTCATTAAATGAAATTAATTCACAAGACTTTACCATCTATGAAAAATTTTTAAAAAATCTTAAATCATACTGACATTATAAAATTATAAAATATGATATTGAACGTATATATTTCAACAATAAAAAAATGGATTTTCGACAAAGGAACAACACCATCCACCTTTATATTATATTGGAAAAAATTTAAAAGACTCTACCATATATAAAAATGTTTTTTTGAAAACATATACATCCTTTATCAAACGGAATTAATTTAAAAATAAAAAAATTTAAAAAAATTTTCTATTTTTAACGAATAAAGGGAGGTAACTTCGTTGCCATTGTTACAAAAAAATGCAATTTTTGAAAAAATTAAAAAATTAAATTTTTAATAAATCCGAAGTGCACTAGCGTTCGCGAAAGCACCGGACGTTATTTGCGGTCCAGAATGTGACACTAATAAAAGATCTTCAATAAACACCATGGGGTCTGATTTAACAACCTGATGATTGCGCCCTAGCAAGAAACCTGGGTAGCTGTTTATAATAAACATTGATCTATAAAAACTCAGCAAATTAAATATATATATATATATATATATATATATATATATATATATATATATATAAAGGTTTTATATATTTAATTTAATGACATAAGAACAGTCACGACCAATCGTTTCATGCATGAGGAAAGAGGATTGGAATAATCTGACAGAATGTAGTGGAGGTATGAGGAACACAAGGACAAAACTCAGACCCAATCCCACCGCCTCTACCTTCCTCTTTCATCTCCCTTTTTTCCCTATGTATCAAAATTTATCTCCTCATCCCAACCTAAATTGTCTCCTCATTTCCTCACACTTCCAGGCTTTATCTTTTCCCTCTTCATTTAACCAATTCCCCAACCGCCTACACTAACACAACTTCCCCTCCTGACCTCCTTTCCCTCACACGTAGTGACCAACTCCACCTTTACCCACCCCTACCTATTCTCTCCCCTTTTATTAGTCTCTTTACAGATTCTTGGGATCATATTTCTCTCCAAGATGGCTAACCCACCTCCGCTATAAACTCGTGCTTTTCACAATGTATTTTTCCACTATCACTCTGATTATCCTCTCTCTTCGCTTTCGATCTCCTTCCCTTTCTTCCCAATGATTCCCGTCTCAATAAAACGACTGATGATGCCGAGCTCAAAGCTCTTGCGAAATATATCCTACAATCAGAGAAGGAAATCAGATGGGAAGAGATTTGAGGGAGGTAAGTAGAAAATATTTCTCACCATTCATTTTTTCTACCTACCTCCCTGAACTCTCTTCCCATCTGATTTCCTTCTCATTTTCCCCAAAGATTTCCCCTATAACCAATCAAATCTTTCCCTCACCACAAAACTTACCCACCTACTTACTACCCTCTTCTATAAAACACTTGTATGATCTGAATAATTCAATAAAAGCTGAAGAAGCCGGGTTCAACTCCAGCGAAATATACTACACATCTTTGAGTTTTGTTGTTTCATTCTATATATTTTACCTCATTCTGTCGGATTCATTCCAACCCCATTTCCTCATATATATATATATATATATATATATATATATATATATATATATATGGAGGCGCGTGGGCTAGTGGTTAGAGTCGTGGAAAATGGACTCGTCGGTTCAATTCCTAGACGAACCTGTTGGCATTTCACATAGCGCTAATATCCATGGGAAAGGTATGAATCCATATATTCTCCCTCCAGCTATGGGTTAAATAGTAGGGCAGAGTGGGCCCTTCAGCCTTGGGTAGGTAACCAGTCTAGGAGAGGGATAACTCTGAATTCGAAATTCCTAAGGTCGGTCGTTGATTGGGTTTGTGGCAACCCTTGATGCACCAATTCTTTCCTATCGACTGTGCCAAAAATTGTGGATGGTCCAACACAAGCCTTCATCACTATAAACAAATCACTGTGTGGGTGTTCATTGTACGAACACTCAGAGAGTCCATAATATGATATATATATATATATATATATATATATATATATATATATATATGGGAGGTGTAAACGACTGTCAAAATATACGTTTTATAGATACATGTAGTTGATTTTTAGTATATTTTCGTTTATATTTTAGAATATGTTTCACCACAGACAATACTCTCATATTGACAAACCAATGTTTTCTTTATTATTGTTTTCTGTTTATTTTTTCTGTTTTTTTGTTTTTTTTAATATACTGAACACTATTTCTATTTATGCGGCCATCGTGTCTGTCATATCCATTTGCAGAATTTATAGCTTCCATTCTTATTCATTTCATTTTTTTATGGGCTCCGTCCATTCGCTAAAAGCAACATTAATTTCCCCTTTGTCATTGTGTCGAATACATTTCAGAATATTTTTAAATATTCAACTATTGGTTCAGCCAATGGGCATCTATTGGTTTCTGTCAGGTTTCACAATGGAGGTAATAGTTACAACAATCTCTTTATGTAAAATAGTTAAAGATGAGTTATTTGAATAAGTATTCCCTTGCTTTGCCCGTTCTGTTTTATCCACGGTGGATCATCAGGCATTGTAAAAATGTCACAGGGCACAGGGAGAACTAGATTCATGCCTGTGAGATACACAAAAAACGGATTCACCCGGTATTTAAATACCCATTAAACTATTCCACGAATAAGAGTTATCATTAGGCAGTGATGCTGATAGCTTTTTGATTTATCTAAAGAAGGAAAATGTATAGGCCGTAATTAAAGCTGTCTAACTCCTACATTGTAAGCTATACTGTGTAATTCGTTTCTTAGAAATTATTGGAATGTATTTACAGTTAGCTTGAAATGGTGAGGGAAACAAAAAGAAAAATACTGGGGTGCATGAATACGATTTTATTGTATCCTTTTTTTATTTTGTGCGTCAGGGACACAGGATCTGTACCTATCAGCATCTTTGATTAGGTATCTAAATTCAAAATAATAATGTATTATTAATAATGTAACTGAATGCAAGAAAAGACGGGTTCGTGCCTTTAGTAAATATAAAAATATCTTGCTATCATCAGAAACCGTTATTCTAAAGCAAACAATATGAAAGATCTGTTTGAAAATGTCAACACGGAGGATATTCTCTCTTTTTTGAGAGAAATAAAATTATACCATAGAATATAGACATGAAACAAATCAATACCATACAACATAATCCCCAATAATGCTAACACATTGTTAAAACCAATTACTAAAAAGTATAAATATAAATACACGATATGTATAACTTCCTAACCGTTAGGCATGACATAACCCCAGACGGGTTGATATGCCGTTAAAATCAATAAACAAAACAAATAAACAAACAATCCACCTTAGATTTTGAATACTCATCAAACTATACCATACATCAGAGATTTTTAAAACGTTTAGATTCCCAATAATGTGAAAGATTTTTCTTTTTTTTTTTTGGGGGGGGGCTGGATTTTACGGTATGCCAAACTTGCTGGGTTGATTTGTCAATAGCTCTTAAGTAAACATATCATACGTTGTAATGATTAAATCATCATACTGTGGTATATCCACAGAGCCTAATAGTTTTATTTCAGCCGGCGGGGCGGCCTAATGTCGGTATCAGCCAGAGAGCGAGAGAGTCTATCCCCTTTTCACTAGCGCTAGTCCAAGAAGATTATTTAAGCGTTTGGTGTGGTGCGCCACACCTACTATCAGCTCCTTATTTTACCGCACTGATCCCTGTGCTGCTCATACGCTGAGTTTGCGAGGGCTAGTATTAAACAAGGGACCTTGTGATTCCTAGGTGGAAGCTCAACCGACAGATCTACAATAGACAAGACACGGGAAAATAACACAGAGAGAGAGAGAGAGAGAGAGAGAGAGAGAGAGAGAGAGAGAGAGAGAGAGCATATATGAGACTATCAATCATGCCATAAACTAATACATAGCTCACCAAAAAGAATACCAATATAAAAATGACGGACCGCCCTGTCGGCTGGGGCGTTAGAATACACCGACTGCACCTCTGCAGAGGGGTAAGACTCCTCCAATGGGGCCACCTGTTGGCCGTGCGTGGCGACCCGTGATGCTTAAGGATAGAGCCCAGGTGGATGAGCAGTTCATGACATGCAATACTCCACTTTGGCCTTATCTTGGGCTAGACGGGCGATCGAAGAGGCCCCCTCCGATCAATCGGCTGGTCACGTCAAGCCCTAGCACCTATATGATTTTCCCAACCCTATTGCCCTTATGACAAGCCCCAACCCCTTTTTATCATATGGGTGCTAGAAGGCGGTGGCTGCGGGTCTACATGTCCTGGGAATGACGTTAAACTCTATCTGATGGTGAGGTTCCAGTTTTGGAGGTTTGGGGAATGTGGAGCACCCCCTTCATCACCATTGCTCCCTGGTCCACTCTGACCCGAAGTGGTAGTACCTGTTAGGGTCCCATCTATGGGTTAAATAGAAAAATGTATTTATAAAAAAATTGTATTATCCATTAAGAATTGATTTATTTCACAACTTTATCGGCATTAAATAACCCACTGAGGTTGATATGCCATAAAACAAAACAAACCAAAAAAATGACGGTGTAAGAAGTGTGATCCAATTGGAACATTTTCAAATATTTGAATTTGACCGTGATCAGAGAACACATAATGACCTCTAACACGTAATGACCTCTAACACCTAATGACCTCTGTGACATTGAGATCCAAATAGACAAATCAATCAGTTATATGATTTCATTTATTTTGCCACAAATAATTTATATCGAATCATATAATTACACGGGCGAGTCAAAAAGTAATGGCGTTAGACTTCACACTCCAGAATTGGAGCCTCACCACCAGATACAGTTTAACGTCATATCCAGGACTCTAAGACCCTCAGCATCCTCCTTCCAGCACATATATGATAAAAAGGTTGGGTGTTTGCTATATGAGCAATAGAGTCGGGAAAATCATAGATGCAAGGGTTTGACATGACCTGCCGATTGATCGTAGGGTGCCTCTCCGACAGTCCGTTTAGCTTGAATAAGGGCAAAAGTGGAGTGTCCCATACTATGGACTGCTCAACCAATGAAAGTGAAGTGTTATATATCATCGACTGCTCAGCCAATAGTATTTCGTCCTTAAATTTGGGAGCTGCGAACATTATCTGAATTTTATTATAACGACTATCTCGATTAGTGCGTAAACACATGAAGCGATCGCAACCGCTCAGCGAAGTGATGGAAAGTGTTGTATACCCTTTCTTTTCTTACTTCTATTATTCTTCTGCTCATCTTTGGTATGTTACGTTCTTCTTCCAGCGTCTGGACCTAGTCTTGGGGACTTCGTCTGGTCTTCTATTTCTCTATTCTTGTTGGTTGGTCGTCCCTGATTCATTTCTTCTTCTAGATCAGTCTTATTGCCAAGACATTCATCAACCACAAAACCATATTATTTATGTAAGCTTTTATTTACTTAATTTCATGTAACTAACATAACACGCGTGTGCAGTGAGCTTCAGCTAAGGCAGAAAGACCTTATCTGCCTGACGTCCAAGTTGAAACTGAGAGCCAACCAGGTCCCACGTGACTTCACATATTTCGCGGGCTTTCTGTAATATTCCATGGAAAGTCCCTCCCGTGATATGAAAAGGGCCATCCCTTCAGAAATACAGGGGATTGACAATAATCTATGCATAGATTATGTAACAAAAGTGGCCATAAGGGGGTAAGTATAATTTCATCCTAGAAAAACTGCATTTTATCCCATGAAAAAATACTCGTTCAGAAATACACGACACGGGACTCTGTTTTTAAAATACGAGGGTGCGTCAAAAACTAATGCCTTTTTGTTTAGGAGAGGTATAATTACCAACACAGGAACATGTATCATACATCAAAATGAAGCTGGTCTTCTCTAAATCACATCCTTACTTCTCCAAATAGTCACCGTTTCTCTCAATAGCAATATTCCACCTTAGAATGAGAACATGTATCCCTGCCCTGTAAAATTCTGTTGACTGTTCTTAGAGCCACTCGCCTCATTCGGGTGGACAACTTTACTGCATCCTCCATACGCATCAAATTTAGAGCCTTCAGACTATCATCTCTTCGGCCCCATGAAAGAGGGTGTGAGAGAAAAACATTATTCCAGTGACGAGGAAGTGAAATATGTAGTGAAGAAGTGGCTCAAAGAACAGTCAATAGACTTTTATGTGGCAGGGGTAAATGGATGTAAAGTTTCATCATGATCAGATCACTGGTGTAGCTGGCGACTGGTAATAAAATATAGACAGACATTGGCATTTATGTAGTAGATTGACTAACGTAAACTGATCGGAAATGATATGTTAAATAAATTAAGTCTACTCATTATCTGAGAAAAAATGAACGATAAAAGTTCTTTTAATATTATCGACGTTAGCATATATTGACATATTTATATATCAATACTCTTGTTCCTTAATCTTCCGACCGCTAGGATCTTGTAACTCCCTCTGGTTAAAACTCAGACCGTCAAAATAGTCCAAGACGAAATGCAAAAATGTAAATCTTGATTATCTCGTGTTGCTTATCTGCCGAATTCTCATTTCTAATGAGTGTAACTACCTCATCTAAATAATGGACCATTCCTTTTTTATTATAAAGAAAGAAAGGAAAGAAAAATGGCATGCTTCTCAGAAAAATATATAAGAAAGAAAGAAAGAGATTAGGGGAAAAATTAGGGACCAAAGACGAGTTGTAGTAGTAGTCGTTAGTAGTAGTAGTCATCGTTAGCTCTAAGGAACAACACACGAAAATCGTATGGTCAAAAAGAGGTTGTTTATTTCTTTCTAGGCTCGTGGGGTCTTTGTCAGAAATGAGGACAGAGAGAGAGAGAGAGAGAGAGAGAGAGAGAGAGAGAGAGAGAGAGAGAGAGAGAGAGAGAGAGAGTATGGTCGAGGTGTTCGACCTTAAACCACGTTCATGCGCATTGTTCGTTGCTACCCTAGATATGTCGCGAAGGAGCCCCAACAAACGCGCCCGATCCTCCTCTGGTCCGGCGAAAAAGAGGACGAATTTTCTTTACTTCCGTTTGTGATCCCGGAGGTAAGGAAAAGTCACATCCGCTTCTGCTCAAAACTCGGAACTTAGGTTTTTATTTTAAAATCTAGTTTCAGGGTCATTGGTCAGTCAATGGCTGGCCCACGTTGTGTTTACCCTTCCAAACTTTAAACTATTTTTGTTCTCACTTCTTTGTCTTCTTTCTCCAGAAATCCGATTATCGTTTTTTTTCAATCCCCAAATTCCCCGTAGACCATAATAATTACGCTACATTAATCTTCCGACCGCTATAATCTTGCAACACCCTCTGGTTAAAACTCAGACCGTCCAAAACATCCAAGACGTAATGCAA
>CM042150.1:28429572-28448177 GCA_023376005.1 Doryteuthis pealeii | reverse complement strand
TTTCCTCTCTCTCTCCCTCACCCATCTTTCTTCTTCTTCTTCTTCTTCTTCTTCTTCTTCCTCTCTCTCTCTCCGGTGCTTTGATTTATATGTTTAATTGCATATCAACTCATTATGGATTATCTACTGCCAACATTTGATTCATTCATAATACAGTGGTACCTTGACTTACTACTTTAATTTCTTCCGCTCGTAAATCAATTTTTTCTCGTATATCAAATCAATATGTTCTATTGAAATAAACTGGAATGCCATTATTCCGTTCCAGCACCTTGCAAAACACACAACCTTTCTGTTACGTTTTCCTTTCTTTTTTTTTCTCAAGCAGTCCCCTTAGCAGTAAGTGGTAAATAAAAAGAAGAATAAAAAAAGAATATCCAGGAAAAAAATACTAAATAAATTTGGAAAAATATACTTAAAAGATGTTCTATTTCAAGAAGTATTAAACTAGAGAAAATTGAGAAAACAACATAACTAATATTCTAGTTATCCGCACGAGCAATCGGGAAAATAAACAACATATATATATATATATATATATATATATATATATATATATATATATATATATATATACCAACCCCTCCGCACGAGCAGGATGCCACACAAGGTCAATTTATCAAGCGGAGTTTAACAGGTTTGAATTCAGAGATTTCCCCCCACTAGACTGGTTACCTGGCCATGGTTAAAGAGCCCAGTCTGCCCTGCTATTTACCCATGGCTGGAGCGAAATTTGGATTCATACCTTTCCCAAGTGTATTAGTGTCATATGAAATGCAAACAGCTTCGTTGAGAAATTGAACACGGGTCGACGAGTCTATTTCCTACGACTCTAACCATTAACCCACACGCCTCCATATACAACATATAAATAAACAACATATAAGTTCGTAAGTGTTTTCAGAAAATACTATTTTCCTTCTTTGTAGAGAAAAATCTTAGTGCTCAGTTTCTTTACGGCATTTGACACTGTTTTGTAAAGGCAGAACAAAATAAGTAAATATTAAACTTCAGAGAATTTATTTTCATTCGGTGAGAGAAAACCTATTCCTATTTCTTCTGCAAAATAACTTTCGCTTCAAGAAATCTTACTGTTTCGATATTTGCCGATCGAACAGTCTCAGAATTGCCAAAACCTTTCTCGTAAACTTCTTCCAAAGCCTTGGTCTATCTACTCTAAATCTCTGTAACTGGTCGTCTGCATTCAATAAGATATTCCCTACCCGGCTGTTCATTATTTAACTGTTAAGGGGTGGCAACTCTAGTTTATTCCTAAATTCAATTAAATCTGAAAATAAACAGACATCGTAAATTACCATTTTACTTTATTCTAATTAAACATTCTTAATTTTTTAAAAACATTATTTTATCTCTATTTTTTAACAAGTAATGATGATGAAGATGTTTGTTAGGGAGAATTGTCTACCCCTGACGATTCAACCGGATACTCTCTACCAAAGAGGGAGCCATGAGACTGACACTCAGGCAGACAAGGACTGGCCACACACATGATACACACACTGTTGAATTCAATCTAAAACCATCCACTGGGTTCCCTGTCAGTGAGAATAAATAAAACAAATATTGTTATATGTTAAACATATTTCACTGTCTTTATTATCACCTTGTTATTCCTACATCTCGGGATATAACAATGATGAGGATGATGGTGATGATGATCTGGAGAATGTACATGATTCTGAAAGGGTTAAATGAACGAAAAAGGTTTATTTAACGAATCCGCCCCCGCACTAATCATCCAGAATCTTAGCTCTAAAACTTTATCCTGAATTTACCAAGAGAATTAATCAATTTAAAGAATGCAACCCAGTTTTTTTTCTATCTTTCTTGGGGGCACTGATTAAAAGACGAATGAATCTTATAAAACTGTCCTGCGGTAGTAGTGGCTCTTGCATATCTTACAGATCTCCGAAGCGTCGAACGGAATCAAGAGACGTCCCCCGAAGTTGGCTGAATGGAGAATGAGCCTCTAACAGACAATTCGATTCACGTCAGACTCTCTGACAAAACTAATTATAAAACTTGTTTCTCTCCTCCGCATCTATGACGAGCACAATGCAACAGCATCATTAGCCGGTGAATAGTTCCTTCTAATAGAGGTTAAGTAAAATGGTCAACTACATTTTATCTACGATAGAGAGTCAAAAATTATCCTCACTTTCGCCATTAAAAGTTAGTAAAGTCATTATCATACTGTCGCGCTGGAACCCCGATATCCATGACAATCTCACGCCATCCTTCCCTATCACTCATTGCCCCTGGGAGGTCCTATGTGCAGCATCCAGTATCCGCGTAGAGCTGATCTTTGCTGGGCAACCCACTCTGCTGCACCAATGTGTTTGGCGTCTTTTGTTTTATGGCATATCAACCTCAATGGGTCATTTAATACCGACAAAGTTTTGAAATAAATTCATTCTTAATGGATATTTAATTTTTTTTATAAACTCATGTTTTTCTATTTAACCCATAGATGGGGCGCAATGAAAAAAATAATATAATCTAGTTATATCATAGTGAGTCTTTGATGTTTCCATGAAATAACTTACTTAGGTTAGACGGGAGGTCGCAGAGGCTTGATCCGATCAATCGGCTGGCCATGTCAAACCCTAATCCCGACTGTTTTCTTCAAATTATTCTTATGGCAAACAACGAACCCCTTTTATCTTAATGGTGCTAGAAGGTGGTGACGGAGAGCCAGATACCTGTATTCATTAGTAAGCATAATGTTAATTAAAATTATTTCCATCAACAAAACAAATAATAATAATAATAATAATAATAATAATAATAATAATAATAATAATAATAATAATAATAATGGCTGTCAACTCGTGTTCGAGTAAGAACTTTTCCTGTTTTTTATCATAGCTGGGTGCCAGTAACATTCTACACTCTATCCTTGTGTTTTCTCAAATGACTCACCAGTCCAGCCTTGGAGAAACATACTCTTCCACATAAACTACATGTTGGAACTTCTCTATTTTGAATGTTGCTGGGCTGAAGATTACCCTTTCTAATAGCCCGCTTCAATTTCTGGTGTTTAATTCGATAGGACTCAAATTCATCCACAGACAGGTATATAGCTGGCTCTCCTGCCAATTCTATTACAAGCTAGCTCATCCCAGTCCCACACAGCAATAGCAGTGTTCTTCAGGGTGTCCTTGAGGCAGTCCTTAAACCTCAATTTGGGTTTGCACTGACACCTTTTGCCAGTTGAAATTTCCCCGTAAAATAGTTGTTTTGGGATTCGACAATCATTCATGCGAATTAGATGACCAGACCAGCGAAGACGTGATCTAAGGATTAAACTCTCAATACTAGGTAAGTGACATCTTTCAAGTATTGTGGTGTCTGGTGTAAATAACAACCATTCTATCCCTAAAATCCTGCGAAGGCAATTCTGATGGAATCTCTCAAGTGTCCTGAGTTGTCGTTTGTAAAAACAGATTTGGCATTAAATAAACCACAAGGGTTGATACACTACTAAACCAAACCGCTAATCACCGAGCGCTAATCACCAAATTTGTCTATGGTTCGTTGTTGGCTGTCAACTCGTGCACGAGTAAGACCATTTGCTGTTCTTTCTTTTTTTCCCCTAAAATAGTTAAATCAGGAAATACCTATGCTGAAGAGAATATTTTTAGTGGATATAGTGTGCACAGAACTAGCTCCACTTCTTGGTAATCAGAGTCAGAGAGACAGTGTGACAAACAAATTCAACAAGACTGCAAAACAAGGATACCTCAATTGGTCTTGCTACGCGCCTGGATAAAACCCCAGGTATTTCTACGTCTCCTCGTAATGTAATGTGTTAGATGGACGTTGGGCGGAAGCTTCATTCGTCCTTTGACAGGTCTTGATTTTCGTCCTGCTGGGTGTCTAGCCACCCTCCTCTCCAGCCAAGCTTGGTGAGGGGACCGGTTTAGTCGCCTATGATCCGACTATGAAACAGGTAGTACTGGATTATATAGTACCTGTAGCGCTTTGGGCGACCTGACAATGCCTACCTGACCTTGCCTGATCGTCGAGGTTCTTGTAACTTGATCTAGATTTCTTGAATCATCTGGTGACTGTACAGTGATCAACTTTTCGCACAATAAATATTTTTGGTTATTTTGGCTCAGTTCGAACTTTTAAAGCATAAGACTTAGGAACATTGACTTACCAAGTTTGGTTTATCAACGTACAAGCGGGAATATGATTGAAGTCTACAAATACACACATGAATTTTATTGAACGAACTTTGATCTACTAAACATTGCTAAAAATATCAACACCAGGTGTAATAAATTAAAACTCTTAGAAATAATTTGTAAAGCAAATGCAAGACAAAATTATTTTAGTAACAGAGTGGTGAATACATGGAATAAACTACCATCATCAATAGTGAATGCCCCATTTCTAAACTCCTTTAAGGCAATGTTCGATAATCTGTGGAAAGAGTATAAATATTCTGTGGAATTAAGATGAATGTTTATAAGGAACAGCTGACAGATCTCAGAACAGCTTGACAGACCTAATATATATATTTACCAACCCCTCCGCACGAGCAGGATATGACACAAGATCAATTTCTTATGCGGAGTTCAACAGGTTTGAATTCAGAGTTTTCCTTCTCCTAGACCGGTTGCCTAACCAGGGTTAAAGAGCCCAGTCTGCCCTACTATTTATCCATAGCTGGAGGGAGAGTAGGATTCATACCTTTCCCAATGGTATTAGCGCTACCACGTCCAGGATTTGAACTCGGGGTGACGTGTCCATTTCCCATGACTTTAACCATAACACAACGCGCTTCCAGACAGACCTAATATACTAGCTGAAAAGATATTATATTATAAGTTCCCAAATTAGATCACGTTACACATTCATCGATGTAACAATCAAATCAGACACAGTGGAAAACTATGTACGACGTGTCAGCGCAACATCTACCACCATACTTCAAACCACCACAGTCACCTCGTATGTCTTAAAATGTTTGCCATACGCCGTAAACTAGCACAGGCAAAAATATATCAAAACTTCGTACTAGCCCTTGTATTAATAGTTCTCAACTTTTCTTTTTACCTATAGACCCGTGGGTTTCCCATTTTATAATGGTGGACCGCGCCCCAGTGTCATTCGATGTTTCAAAGTCTTATTGTATTTCTTTTTAATTAAATAGTTTTTGCTTGCCTGAATAAGAAAAAGTTATTATGGTTCCCGCGAAAACATATGACCTCCGAAAACAAATCCGGAGCCGGAGTCCCTAAGGTGGTGTGATGCTGAACTCCAGTGTTATCCAGCAAATCATGCAACACTACCGCTACCAAACTGCATTGGCTTCTTATCTTTCCTTTGGATTGCAGCGGCAGTGTGGAAAGGGCGGATTTGCTGCATAAGTAACAGCTCATCCTCCATAAAACCCGCCCACGCGACGTTGTTAAAAAAATAATTAGTCCCTATTCCATTGTCTCTCGTAGACGGAAGGATGCAAAAAAAACAACAACAACAACAACATATGACCCCCGGTTGAGAAACACTGTTATAAATGATGCTCTGAAAGTAATATTCGGGTGAGTCCGGTGGTGTAGTGGCTGATGTAATGGCCTGCGACATCGCAGTAAGCGAGTTCGAATTCCAGTCGCGCTATTACGTTCACTTTGGGAAAGGTATCAACCCCTTTATACCCTCAGCTATGACTTAATTTATACCGCAACTCTTCTTCTACAAGGATCGCTTTGACATTTAATATCCGACGAGTAGTGGCAAAGAGGGATGCAAACGTTCAACACAACTGATCCATAAAATGAAGATCAGCTTGATCTGTACATCTGAGAATATAATTTTGGACAGATCTTCTCGATCCATAGATGAGACCCTAATAAGTACTACCTCTCAGAGTTAGGTTGGTTGGTTGGATTTTCCTGCATGTCAACCCTTGGGTTATTTTATGCCGAAGGATTTTTTATTCATCCTTATTGGGTAATCAATTTTTAACTCAATTTTTTAAACATTTAAAAAAAATCAATTCTGATATATTTAACCTATAAAATCGCTGCGGGTCAGAGTTGACCTAAAATTACAATAAACGAGTACTCCACACTCCCTAGAGCTCAAGAACTCGAGCCTAACTGTTAGGTGCAGTTTGATGTCCTATCCAGGACATTAAAACCCTGAAAATCCTCCTTCTAACACATATATGATAAACGGGTTGGGTGTTTTCCATATGAAAAATAGGGCCGGGAGGGACGTATTGGTACCAGAGCTTGACATGACCAACCAATTGATCGGAGGGAGCCTCTCCGACAGTCCATCTATCTTAAATAAGGGCCAAAGTGGAGTGTTGAATATCATGGACTGCTCAACCACCAGTATTTTGTCATCAAGTATACCTTGTTTGGGAGCTGCAAACATCATTTGAATTTTGTTATGACGACTACGTCGTTTATTGTCCAAACAGATGAAACGATCGCAACCGCTCGGCGAAGTAATGGAAAATTGCCTTGGGGGTTAAGTATAATTTCCTCCTAGAAAACTGCATTTTATCCCAAGAAAAAAATACTTGTTCGGAAATATATCACACGGGGGTCTGTTTTTTTTAAAATATATTCCAAACAGTTTGTCCACGGATAATATTTCCATCGCATTAAATGAT
This sequence comes from Doryteuthis pealeii, assembly GCA_023376005.1. Lineage (NCBI taxonomy): Eukaryota > Metazoa > Mollusca > Cephalopoda > Myopsida > Loliginidae > Doryteuthis > Doryteuthis pealeii. The sequence continues at coordinate 28,441,519 of CM042150.1, read as the reverse complement.
AACGTACAACCGTTTGAGTGCATAAACTTTAAAGGAAATACAAAATTAAATTTAAAAGAACCCTGCCTGGCAAAGAAAAACATGGTGTAGCCCTGAGCCTTAGAAATAAAGTTCAATTATTTCACGATAAAACTGTATCGTGAGTGACAATTTCTCAAATATAGTTGGTTTTTTTTTGCAGTTTATATAACTTTTGTGGGTTATTTAATGCCAAAGTTCATCATATATATATATATATATATATATAATATATATATATATATATATATTATTTACGATCTCTTGTTTAATTATTCTGGTTATTTCCTAGTTGAGTAACATAATATTACAAGGTGACCCAGAAAAAACAGAACCCAAATTATTCATTTTCCCATTAAACTAACCCTAAACCCCAACCCTAACCCTAACCTTAAACCCTAACCCTAACCCCCTTGTTGAGTAACATAATATTACAGGGTGACCCAGAAAAAACAGAACCCACACATTTTCTAATAAAACTGTTAATTTTAATTTTTATGTTTTTTTAAGTTTAAGTCCAACAAGGGTTAGGGTTAGGGTTTAGGGTTAGGGTTAGGGTTAGGGTGGGGGTTTAGAGTTAATTTAATGGGAAAATAAATAATGTGGGTTCTTTTTTTCTGTGTCACTCATGTTACTCAACTAGGAAATAACCTTTATTCTCTTATATTCAGACATTGATATATATCTGTGAGTTTGGATTTCCATATGACTGAGTTAAAGAGACAATTCTTCCAAGTCGTGTCAGTGCTGCTGTACGGCTGCACCACTTGGGCCTTACCGAAGCGACTAGAGGATAAACTAGATGGGAGCTGCACAAGAATGCTGCGTGCGATCATAAACAAAACGTGGAAGCAACACCCCACGAGAAAACAGCTGTACGGCCACCTGCCCCATATCACCCAAACCATCACAGTAAGACGGACAAGACACGCAGGACACTGCTGGAGAAGCAAGTACGAACTCATAAGTGACGTTCTCTTGTGGAAGGTGCACGCCAGTGTGGGCCGGCTAGCAAAGACGTACATTGACCAGCTCTGTGCGGATACTGGATGCTGCGTAGAGGACCTCCCGAGAACAATGAGTGATAGGGACGGCTGGAGAGAGATTGTCATGGATATCTGTGTCAATAGTGCGATCTGATGATATAATTAAAGATACATATATATAATATAATATATATATATATATATATATATATAATAAGTGTTCCACAGACACCTGTTTCGACGTTTCACGTCTCATCAGTGTAGTAAAGTATATATGTTGTAGATAATATAGGTGCTATATTTGAAAGTAAACAGTGCTCAATATAATTGATAGAGCATTTACATTTAAGTCAAGGCGGCGTGGATATGGAGTCAACACCTGGTTTCTGACTGTTTCTCGCCTATATAATCTTCAGACCAAAATATGAAGATTGCATAGGCGAGAAACTGTCAGTAACCAGGTGTTGGCTGGATATCCATGCTACCTTAACATATATATTCGATCCAGACCTAACGAAATCAGTTGCCTCCATTGAAGGTTGTATTATGGGAACCCGGAATTAGGGTATCTGTCATAATATTTTTGGATTAGGTTTAGCGCTGTCTGGACGCCCGTATACACATTTGAACTATGTAAGTCACTTTTGGGGTAAGAGTATTATCTAGCCTGTATTAAATAACCTGTCCTTGCATTTTCATTCAGTGCTCCTTATTTTATTTGTATGTAAAACATAACAATATATATGTGCGTGTATGTGTGTGTGTGTGTGTGAGAGAGAGAGAGAGAGAGAGAGAGAGAGGAGAGAGAGAGAGAGAGAGAGGGAAGAGAGAGAGAGAGTATGTGCACGTGTGTGCTTTTATTCGAGTGTAATTGTCACATGTATTTCATTTTAACACGTGACTATATAATCACAACAGATTACCCACATTTCTCAGTATTGTGTCTGATGATTGTACACACCACATAAAACTTTGAACATATATGCCCGCCTAAATTCATTAATTATTAACTAATTAATTTCCAAAATTAGGTATGACTTCAATTAAGCACATATCCCCCCAAAACTGTCGGTTTAAAGCCGTATAGAAATAAACACATTTGTTTGTTTACTTAACCTCATACTGTCGTGTAACAAGTCAATAAAAAGTGGAACATAAATAAGTTTCAAGACAAACGAAGAATGTGAGAATGGCAAGCTAGTATAACGGTTACAGACTTCGCCTGTCAGCTTGACAGTCGAGGTTTCGAGTCACACACGGAGCAGTCTCCCATGTCTATAACCTTGCTGATGAGACCTAATAGGTCGAAATGTACATTCAGAGATTGACATCTTCTCAATTTGTTTAGCCTTAGATTTGAACATATATGCCCGCCTAAATTCATTAATTATTAACTAATTAATTATGACTTCAATTAAGCACATATCCTCCAAAAATTGTCGGCTAAAAGCCATATAAAAATAAACACATTTGTTTGTTTACTTAACCTCATAAAGTAACGAACTTTTCGAGGACAAAATTAGATATTTGTCTAGGTAGTACATCTGCTTTGCTGTAGTAGCGTCGATCGTATTTTCTCGATCACCTTTCTCATTAGCGCGTATTATATATATATATATATATTATATATATATATAAATAATATATATAAATATATATATATATACGTATATATTGAGATTTTCTTTTGAAAGAAAGACAATGAACTGCTCCGAGAGAATAAAGCATTTTTTGGTGCAAATTCCAAATGCACGCTATTTCTGTAAGCACTCAGATGCTGCTTCTAGGTGGGCACTGACAAAGTGTTCGTATTCCTCGTTTGAAGGGAAACTTTCAGATGTTTCCTGGAGGATATCGAATTTATTTCTTACTACTACAGAGTAGCGATCGCATATATCGCTGTTGGCAAGTGACGACCAGTCGTATCGTACAGATATATTGATTTGCCTTTTGTTTCTACGTAGGCTTAAGCGTAGATTTGCTGTGACTATTCTGTTATCGGAAGATACTCCATCAAAAAAAGGAGTATCCTTAGCAGTTCATTGCACTATTTATCCATTTTTTATTTATTAGGATATAATCTAAATGGTCTTTTATATTATTTGGGTAGTGTAGGTCCATAGTTTGCCCTTTCTTTTTTTTTGGTATTTGGTGTTTAAACATACAAGCCTGCTCTCAAGAGAGAACTCGGCTAATAGTTCGACGTTTCTATTTGTTGTGTAAGCAGGATCTATTGTTCTCGTGTTTGCCAGTCTGCGCATTCATGTCACCTCTAATGATCAGAACATTGTCTTTGGGAATCTGTCTGCATAGGGAGGATAGCTCATTGTATAACTTTGCGATGTCCGTTTCCTCGCTGACATTAGTGGCGCTATAGCATGAGACTACTGTCATGCAGTGATTCCGATTAAACGTAGAGCATATAATTCTTGGTTGGATTTTTTTCTATGCTGCTTGGCGATCTCAGATCATGATGGCTGAGGAGCATTCCTACACATCCTATGGTGGCATTTGTGGAGTCTTTCCCCGCAGATGCTGACACGAACGTCCATCCATTACCTATTTCGTGATATTTTAATTGTAATTCACTATTATTAAATCTTATATATATATATATATATATATATATATATATATATATATATATATATGAAACGTGTGCACACATACGTACAAAAGTATATATATATATATATATATATATATATATTATTATATATATTATATATATATGTATATATTATATATAATATATATATATATTATATATATATAACCTGCTTTTATTCATAATTAATGACACTCTACTCAACGTTTCTGCAGGTGGTAACCCTGATTTAAGGCAAGGTTTCAAATTCAAATCAATTACCATTAACCCGAGGCACCCGAGCAGTATCACACAATATCATAAGACTTAGACGTTTTCAGTTTGAAGTCTTTATCGTAAGATATGCGTGGGCTTGTGTTTGTTCGTGTGTGCGTGCGTGCATTCGTGTTTGTAAGCATGTACAAGTGTATGTGTGTGTGTGTGATGTGTGTGTGTGTGTGTGTGTGTGTGTGTGTGTGTGTGTGTGTGGCTGTATGTGTGTGAATTTAGTGTTTATCATGTTAGGAAATAGTCTCTACAAGCCAAGTTCAAATCCTAGATAAGGCAGTTTGATTTTCACTTATGCGTTCATGAATGTCATGAATCCAACTCCATACTTTTCGATGTATCAGAGGTTTCCGAATGAACCCAAAGCCGTACGCCACGCTTGGTGTAAACAAAGCAATAACCCAGAGTCAATCAACATGCGAATCATCTTTTAAACAAAAAAACCTTCGCTGTCTAGCGACTTTACCTCATCCCGAGGAAAGGTTAGAGGCGTAAACCTGGAAAACAAATCAGGAACCGGATTGTCGCTAAGGTGGTGTGACGCTGAAATCCAGTGCTACCCAGCAACTTCTGCGACAGTACCACTGCCAAACTGCATTGGCTCCTTACCTTTCCTTTGGATCCCAGCTGCAGTGTAGAGAGGGGGGATTGCCGCTTGGGAAACAGTCGATCCTCCATATGAACCCGTCCAGGACACGTAGTTCCGAAAAAAATTGGACACTACTCCATCGTCTCTCGTCGACGGAAGGACGCCAACACGGCAACACACTTATTCTAAACGCGACTCTACGCTGTTTGTTCTTAAGAACGACCACCTTACAATCTGTATATGTGACAGAGAAAACGAGGTGAGTGACGGGCGTGAAGGCTTGCCGTATTCTCAAAGGAAGCGGGCTAGGCTTTGCCTAGCGTGTAGGACCAATCTAGAATCGAACCCGCGTTCTTCAGAATGCAATAGGGCGACACATTGGTGCGGGCACCGGTGTCGAGATGCCACAGTCCCGTATATAAGCGCAGACGCTCGGATGATAGGGGTAAACGGTGTATAAATAGAAGTGGGGTGACGACAGAAAGGAGTGTTGCGACATTAGCTGCTAAGGATTGTATCGACGACGATGAAGTCGGTGTTTTTGCCTGCGAGAAGGTGTTTTGACTCGCTTCTTTTCGCCCCCCCCCCCTCAGCAAAGATCTGTTGATTTAGATATTTATTTTTCCCCCTCTATTTTTGTTTTCTTTCTAGAGTATGCAGTATTGATAAGTTCTGTTGTGCTGTATGCTCATACATGCAACCTTGTGTCTCATACTGTCGTTGTGAACGGGTTGGGTAAATACCTACCTTCAACTTGCTTGAATATCTTGAATTTAACTGGTTCTTCTGTGACTTTGTTATTAGCTGTTTTCGACTGCCCCTAAAGCTTATCAACATCTGTATTGATTTTTGGTAATTCTGTGTAGATTGTTTTTAAAATCTTTATTTTTACGTCTCGTAAATTTGTTTATTACTGGAATATTAGTTTGGTAAATATTAGAGCACGCTGCCCTATTTAGGAATTCTCAGTATCAATTTCGTAAGCATAGAAATATACTAGAAGAAGGTCCCGACTTTGCCCGCGAACAAAAAAAAGAGAAGAAAAACAACAACAAAAACAACAACAAAAAACAAAACAAAACAAAAAAGATTTTAAAAAACAAACGATAAAAATAAAGGATAAAAATCAAAAAACAAAACAGCCCGCCCCCCAAAAAAAATAAAAACAGGGAGGTAAAATTAATGGCGACATAGCACAATTATTATTATTATTATTATTATTATTATTATTATTATTATTATTATTATCTTCATACAATGACTGCTAATTACACAGTAGCATTGCAACCAACAAAGCCTTCATCAGATGATGACTCTGGGTTCAGGCATGGTTACGGGGTCGAAGCATCATTACCACTAACCCAGAGCGCCCCAGCTGTATCTCATGATACCACCAAACTTTGTCGGTTTGATGTTACAATGTAGGATTGCCATATCCACGCTGATGTGGTTAGAGCTTTATCCTGGATCTCTTTGATGTATTTCCTTTTGTCTGGTGGAGAAAGTCCAAGTTTACACAAAAATGCCAAGGTTGAGTTAGTAATAAATTCCCGGCATCCGACTTCGATAGGAAATACATCTATTATCCATCCGTTTCTGACGCATTGTTCTCGTAGATCTTCATATTTTTCCAACTTACGCTGATGTGCCCAGTCAAGATTTTCTTCAAATGGAACTGTTCATTCAACGATAAAAACTTATTATTATTATTATTATTATTATTATTATTATTATTCACTCCTTTTGAGTTTTCACATCAGTGTTAGCTGATGGTATTTCACTGGAATCTGAGTGACAGCAAGTCTCCTCACGTTTCCAGGACTCTTCTGAGTATTCTGGCAGATTGCAGCAGTGCAGTGTTCTGAATGGTTTCAATCCTTCCTTTGATATCCAAACTTTCCAAACCCTTTTCTAATCCTTTTGGGACTGTTCCAAGTGCACCAACTACAATTGGTATAACTTTCACTTTCATATTCCATAACTTTTTCAGTTCTCTGGCAAGGTCCAGATATTGTCCATTTTTTCATTTTCTTTTAGCTTCACCCTGTGATCTGCTGGCACTGCAAAAATCCACCAGTTGACAAGTTCTTTCTTTTTTTTTATCAACACTAGGTCTGGTCTTCTTGCTGGATAAGGTGATCCGTTTTTATTTCAAAGTCCCAGAGAATTTTATGCATTTCCTTCTAAAGAAACAGATCTGGTTATGCATATACCATTTTGTTTGTGTGGTAAAAATTCAATTTTTTGCATAATTCCCAGTGGATCACCTTCCCAACCCCGTCGTGTCTAGTTTGTATTATTATTATTATTATTATATTATTATATTATTATTATTATCCCATCGAGTTGTTCAACGTATCCTTTAATCTTTATTATAAAATACATTGCAATTAGGTTATCCATAAGCTTTTCAACATCCCAAGTTTTGGGAGCTTTGTTCGATTTTCCTTACTTTGATTAGAAACACAGCCGTATGATGCAGCTAATAAAGAGCGAGAACGGTACAAATTTGCTGTGGCCTTTTGTTGTTGGAAAATATGGCTTAGGTATTGAATAATGAAAGGGGAGAAAGATTCTTGCCATTTCCCAGCCCATAAATAATCTCTCAATCATGAATACAATTTTCTAACAGAAATCACAGAGAAATGTCACCAGGTGGATGACCTGATCGTGATTTCTATGACCCACACTGACTATAACATCTGCCTAAAAATGTCACGTACTCAACTCACCTGACTAATAGACACACACAGACATAAACACCCACACACACACACACACACACACACACACACACATATGTATATATATATAGTTATATAAAATTTTTGGATGTTTGTTTTTTAGAAGCATTGTTGAAGAAAGTATATATTATATTTTCGCTTGAAGGCAATTACAATACATGTATCGCATAAAATTCGATACTTTTTAAAATTATTTTTATTTTTTATAGAAAATGAACTTGACAAGTGTAATCCCGGCAAAAGATCTCTCGGTGTGTAGAACATCGTACATAGTGTTTCGACTTTAACTGTCAAGTTCATTTTCTATAAAAAAAAAAGTATCGAATTTTATCCGATACATGCATTGTAATTGCCTTCAAGCCAAAATATAATATATATATATATATATATATAAGTTAAAAGAAAGGAAATGAATCCGACAATATGAGTAAGAAAAGGTGGAATGAAAACATCACACAATGCTGTTAAAGAAGAAAACAATTTATAATATAATCATAGCTGATACTGATCAATATTTCGATTTTACAAAAATCATCATCAGAGCTCATTCACTCCCGTAGTTGTTTGGGTCGGAGAGGAAAGTCAAAATGAGTATAAAATTGGTATAAAAACTGTCGCTCACCCACGAAGACAGTGAAGAACATTCTTCAAAATAAAAATAACCCCAGACACATACATTCTGAAGCTGGAGTCTACACTATTGACTGCTTAAAAATGTAAAAAGAAATATGTAGGGGAGACTTCCCGATCCTTAACTAAACGTCTATCGGACACACAATATCACATTAAACGTGGTTTCCAAAACAATGCATTAGCTAAACACATCTTGATCTCAATCATACTTTGATTTCAAAGGTGCCAAAATATTAACCCACATACATGATAAAACACTGCGTAGAATTATGGAATCTTGTGTTATTCTTACCCATAAAACCATACCCCAAAGACAAGGTTTCTTTAATATATCCCCTTATCTAGCGACTCTTATTATCAGAAACCATAAATCCCTTCACATAACTTTTTCCGTTATTTACGTCCCATTTTGGTTTATTGTTTTGTTTTATGAATAAGATCTTTTTCCGTTTTATTTTGTTTTTGCTTTCGGTTTAAAATAATACCTTACATTAGATCCCAAATCGCTTAAATTATCTAAAATAATAACCAATTCCGCCCATAACCCTTTTTATTTATATATAAAAACAAAACACAATATTTATCATTTTTAAATACAGAACTTAATAATAATAATAATTAGAAATTTAAAATAATTAATCGTAAAATAAAAATATATAAAAACTCTTTTCTAAAATATTAACATATTCCGCTCATAACTTTTTCACTTTATATATAAAAACTAATTACGGTAAATATCTAATCATTTATGAATTACAGAACTTAAAAATAAAATTTAAATAATAAAAACATTTAATCGTAAAAATTCCTTTACTAAAAGTCTTTTGAATTCCAACCGTCACATTTCTTAACACCCATCCCCTTCCGTTTAAATTGTTTTCGCCTTGTGCCAACATCTCAAAAAATTCGCTACATTTGTTGTCAAAAGATATACATGGAACATGACCGACATATATATGGCGCGAAATGCCCACGTTGTGAATATTGTAACATCTTTCGTTTTTTGCAGTATTAAGGTTTTTTTTTTTGTTTGGTAAACTCATTTTGACTTTCTCTCCGACCCAAACAACTACGGGGTGAATGAGCTCTGATGATGATTTTTGTAAAATCGAAATATGATCAGTATCAGCTATGATTATATTATAAATTGTTTTTTTTAACAGCATTGTGTGATGTTTTCATTCCACCTTTTCTTACTCATATTATATATATATATATATTATAGTTAAGAATTAATAGAAAAAAATGAATGAATAAATGAATGGAATAAAAAATGAATGAAATGAATGTAATAAATTAAAAAAATCTTTTCCAATGGACCTCTCTTAAAAGAAAAGATAATAATTGTTAAAAGAGGTCCCTAATGGAAAAAGCCTTTTTCATTTTTACTGGTCTCTTTATTGAAGCATGGAATTAATACAATTATTATAGTAGATATTGGAGAGGATAAAATATATATATATATATTGTTACGCGGGCACACTCGTAAGGGACGACCAGTGCACCTCTGCAACATGAAATAACGAAAAAAATGCAAAAGGTCCCAGATGTAAAAATAAATAGTACAAAAGGGATGGGATTCAAGACTTTTCTCTTTGCTCCCGTGAAAGCGTAGGAGACCTACAAATGGCAATAACGCTGAATGACGAAGAACAAACAGGATTTCTTATAAACACACGAACGTTTATTAACATTTAAATACAAATTATCATTAAAAAAGGGTAAATACATATATACAAATATACATGTAATCAGAGGGGTAAAGTGAATATATGATTCGTGTTATCAAATGAGTGGGCGAGCAATTGAACATATCAACCATATCAACATTACATAAAATATATGACAGACGATAGGGATTTACAGAATACAATATTGTTAACTCACTGTGACGTTGTAACTCGAAAGAATGTCCTTTTATTAATTGTTAATTTCCTTTTGTTTTTTTTTTTATCAACGGTGATTCGTTCCTTCCTTCCAAATTAATTTACTTTAATTCATGGTAAAATGTCTTTAATTCTTCCGCCCCCCCCCGTCTTTCGATCCAAATATCGAATTTTTGCAGAGCGGTCATCTTCAGGTGTCGTCTCTCGGTGGTTCCTTCAACTGTGTGTTGCTTGCGCGACTTTTCGCGCGAGAAATCCTTCTCAGTCGTTGTCATAGCAACATCCTGGGGTAAGGTGTAATCTTCTGGTTACGGGGTCACAGTTAAAATCTACATGCATACTCTCCCTGTCACCTGAGATGTGGAGGAAGAGTACAACTGTCTTCTAAGTACATAGGCAGTAGTGGTCACGTTAACATTCGTTCGTAAAAATACAAAACCGATTGAATCTTACTGCCTTTGCTTACCTACGCATCTTTGGGTTTTTTTTTTATTTCTTTCAAATAAAGTTTTCTTCTAATTCTAACATATGTATATAAAATTGTTTTTGTATTTTAATACAAAAACAATTTGATATTTTACTCCTTTTTCGTACATACCATTTTTGATCCAACCAACATGAAGAAGATACAAGCTAGACTCGATGGGGTGAAGGTAATTTTTACCACACTGACTTCCATCACAATATTATATATATATATATATATATATATATATATATATATATATATATATATATATATATATTATATCTTATTATAATGGAGATAGTGAGTTTTTCCGTCTGTAATCGAAAACTCTATCACTACTCAAGTCACAATTCCCTTAGTTATTTACATCACATTCTCCATGATTTTATTTTTTATCTAAACTTCTATCATTAATAAAATTGTTATTCATCATTAATACTATCTAGATACTAAAAACAGGTATTTGTATTTGTATATACATCAAAATAGCGGTTTACAGTGTGAATGGAAATGCTAATTTGCATATTGATATTGAAAATTTGACTTTAATAAATATGTGCTTAGTATTATTGATTTCTAATTGGTTGGTCTTATCTTAATGAATATGAGCAAAAATCTCGGGGATAAATCTTAAATGAAATCGATTAATAAGAAGAAATAACTGTAATATTATCCTTTACTTCCAATTTTAACTAAATAGTTAAATTAGGAACATTTACCAATGAAAGACGGGAGTAATGGAAAATGATGGAAGAGTTAGTTTCAAAGTTGTTCTATTTTTCAATCATACCCGCCTCTGTTCCAAATCTTTCTATCTGCATTCGTATTCAGTTTCATTAGCCTTTCTAATTTAATATGATATTTTATTATATTAAAACTTAAGTACTTGCACCCGGAGGGTGCATATATTTGCTAGTATATATAATGTAGATTTCATCCACTAACCTGCTATTAATATATATATATATATATATATATATATATATATATATATATGGGGTAGGGTGTCGTGGACATGAGATAAACAACGCTTGATAGCTGACAGATTCTTACCTAGGCAATTTTTCAAACTAAACACTCTACCCTTCGATCTGTATGCGCTATCATTAATAATTTACACTCTCTACTCATAAATCTAGCATACTATATACATATATATATATATATATATATATATATATATATATATATATACTAGCAAATATATGCACCCCCGGGTGCAAGTATTTAAGTTTTAATATAATAAAATATCATATTAAATTAGAAGGCTAATGAAACTGAAAAGAATGTAGATAAAAAGATTTGGAATAGAGGGGTATGATTGAAAAATAAAACAACTTTGAAACTAACTCTTCCATCATTTTCCCTTACTCCCGTCTTTCATTGGTAAATTTTCCTAATTTAACTGTTTAGTTAAAATAGGAAGTAAAGAATAATATTAGTTATTTCTTCTTGTTAAGGGATTTCTTTTAAGATTTATTGAAGCGATTTTTACTCATATTCAATAAGATAAACCTAACAATTAGAAATCAATAATACTAAGCATATATTTATTAAAATCAAATTTTAAAGATCAATATGCAAATAAGCCTTCCCATTCATACTTTAAACCGCTATTTTCTTGTATATATAAATACAATTGCATATTAATAGTATGTAGTTATGGTCAACATTATAAGTATTGTAAAACACTTTTATTAATAATTGAGGTATATAAAAATAAAATCATGGAGAATGTGATGTAAAT
>CM042150.1:28419572-28427072 GCA_023376005.1 Doryteuthis pealeii | reverse complement strand
GGAGGAAACAATAATGAAGTTGCAAAGCAATCTTCTTTTACAGGGAGCGAATTCCCAAGGCGTGTCACATTCAGCTTGGCCCATTCTTCGCTCACTGGAACACTTCTTGTCTGGAACGTAGTTACATCAATTTCAAAATGTCTCAAACATTCCTCGAAGAATTCACCACACAATCGAAATTAGAATCGTTATATTTTATGATAGATTATATGCTATGAAAGTAAGTTACAATAGGCAGAATAATATATAACTATATATAGACTAACCCCAATCGGAATAAGGAATGTATATATATATATATATATATATATATATATATATATATATGCCAACCCCTCCTCACGAGCAGGATGTGACACAAGGTCAATTTCTTAAGCGGATTTCAAAAGGTTTGAATTCAGAGTTTTCATTCTCCTAGACCGGTTGCCTAACCCAGGTTAAAGAGCCCAATCTGCCCTACTATTTACCCATAGCTGGAGGGAGAATAGGATTCATACCTTTCCCAAGGGTATTATATATATATATATATATATATATTATATATATATATATATATATATGGCATTTCTAGAAATGCCATAACAAGAAATGCCATAACAAGACGACCTCAGTCCCAGTGATCTTCTGAAAAAGAGATTTTATCTCGAAAATTCAAGAATAAAATACAGGTTAACACACAACACCAGTGTTACCTTATTCTTTACACCTGCATTGGGATAGCCTTCAAAATCAACTTCAAAACAATATATATATATATATATATATATATATATATATATATATAATAGAAATAATATATAAAGGTTTTATATATTTAATTTAATGACATAAGAACAGTCACGACCAATCGTTTCATGCATGAGGAAAGAGGATTGGAATAATCCGACAGAATGTAGTGGAGATATGAGGAACACAAGGACAAAACTCAGACCCAATCCCACCGCCTCTACCTTCCTCTTTCACCCCTTTTTTGCCTATGTATAGCATTTATCTCCTCATCCCATTCTAAATTGTCTCCTCATTTCCTCACACTTCCATGCTTTATCTTTGTCCCCTTCATCTAACCAATTTCCCAACCCCCTACCCTAACCAAATTTCCTCTCCTGACCTCCTTTCCCTCACACTTAGAGACCAACTCCACCTATAGCCACCCCTACCTATCCTCTCCCCTTTTATTAGTCCCTTTACAGCTTCTTTGGTCATATTGCTCTCCAAGATGGCTAACCCATCTCCGCTACAAACTCGTCATTTTCAAAATGTATTTTTCCACTATTACTCTCTTCGCCTTCCCTTTCTTCCCAATGATTCCCGTCTCAATAAAACGACTGATGATGCCGAGCTCAAAGCTCTAGCGAAATATATCCTACATTCAAAGAAGGAAATCAGATGGGAAGAGAGTTGAGGGAGGGAGGTAGAAAACATTTCTCACCATTCATTTTTTCTACCTACCTCCCTCAACTCTCTTTCCATCTGATTTCCTTCTCATCATACCCAAAGATGTCCCCTATAACTAATCAAATCTTCCCCTCACCACAAAACTTACCCACCTACCTACTTTCCCCTTCTATAAGACACTTGTATGATCTGAATAATTCAATAAAAGCTGAAGAAGCCGAGTTCATAACTCCAGCGAAATATACTACACATCTTTGTCTGAGTTTTGTTGTTTCATTCTATATATTTTACCTCATTCTGTCGGATTCATTCCAACCCCATTTTCCTCATATATATATATATATATATATATATATATATATATATATATATATATATATATATATATATATATATATGGAGGCGCGTGGGCTAGTGGTTAGAGTCGTGGAAAATGGACTCGTCGGTTCAATTCCTAGACGAAGCTGTTGGCATTTCACATAGCGCTAATACCCTTGGGAAAGGTATGAATCCATATATTCTCCCTCCAGCTATTAGTTAAATAGTAGGGCACACTGGGCCCTTCAGCCTTGGGTAGGTAACCAGTCAAGGAGAGGGATAACTCTGAATTCAAAATTCCTGAGGTCGGTCGTTGATTGGGTTTGTGGCAACCCTTGATGCACCAATTCTTTCCTATCGACTGTGCCAAAAAGTGTGGATGGTCCAACCCAAGCCTTCACCACTATAAACAAATCAATGTGTGGGTGTTCATTGTACGAACACTTAGAGAGTCCATATATATAATATATATTATATATTATATATATATATATATATATATATATGGGAGGTGTAAACGACTGTCAAAATATACGTGTTTTATAGATACATGTAGTTGATTTTCAGTATATTTTCGTTTATATTTTAGAATATGTTTCACCACAGACAATACTCTCATATTGACAAACCAATGTTTTCTTTATTATTGTTTTCTGTTTATTTTTTCTGTTTTTTTTTTTTTTTTTTAATATACTGAACACTATTTCTATTTATGGCCATCGTGTCTGTCATATCCATTTGCAGAATTTATAGCTTCCATTCTTATTCATTTCATTTTTTTATGGGCTCCGTCCATTCGCTAAAGCAACATTAATTTCCCCTTTGTCATTGTGTCGAATACATTTCAGAATATTTTTAAATATTCAACTATTGGTTCAGCCAATGGGCATCTATTGGTTTCTGTCAGGTTTCACAATGGAGGTAATAGTTACAACAATCTCTTTATGTAAAATAGTTAAAGATGAGTTATTAGAATAAGTATTCCCTTGCTTGGCCCGTTCTGTTTTAACCACGGTGGATCATCAGGCATTGTGTTACATAATTATTAGATACCTAATATTTATGTGCAATAGTGTAGAAATCAAAATGGCTGTTATTAAGTTGTAGCCCACGGCCTTGAAGGATGAGTGACAAGGCTTGACCTCATCCTGATCCTTTCCGGTGGATACCGTGAGAATCGGTGAAGACCCTCTTCCGGTTTAGATTAGACATAGGTTTTAGTCAGTCAGCGAGAAACCACGACGGTGGTGAGTCGTGTTATATACGCTCCGACGCGATCTGCGCAGGTAGTCTGGTGGGGATTTCGAAATAAAATGTGATCTAAGTAAATCGAAGTCTTGTGTTATCTAAAAACTACCAATGACACAGGGCTTCTGATAAAGAGAAATCCCCAATGAAAGACCAGACACGAAGTCCCCAAGAGAAGTCCAGACGAAGAAGAGATGGTAGAAGAGACCTAGAAGAAGACGTAAGATAGAAAAGACGTCAGTAGAAGAACAGAAGAAGAATAGAAGTAAGTAAAGTAAAGGGTATACAACAATTGTAAAAATGTCACAGGGCGCAGGGAGAACTAGATTCATGCCTGTAAGATACACAAAAAAGGGATTCACCAGGTATTTAAATACCCGTTAAACTATTCAAAAAATAAGTTATCATTAGGCAGGGATGCTGATATCTTTTTGATTTAGTGCGTCCTGAGACGCACATATTTTCTATGAATGGGTCCAGAGGAAAATGTATAGGTCGTAACTAAAGCTGTCTAACTCCTACCTTGTAACCTATACTGTGTAATTCATTTCTTAGAAATTATTGGAATGTATTTACAGTTAGCTTGAAAGGATGAGGGAAACAAAAAGAAAAAACTGTGGTGCATGAATACGATTTTACTGCATCCTTTTTTATTTTGTGCGTCAGGGACACAGGATGCGTACCTATCAGCATTTTTGATTAGGTATCTAAATTCAAAATAATAATGTATTATTTATAATGTAACTGAACGCAAGAAAAGACGGGTTCATGTCTTTAGTGAATATAAAAATATTTTGCTCTCATCAGAAACCATTATTTTAGAGCAAACAATATGAAAGATCTGTTTGAAAATGTCAACATGGAGGATATTCTCTCTTTTTTGAGAGAAATAAAATTATACCATAGAATATAGACATGAAACAAATCAATATCATACAACATAATCCCCAATAATCCTAACACATTTTAAAACCAATTACTAAAAAGTATAAATATAAATACACGATATGTATAACTTCCTAACCGTTAGGCATGACATAACCCCAGACGGGTTGATATGCCGTTAAAATCAATAAACAAAACAAATAAACAAACAATCCAGCTTAGATTTTGAATACTCATCAAACTATACCATACATCAGAGATTTTTAAAACGTTTAGATTCCCAATAATATGATAGATTTTTTTTTTTTGGGGGGGGCTGGATTTTACGGTATGCCAAACCTTGCTGGGTTGATTAGTCAATAGCTCTTAAGTAAACATATCATACGTTGTAATGATTAAATCATCATACTGTGGTATATCCACAGACCCTACTAGTTTTACTTAAGCCGGCGGGGCGGCCTAATGTCGGTATCAGCCAGACAGCGAGAGAGTCTATCCCCTTTTCACTTGCGCTAGACCAAGAAAATTATTTAAGCGTTTGGTGTGGAGCGACACACCTACCATCAGCTCCTTATTTTACCGCACTGATCCCTGTGCTGCTCATACGCTGAGTTGGCGAGGGCCAGTATTAAACAAGGGACCTTGTGATTCCTAGGTGGAAGCTCAACCGACAGATCTACAATAGACATGACACGGGGAAAATAAAACACACACACACAGAGAGAGAGAGAGAGAGAGAGAGAGAGAGAGAGAGAGAGAGAGAGAGAGAGAGAGAGAAAGCAGATATGAGACTATCAATCATGCCATAAGCTAATACATAGCTCACCAAAAAGAATACCAATATAAAAATGACGGTGTAAGAAGTGTGATCCAATTGGAACATATTCAAATATTTGAATTTGACCGTGAACATAGAACACGTAATGACCTCTAACACGTAATGACCTCTAACCCTTTATGACCTCTGTGACATTGAGATCCAAATAGACAAATCAATCAGTTATATGATTTCATTTATTTTGCCACTAATAATTTATATCGAATCATATAATTACACGGGCTGATCAAAAAGTAATGGCGTTAGACTTCACACTCCAGAACTGGAGCCTCACCCCTAGATACAGTTTAACGTCATATCTAGGAATCTAAGACCCTCGGCATCCTCCATCCAGCACATATATGATAAAAGGGTTGGGTGTTTACTATACGAGCAATAGAGTCGGGAAATAATAGATGCAAGGGCTTGACATGACCTGCTGATTGATCGTAGTGGGGGGGCTCTCCGACAGTCCGTTTAGCTTAATTAAGGGCAAAAGTGGAGTGTTGTATATCATCGACTGCTCAGCCAATAGTATTTCCTCCTTAAATTTGGGAGCTGCGAACATTATTTGAACTAGCAAATATATGCACCCTCCGGGTGCAAGTATTTAAGTTTTAATGTAATAAAATATTGTATTAAATTAGAAAGGCTAACGAAACTAAATAAGAATACAGATAAAAAGATTTGAAACAGAGGGAGTATAAAAAAATGGAACAACTGAAGCTTACTCTTCCATCACTCTTGTCTTTCATTGTTATTTTTTCTAATTTAAGTATTTAGTTATAAGAGGAAGTAAAGAATAAAATGATAGTTATTTTATCTTGTTAATGGATTTCATTTAAGATTCATTGAAGAGATTTTTTGCTTATATTTCATTAAAATAAAACCAAACAGTTAGAAATCAATAATACTAAGCACATATTTATTAAATTCGATTTTTTTAATATTTAATATGCAAATTAGACTTCCCGTTCACACTGTAAACCGCTATTTTGTTGTATATATAAATATAACTGCATGTTGTCAGTATGGAGACATGGTTAACAGTATTAATAATGTAAGACAATTTTATTAATAATTGAGGTTTAGATAAAAATAAAATCATTGGGAATGTGATGTCAATAACTAAGGGAATTGTTACTTGAGTAGTGATATAGTTTCGGTTACAGACAGACAAACTCACAATCTCCATTATAATAAGATTTTATTATAACGACTATGTCGATTAGCGTGTAAACACATGGAGCGATCGCAACCGCTCAGCGAAGTGATGGAAAGTGTTGTATACCCTTTCTTTTCTTACTTCTATTATTTTTCTGCTCATCTTTGGTATCTTACGTTCTTCTTCCAGCGTCTGGATCTAGTCTTGGGGACTTCGTGTCTGGTCTTCTATTTCGCTGTTCTTGTTGGTTGGTCGTCCCTGATTCATTTCTTCTTCTAGATCAGTCTTGTTGCCAAGACATTCATCAACCACAAAACCATATTATTTATGTAAGCTTTTATTTACTTAACTAAACATTTCATGTAACTAACATAACGCGCGTGTGCAGTGAGCTTCAGCTAAGGCAGAAAGACCTTATCTGCCTGACGTCCAAGCTGAAACTGAGAGCCAACCAGGTCCTACGTATTTCGCGGGCTTTCTGTAATATTCCATGGAAAGTCCTGCCCGTGATATGAAAAGGGGCCATCCCTTCAGAAATACAGGGGGTTGACAATCTATGCATAGATTATGTAACAAAAGTTGCCATAAGGGGTAAGTATAATTTCCTCCTAGAAAAACTGCATTTTATCCCATGAAAAGATACTCGTTTTGAAATACATCTCACGGGACACATACGAGGGTGTGTCAAAAACTAATGCCTTTTTGTTTAGGACAGGTACAATTACCAACACAGGAACATGTATCATACATCAAAATGAAGCTGGTCTTCTCCAAATCACATCCTTGCTTCTCCAAATAGTCACCGTTTCTCTCAATAGCAATATTCCACCTTCGAATGAAAACATGTATCCCTGCCCTGTAAAATTATGTTGACTGTTCTTAGAGCCACTCGCCTCATTCAGGTGGACAACTTTACTGCATCCTCCATACGCATCAAATTTAGAGCCTTCAGACTATCATCTCTTCGGCCCCATGAAAGAGGGTGTGAGAGGCAAACATTATTCCAGTGATGAAGAAGTGAAATATGTTGTGAAGAAGTGGCTCAAAGAACAGTCAACAGAATTTTACGTGGCAGGGATAAATGGATGTAAAGTTTCATCATGATCAGATCACTGGTGTAGCTGGCGACTGGTAATAAAATATGGACAGAAATTGGCATTCATGTAGTAGATTAACTCACGTAAACTGACCGGAAATGATATGTTAAATCAAATTAAGTCTACTCATTATCTGACAAAAAATGAACGATAAAAGTTCTTTTAATATTATCGACGTTAGCATATATTTGCCATATTTATATATCAATACTCTTGACCTTAATCTTCCGACCGCTAGGACCTTGCAACTCCTCTGGTAAAACTGAGACCGTCAAAATCGTCCATGACGAAATGCAAAAAATGTAAACTTGATTATCTTCGTGGTTGCTTATCTTGCCGAATTCTCATTTCTAATGAGTGTCACTACCTCATCTAAATAATGGCGACATCCTTTTTTATTATAAAGAAAGAAAGGAAAGAAAAATGGCATGCTTCTCAGAAAAATATATAAGAAAGAAAGAAAGAGAGTAGGGAAAAAATTAGGGGCTAAAGTAGTACTATTCGTTAGTAGTAGTAATCGTCGTTAGCTCTAAGGAACGACACACAATAATCGTATAGTCAAAAAGGGGTTGTTT
>CM042150.1:28394572-28409572 GCA_023376005.1 Doryteuthis pealeii | reverse complement strand
TAGGGAGAATTGTCTACCCCTGACGATTCAACCGGATACTCTCTACCAAAGAGGGAGCCAAGAGACTGACAGACAGGCAGACAAGGTCTGGCCCCATGTGTGGCCACACACATGATACACACACTGTTGAATTCTATCTAAAACCATCCACTGTATTCCCTGTCAGTGAGAATAAATAAAACAAATATTGTTATATGTTAAACATATTTCACTGTCTTTATTATCACCTTGTTATTCCTACATCTCGGGATATAACAATGATGAGGATGATGATGATGATGATCTGGAGAATGTACATGGTTCTGAAAGGGTTAAATGAACGAAAAGGGTTTATTTAACGAATCCGCCCCCGCACTAATCATCCAGAATTTTAGCTCTAAAACTT
This sequence comes from Doryteuthis pealeii, assembly GCA_023376005.1. Classification (NCBI taxonomy): domain Eukaryota; kingdom Metazoa; phylum Mollusca; class Cephalopoda; order Myopsida; family Loliginidae; genus Doryteuthis; species Doryteuthis pealeii. Next base: position 28,409,187 of record CM042150.1, on the reverse strand, counting down.
TATCCTGAATTTACCAAGAGAATTAATCAATTTAAAGAATGCAACCCAGTTTTTTTTTTCTATCTTTCTTGGGGGGACTGATTAAAAGACGAATGAATCTTATAAACCTGTCCTGCGGTAGTAGTGTCTCTTGCATATCTTACAGATCTCCGAAGCGTCGAACGGAATCAAGAGACGTCCCCCGAAGTTGGCTGAATGGAGAATGAGCCTCTAACAGACAATTCGATTCACGTCAGACTCTCTGACAAAACTAATTATAAAACTTGTTTCTCTCCTCCGCATCTATGACGAGCACAATGCAACAGCATCATTAGCCGGTGAATAGTTCCTTCTAATAGAGGTTAAGTAAAATGGTCAACTACATTTTATCTACGATGGAGAGTCAAAAATTATCCTCACTTTCGCCATTAAAAGTTAGTAAAGTCATTATCATCCTGTCGCGCTGGAACCCCGATATCCATGACAATCTCACGCCATCCTTCCCTATCACTCATTGCCCCTGGGAGGTCCTATGTGCAGCATCCAGTATCCGAGTAGAGCTGATCTTTGCTGGGCGACCCACTCTGGTGCACCAATGTGTTTGGCGTCTTTTGTTTTATGGCATATCAACCTCAATGGGTCATTTAATGCCGACAAAGTTTTGAAATAAATTTATTCTTAATGGATATTTAATTTTTTTATAAACTCATGTTTTTCTATTTAATCCATAGATAGGCGCCCATTTTTTTGGCTTCCACAGAGGAACTTCACTTATGAGTTCATCCTTGCTTCTCCAGCAGTGCCAAGCGGGTGTTGTTTGCCTCATAGGCGGAGTATTGTCGGTACGAGACGAACAGAAGGTATCCTATGCCCCTTTTAACTAGAGCTAGATCAGGAATATTGGTTTTTGTGTCTGAAATAGAGCACCACACGTACCATCAGCTGTCAATTTTACCGCACAGATCTATACTGTACTCATCGTGCGCTGAGTTGACGAGGGACCGTATCGAACCCAGAACCTTGTGGTTTTAAGACGGATACTCTACCGATTGGGCTAAATCGTGCCCCGCCCTTTCGGCTGGGGCTGTAGAATATACAGACTGCATTTCTGCATAGGGGTAAGACCTCTCACCAATGGGATCTGTGACCTTGGTACTAAGTGGTCCCGTGACATGCAACACTCCACTTCCCAGATAAGTCTGAGACTAAATGTAATGGCAAAACAAACGGTGGATTTAAATAGATTGGAGGCACGTATGTGGTATGTCTAAAACAAATAGAACTTTTATTTTTAAAACTAGCAAATATATGCTCCTTTCGGGCGCAAGTATTTAAGATTTAATGTAATAAAATATTATATTAAATTAGAAAGGCTAATGAAATTAAATAAGAATACAAAGAAAAATATTTGAAATTTACTCTTACATCACTCCTGTATTTCATTGCTAAACTTTCCTAATTTAACTGTTTAGTTAAAATAGGAAGTAAAGTATAAGATTACCGTTATTTCTTATTGTTAATGGCTTTTTAAAAATATTTATCACTGTGATTTATTCTTGTAATAATTAAAATAAAAACAAACAACCAGAAATCAATAATACTAAGCACATATTTATTAAAATCATTTTTTTAAACATCAATATGCAGATTAGCTTTACCGTTTACACTGTAAACCGTTATTTTGTTGTATATATAAATACAAGTGTATGTTATTAGTATGTAGATAAAGCCAATAATTATGTAAAACAATTTTATCAATAATTGAGTTTTAAATAAGTATAAAGTCATGGAGAACGTGACGTAAATAACTAAGGGAATTATGACTTTAGTGATATGCATTCGATTACAGACAGACAAACACACAATCTTCATTATAATAAGATATAATAAAAAGTAAAAATAATATAGATAAATGAAAGAAATAATATAATCTAGTTATATCATAGTCTTTGATGTTTACATGAAATAACTTACTTAGGTTAGACGGGCGGTCGCAGAGGCCTGATCCGATCAATCGACTGGTCATGTCAAACCCTAACACCAATATCACTGCCCAGACAGTATTTCTTCAAATTTCTCTTATGGCAAACAACGAACCCTTTTTATTTTAATGGTGCTAGGTGGTGACGGAGAGCCAGATACCCGTATTCATTTGTAATCATAATGTTAATGAAAATTATTTCTATAACAAAACAAAACAAAACAAAACAAAACAAATAATAATAATAATAATAATAATAATAATAATGGCTGTCAACTCGTGTTCGAGTAAGACCATTTCCTGTTTTTTATCATCATAGTTGGGTGCCAGTAGCATTTGATACTGTATCCAAGTGTTTTCTCAGATGACTCACCAGGCCAGCCCTGGAGAGAATACTCTTCCACATAAACTACATGTTGGAACTTCTCCACTTTGGGTGTTGCTGGACAGAAAATCATCCTTTCTAATAGCCCACTTCAATTTTTGGTGTTTAATTCGGTTGGACTCAAATTAATCCACAGACTGGTAGATGCTGGCTCTCCTGCTAGATCTATTACACGCTAACTTCTCCCAGTCATCCACAGCAATAGCAGTGTTCTTCAGGGTGTCCTTGAGGCAGTCCTTAAACCTCTATTTGGATTTGCACTGAAGACTTTTTCCAGTAGAGATTTCCCCGTAAAAAGTTGTTTTAAGATTCGACAATCATTCATGCGAACTAGATGACTAGACCAGCGAAGACGTGATCTAAGGATTAAACTCTCAATATTAGGCAGGTGACATCTTTCAAGTATTGTGGTGTCTGGTGTAAATGACAACCATTCTATCCCTAAAATCCTGCGAAGGCAATTCTGATGGAATCTCTCAAGTGTCCTGAGTTGTTGTTTGTAAAAATCAGATTTGGCATTAGATAACCCACAAGGGGTGATACATTACTAAACCAAACCGATAATCACCGAGTGCTAATCACCAAATTTGTCTTCATGGTTTGTTGTTGGCTATCAACTCGTGCACGAGTAAGACCATTTTCTGTTCTTTCTTTTTTTCCCCTAAAATAGTTAAATCAGGAAATACCTGTGCTGAAGAGAATATTTTTAGTGGATATAGTGTGTACAGAACTAGCTCCATTCTTGGTAATCAGAATCAGAGAGACAGTGTGACGAATAAATTCGACAAGACTGCAAGACAAGGATACCTCAATTGGTCTTGCTATGCGCCTGGATACCAACCCAGGTATTTCTACGTCCTATAGTAATGTAATGTGCTAGATGGACGTTGAGCGGGAAGCTTCATTCGCCCTTTGACAGGTCTTGATTTTCGTCCTGATGGGTATCTAGCCACCCTCCTTACCAGGCAAACTTTGTGGGGGTATCGATTTAGTCGCCGATGATCCGACTATGAAACAGTTAGTACTGGATTATATAGTACCCGTAGTGCTTTGGGTGACCTGACAATGTCTACCTGACCTTGCCTGATCGTCGAGGTTCTTGTAACTTGATCTAGAGTTCTTGAATCATCTGGTGACTGTACAGTGATCAACTTTTCGCACAATAAATATTTTTGGTTGTTGTGGCTCAATTCGAACCTATAAAACATAAGACTTAGGAACATTGACTCACCAAGTTTGGTTTATCGACGTACAAGAGGTGATATTTTTGAAGTCTACAAATATACCCATGGATTTTATTCAACGAACTTTCATCTGCTAAACATTGCTCAAAATATCAATACCAAGGGTCATAAATTAAAACTTTAAAAAAAATAATTTGTAAAGCAAATGCAAGACAAAATTATTTTAGTAACAGAGTGGTGAATACATGGAATAAACTACCATCATCAATAGTGAATGCCCCATTTCTAAACTCCTTTAATGCAATGTTAGATAATCTGTGGAAAGAGTATAAATATTCTGTGGAATTAAAATGAATGTTTATAAGGAACAGCTGACAGGTCTCAAACCTAATATACTAGTTGAAAAGATATTATATTAAATTATATTATATTATAAGTTCCCAAATTAGATCACGTTACACATTCATCGATGTGACAATCAAATCAGACACAGTGGAAAACTATCTACAACGTGTCAACGCACCATCTACTATCATACTTCAAATCATCACAGTCACCTTGTATGGCTTAAAATGTTTTTGCCATACGCCGTAAACTAGCACAGGCAAAAATATATCAAAACTTCGTACTAGCCCTAGTATTAGTAGTTCTCAACTTTTCTCTTTACCTATAGACCCGTGGGTTTCCCATTGTATAATGGTGAACAGCACCCCAATGTCATTCGATGTTTCAAAGTCTTATTTTATTTCTTTTTAATTAAATAGTTTATGGTTCCCGCGAAAACATATGACCTCCGAAAACAAATCCGGAGCCGGAGTCCCTAAGGTGGTGTGATGCTGAACTCCAGTGTTACCCAGCAAATCATGCAACAATGCCGCTACCAAACTGCATTGGCTTCTTACTTTTCCCTTGGATCGCAGCGGCAGTGTGGAAAGGAGGGGTTTGCTGCATAAGCAACAGCTCATCCTCCATGAAACCCGCTCACGCAACGTAGTTAAAAAAATAATTAATCACTACTCCATCGTCTCTCGTAGACGGAAGGATGCAAACAAAAACAACAACAACAACATATGACCCCCGGTTGAGAAACACTGTTATAAATGATGCTCTGAAAGTAATATTTGGGTGAGTCCGGTGGTGTAGTGGCTGATGTGATGGACTGCGAAATCGCAGTAAGCGAGTTCGAATTCCAGTCGCGCTATTACGTTCACTTTGGGAAAGGTATCAACCCCTTTATACCCTCAGCTATGACTTAATTTATACCGCAACTGTTCTTCTACAAGGATCGCTTTGACATTTAATATCCGACGAGTAGTGGCAAAGAGGGATGCAAACGTTCAACACAACTGATCCATAAAATGAAGATCAGCTTTATCTATACATCTGATAATATAATTTGGAACAGATCTTCTCGATCCATAGATGAGACCCTAATAAGTACTACCTCTCCGAGTTAGGTTGGCTGGTTGGTTGGTTGGTTGGTTGGTTGGATTTTACTGCATGTCAACCCTTGGGTTATTTTATGCCGAAGGATTTTTTATTCATCCTTATTGGGTAATCAATTTTTAACTCAATTGTTTAAACATTAAAAAAAAATCAATTCTGATATATTTAACCTATAAAATCACTGCGGGTCAGAGTTGACCTAAAATTACAATAAACGAGTACTCCACACTCCCTAGAGCTCAAGAACTCGAGCCTAACTATTAGGTGCAGTTTGATGTTATATCCAGGACATTAAAACTCTGAAAATCCTCCTTCTCACACATATATGATAAACGGGTTGGGTGTTTGCCATATGAACAATAGGGCCGGGAGGGACGTATTGGTACCAGAGGTTGACATGACCAACCGATTGATCGGAATGAGCCTCTCCGACAGTCCATCTATCTTAAATAAGGGCCAAAAAGGAGTGTTGAATATCATGGACTGCTCAGCCACCAGTATTTTGTCATCAAGTATACGTTGTTTGGGAGCTGCAAACATCATTTGAATTTTGTTATGACGACTACGTCGTTTATTGTCCAAACAGATGAAACGATCGCAACCGTTCAGCGAAGTAATGGAAAATTGCCTTGGGGGTTAAGTATAATTTCCTCCTAGAAAACTGCATTTTATCCCAAGAAAAAAATACTCGTTCGGAAATATATCATACGGGGGTCTGTCTTTTTAAAAATATATTCCAAACAGTTTGTCCACGGATAATATTTCCATCGCATCAAATGATAATGTACAACCGTTTGTGTGCATAAACTTTAGAGGAAATACAAAATTAATATTAAAAGAACCCTGCCTGGCAATAAAAAAAAACATGGTGTAGCCCTGAGCCTTAGAAATAAATTTCAATTATTTCACGATAAAACTGTATCGTGAGTGACAATATCTCAAATATAGTTGTTTGTTTGCAGTTTGCAGTTTATATAAACTTTTGTGGGTTATTTAATGCCAAAGTTCATATATATATATATATATATATATATATATATATATATATATATATTATGATTGAAAATAAATAGAAAAACAAATGATAATAGTAGTACGCTGACAGATATCTGTTTCGACCTTATATAAAAACGGTCTTCTTCAAGAGGAACTATATTGATTACAGAAAGAAGGAGGAATAGTTAATCATGCCAAACTGTTAACTATTCGTCCATCCATTACCTATTTCGTGATATTTTAATTGTAATTCGCTATGATTAAATCTTATATATATATATATATATATATATATATATATATATATATATATATATATGAAACGTGTGCACACATACGTACGAAAGTATATATATATATATATATATATATATATATATTATATATATATATATAACCTGCTTTTATTCATAATTAATGATACTCTACTCAACGCTTCCTGTAGGTGGTAACCCTGATTTAAGGCAAGATTTCATAGTCGAATCAATTACCATTAACCCGAGGCACCCGAGCAGTATCACACAATATCATAAGACTTAGACGTTTTCAGTTTGAAGTCTTTATCTTAAGATATGCGTGGGCTTGTGGTTGTTCGTGTGTGCGTGCGTGCATTCGTGTTCGTATGCACGTACAAGTCTATGTGTCTGTGTGTGTGTGTCTGTGTGTCTGTGTGCGTGTGCGTGTAGCTGTATGTGTGTGAATTTAGTATTTATCATGTTAGGAAATGGTCTCTACAAGCCAAGTTCAAATCCTAGATAAGGCAGTTTGATTTTCACTTATGCGTTCATGAATATCATGAATCCAGCTCCATACTTTTCGATGTATCAGAGGTTTCCGAATGAAACCAAAGCCGTACGCCACGCTTAGTGTAAAAAAAGCAATAACCCAGAGTCAATCAACACGCAAATCATCTTTTAAACACAAAAAACCTTCGCTGTCTACCGACTTTACTTCATCCCAAGGAAAGGTTAGAGGCGTAAACCTGGGAAACAAATCAGGAACCGGATCGCTAAGGTGGTGTGACGCTGAAATCCAGTGCTAGCCAGCAACTTCTGCGACACTACCGCTGCCAAACTGCATTGGCTCCTTACCTTTCCTTTGAATCCCAGCAGCAGTGTGGAGAGGGGGTGCCGCTTGGGAAACAGTCGATCCTCCATATGAACCCGTCCAGGATACGTAGTTCCGAAAAAAAATTGGACACTACTCCATCGTCTCTCGTCGACGGAATGACACCCGGATGATAGGGTAGCTACGTGCAAAACACGCTCTTTTAATTCGCACGGAGATTGTTAAAACATATTTTAAAACGTCAATAAAAAATTGAAAATTAACTTTTTAGTGTTTTATTTTACGTTTAATATAAAGAACAATTTCAAGTTTATGTGTTATAAAAAAGAAAAAACAAATTTCTCTTACATAAAACCTAAATTTTTGCATTTAAAAGTAAATTCCAGTAATATTCCGCCATTTCTTAATCTTTGTTGACATAAATAACGCATCTTGACGTGTGCACTATATTTAGTATGGAGTCTCGTACGTATAATGATTTTTCTGAAGCAAAAACAAATTACTAATTTAGCATTTCCTTGATGCCTACCGATTTAACTCTTAATACTATTGAAAAAGGGAGTTGGAAAAATAAAAATTAGAATGTTAGGAATTATTTATAATAAAATTCTATAATAATATTCTTTTCTTTTTTATTTTCTTTTTCCGATACATCTATTAAATTATTAAAGTATATAAAACATTACATACCTCAAAGGTGAAGTTCTTTATTCAATTTTGTAGTTTTTAAAGTTTTTAATTTATTTCATAATGAAAAAATCTTTATTTAAATAGTTTGCCCCTATTTCAAATTTTGTAAACTCGCAATCTTCCTCGTCATTAATTTCTGAATAATAAATAATCTCATAATTATTATTCGAACCCATTTACCCATAACACCTCAGTGAAAATAACAACAAATTTTGTTTCCCTTAGATCCATCCGTAATCATTCGGACGACAATTTTTAATTCAAACATTATTTTCAAAAATTCATAAAAATAAGAATGGACATTATTATGTTATTATTTTTAGCGAGATATTTTTTATACAATATTTTCTTTGATTAAATAAATACGATTTTGCTTGACATTAAACAAAAGTATTTATTTTACATTTAATAAATTTTTAAAAAATCTCTGAAAATCTCTGAAAAATAGAATAAAAATGTAGACTAGACAATACGAACTTTTATATAAAATTTTTTTGAAAATAATCTAACAATTAAAAAAAAAATGTTTTCTTATTTACGAGATTTTAAGTTTCAATGTTTAAGATGCCCTATTTCCGAAACTGTTTTATTATCGAATTATCTTTTTTTTATATAGGTTGTGTCATTACATTGTCTTTCCAAAAATGTAAAATTTATTTATATACTAAAAAAAAACAAGAAACAGATCTTTGTTGGGGGATCAATGCGCAAAACAAAAACTAACGAAATGAATTATTAACCTTTTCAATTTAGTAAAAATTTATTTACAATAAAGTTCGTCTTTTATTACTTCATAAACCGAAAGTTTTATTAAAATCGGATAGTTTATTTTATATGATTTTTAGAAGAATTTCCTGTGATCACTCTTTTATATATTAGGCCTTAATTTGCACATAGCTATGATAGGGGAAACGGTGTATAAGTAGAAGTGGGGTAACGGCAGAAAGGAGTGTTGCGACATTAGATGCTAAGGATTGTATCGACGACGATGAAGTCGGTGTTTTTGCCTGCGAGAAGGCGTTTGACTCGCTTCTTTTCGACCCCCCCCCCTCAGCAAAGACATGTCGATTTAAATATTTATTTTCCCTCTCTATTTTTGTTTTCTTTCTAGAGTATGCAGTATTGATAAGTTCTGGTGCTGTATGCTCATACATGCAACCTTGTGTCTCATACTGTCGTTGTGAACGGGTTGGGTAAATACCTACCTTCAACTTGCTTGCATCTCTTGAATTTAACTGGTTCTTCTGTGACTTTGTTATTAGCTGTTTTCGACTGCTCGTAAAGCTTATCAACAACTGTATTGATTTTTGGTAATCCTGTGAAGATTGTTTTTAAAATCTTTATTTTTACGTCTCGTAAATTTGTTTATTACTGGAATATTAGTTTGGTAAATATTAGAGCACGCTGCCCTATTTAGAAATTCTCAGTATCAATTTCGTAAGCATAGAAATATACTAGAAGAAGGTCCTGACTTTGCCTGCGAACAAAAAAAAGAGAAAAAAAAAAACAAGAAAAAAACAAAACAAAAAAACAAAACAAACAAAACAAAAAAGATTTAAAGAACAAAAGATAAAATAAAGGATAAAATCAAAAAACAAAACAGCCCCCCCCAAAAAAAAATAAACAGGGAGGTAAAATTTAATGGCGACATAGCACAATTATTATTATTATTATTATTATTATTATTATTATTATTATTATTATTATTATTATTATTATTATTATTATCTTTATACAATGACTGCTAATTACACAGTAGCATTGCAACCAACAAAGCGTTCATCAGATGATGACTCTAGGTTCAGGCATGGTTACGGGGTCGAAGCATCATTACCATTAACCCAGAGCGCCCCAGCTGTATCTCACGATACCACCAAACTTTGTCGGTTTGATGTCACAATGTAGGATTGCCATATCCACGCTGATGTGGTTAGAGCTTTATCCTGGATCTCTTTGATGTATTTCCTCTTGTCTGGTGGAGAAAGTCCACGTTTACCAAAAATGCCAAGGTTGAGTTGGTAATAAATTCCCGGCATCCGACTTCGATAGGAAATACACCTGTTATCCATCCGTTTCTGACGCATTGTTCTCGTAGATCTTCATATTTTTCCAACTTACTCTGATGAGCCCAGTCAAGATTTTCTTCAAATGGAACTGTTCATTCAACGATAAAAACTTATTATTATTATTATTATTATTATTATTATTATTATTATTATTATTATTATTCACTCCTTTTGAGTTTTCACACCAGTGTTAGCTGATGGTATTTCACTGGAATCTGAGTGACAGCAAGTCTCCCCAGGTCTCCAGGACTCTTCTGAGTATTCTGGCAGATTGCAGCAGTGCAGTGTTCTGAATGGTTTCAATCCTTCCTTTGATATCCAAACTTTCCAAACCCTTTTCTAATCCTTTTGGGGCTGTTCCAAGTGCACCAACCCACAATGGTATCACTTTCACTTTCATGTTCCATAACTTTTCACTTCTCTGGCAAGGTCCAGATATTTGTCCATTTTTTCAATTTCCTTTAGCTTCACCCTGTGATCTGCTGGCACTGCAAAATCCACCAGTTGACAAGTTCTTTCTTTTTTGTTACTCAACACTAGGTCTGGTCTTCTTGCTGGGATAAGGTGATCCATTTTTATTTCAAAGTCCCAGAGAATTTTATGCATTTCCTTCTAAAGAACAGATTCTGGTTTATGCATACACCATTTTGTTGTGTGGTAAAAATTCAATTTTTTGCATAATTCCCAGTGGATCACCTTCCCAACCCCGTCGTGTCTAGTTTTGTATTATATTATTATATTATTATTATTATTATTATTATTATTATTATTATTATTATCCCATCGAGTTGTTCAACGTATCCTTTAATCTTTATTATAAAATACATTGCAATTAGGTTATCCATAAGCTTTTCAACATCCCAAGTTTTGGGAGCTTTGTTCGATTTTCCTTACTTTGATTAGAAACACAGCCGTATGATGCAGCTAATAAAGAGCGAGAAAGGTACAAATTTACTGTGGCCTTTTGTTGTTGGAAAATATGGATTAGGTATTGAATAATGAAAGGGGAGAAAGATTCTTGCCATTTCCCAGCCCATAAATAATCTCTCAATCATGAACACAATTTTCTAACAGAAATCACAGAGAAATGTCACCAGGGTGTATGACCTGATGGGGGTTTCTATGACCCACACTGACTATAACATCTGCCTAAAAATGTCACGTACTCAATTCACCTGACTAATAGACACACACAGACATAAACACACATAAACACACATATAAAGTATATATTATATTTTTGCTTGAAGGCAATTACAATGCATGTATCATATAAAATTCGATACTTTTTAAAAATTATTTTTATTTTATAGAAAATGAACTTGACAAGTGTAATCCCGGGAAAGGATCGCTCGGTGTGTAGAACATCGTACAGACTGTTTCGACTTTAACTGTCAAGTTCATTTTCTATAAAAAAAAAGGATCGAATTTTATCCGATACATGCATTGTAATTGCCTTCAAGCAATATATATATATATATATATATATATAGTTAAGAATTAATAGAAAAAATGAATGAATGAATGGAATAAAAAATGAATGAAATGAATGTAATAAATTAAAAAAATCTTTTCCAATGGACCTCTCTTAAAAGAAAAGATAATAATTGTTAAAAGAGGTCTCTAATGGAAAAAGCCTTTTTCAGTTTTACTGGTCTCTTTATTGAAGCATGGAATTAATATAATTATTATAGAAGATATTGGAGAGGATAAAATATATATATATATATATTGTTACGCGGGCACACTCGTAAGGGACGACCAGTGCACCTCTGCAACATGAAATAACGAAAAAAATGCAAAAGGTCCCAGATGTAAAAATAAATAGTACAAAAGGGATGGGATTCAAGACTTTTCTCTTTGCTCCCGTGAAAGCGTAGGAGACCTACAAATGGCAATAATGCTGAATAACGAAGAACAAACAGGATTTCTTATAAACACACGAACGTTTATTAACATTTAAATACAAATTATTATTTAAAAAAAGGGTAAATACATATATACAAATATACATGTAATCAGAGGGATAAAGTGAATATATGATTCGTGTTGTCAAATGAATGGGCGAGCAATTAAACATACCAACCATGTCAACATTACATAAAATATATGACAGAAAATAGGGATTTACAGAATACAAAATATATGTTTTCTATTAACTCACTGTGACGTTGTAACTCGAAAGAATGTCCTTTATTAAATTGTTAATTTCCTTTTGCTTTTTTTTTATCAACTGTGATTCGTTCCTTTCTTCCAAATGAATTAACTTTAATTCATGGTAAAATGTCTTTAATTCTTCCGTCCTCCCGTCTTTCGATCCAAATATCGAATTTTTGCAGAGCGGTCATCTTCAGGTGTCGTCTCTCGGGTGGTTCCTTCAACTGTGTGTTGCTTGCGCGATTTTCGCGCGAGAAATCCTTCTCAGTCGTTGTCATAGCAACATCCTGGGGTAAGGTGTAATCTTCTGGTTACGGGGTCACAGTTAAAATCTACATGCATACTCTCCCTGTCACCTGAGATGTGGAGGAAGAGTACAACTGCCATCTAAGTACATAGGCAGTAGTGGTCGCGTTAACATTCGTTCGTAAAAATACAAAACCGATTGAATCTTACTGCCTTTGCTTACCTACGCATCTTTTGGGTTTTTTTTGTTTCTTTTCTTTCAAATAAAGTTTTCTTCTAATTCTAGCATATGTATATAAAATTGTTTTTGTATTTTAATACAAAAATAATTTAATATTTTACTCCTTTTCGTACATACCATTTTTGATCCAACCAACATGAAGAAGATACAAGCTAGACTCGATGGGGGTGAAGGTATTTTACCACACTGACTTCCATCACAATATATATATATATATATATATATATATATATATATATATATCTTATTATAATGGAGATTGTGAGTTTTTCTGTCTGTAATCGAAACTCTATCACTACTCAAGTCACAATTCCCTTAGTTATTTAAATCACATTCTCCATGATTTTATTTTTTTATCTAAACTTCTATCATTAATAAAATTGTTATTCATCATTAATACTATCTAGATACTAAAACAGGTATTTGTATTGTATATACATCAAAATAGCGGTTTACAGTGTGAATGGAAATGCTAATTTGCATATTGATATTGAAAATTTGACTTTAATAAATATGTGCTTAGTATTATTGATTTCTAATTGGTGGTCTTATTCTAATGAATATGAACAAAAATCTCGGGGATAAATCTTAAATGAAATCGATTAATAAGAAGAAATAACTGTAATATTATCCTTTACTTCCAATTTTAACTAAATAGTTAAATTAGGAACATTTACCAATGAAAGACGGGAGTAATGGAAAATGATGGAAGAGTTAGTTTCAAAGTTGTTGTAGTTTTTTCATCATACCCGCCTCTGCTCCAAATCTTTCTATCTACATTCTTATTCAGTTCATTAGCCTTTCTAATTTAATATGATATTTTATTATATTAAAACTTAAGTACTTGCACCCGGAGGGTGCATATATTTGCTAGTATATAATGTAGATTTCATCCACTAACGCTGCTATTAATATATATATATATATATATATATATATATATATATATATGGGGTAGGGTGTCGTGGACATGAGATAAACAACGCTTGATAGCTGACAGATTCTTACCTAGGCAATTTTTCAAACTAAACACTCTACCCTTCGATCTGTATGCGCTATCATTAATAATTTACACTCTCTACTCATAAATCTAGCATACTATATACATATATATATATATATATATATATATATATATATATATATATACTAGCAAATATATGCACCCCCCGGGTGCAAGTATTTAAGTTTTAATATAATAAAGTATCATATTAAATTAGAAAGGCTAATGAAACTGAATAAGAATGTAGATAAAAAGATTTGGAATAGAGGGGGTATGATTGAAAAATAAAACAACTTTGAAACTAACTCTTCCATCATTTTCCCTTACTCCCGTCTTTCATTGGTAAATTTTCCTAATTTAACTGTTTAGTTAAAATAGGAAGTAAAGAATAATATTAGTTATTTCTTCTTGTTAAGGGATTTCTTTTAAGATTTATTGAAGCGATTTTTACTCATATTCAATAAGATAAAACCTAACAATTAGAAATCAATAATACTAAGCATATATTTATTAAAATCAAATTTTAAAGATCAATATGCAAATAAGCCTTCCCATTCATACTTTAAACCGCTATTTTCTTGTATATATAAATACAATTGCATATTAATAGTATGTAGTTATGGTCAACATTATAAGTATTGTAAAACACTTTTATTAATAATTGAGGTATAAATAAAAATAAAATCATGGAGAATGTGATGTAAATAACAAAGGGAATTGTGACTTGTATAGTAATATAGTTTCGGTTACAGACAAACAAACCCACAATCTCCATTATAATAAGATATATATATGTGTGTGTGTGTGGATATGTTTTTTTACGACAAGGTATATATATATATATATATATATATATATATATATATATATATATATATATATGTGTTTATATGGTAAATTAACAATTTTCAGGTCGGTTAATGCCGAATAAAGTCATTTTTGGTAAACAAGGGACTCAGATTACTTACAGTACCTGCTGTTGTTTGAGTGGCCACCCAATTAGCTTCGATGAACGAGCGGTAAGTGGTGCTATCACACATGTTGCCGGGCATTGCCATAAAGCAAAATTATTAATAGACTGCTGCTGCTGCCACCACTGATTCCGCTGCTGCTTCTGATGATGTTGATGATGATGGTGATGATGATGATGATGATGATGATAGATGAAGAATT
>CM042150.1:28357072-28392072 GCA_023376005.1 Doryteuthis pealeii | reverse complement strand
ACATTCCATTTTCAACGTGGATACTCTACTGTGAGAGTTAAACCGGTCTTTATTTATCCAACCCATCTGCCACGCACGGAATGCGCCACAATATACATTTTTAAACGGAGTACAGCTGGTTTATACTTAGAGTTTTCCTTCTTCTAGACTGGTTGTCTTACCAAGTTGAAATGACTATGTCTGTCCTACTATTTACCTAAAAGAATAACAAATAGACCCTTGCCATTTTCAAGCTTGTAAGCGCGTATATGATATTATATATGCTAAAATATGCTTCCCAGTCACATTCTAAAGACAGTCTTACTGATTAATACAGTAATAACGTAATAATATGAATATTAATATTAATAGATTAAAAACAGTAATAATGTAGTATAATATGTACATAGTAATGATAAATTAAAAACATTTTAATTCTATTAAATAATAACGCAGTAAATAATACAGGGGTGCATTATAATTACATATAACACACCAAAGCCTGAATTCAAACAATCACTTTGAAAACCTACGCGTAACTGAGAGAGAGAGAGAGCAGAGAGAGAGAGGAGAGAGAAGAGAGAGAAGAGGAGCTGTTTATATATTATTTCCTATTCATCTCTTCATTTTTTAAACATATCTACAAATTAAAAAAAAAAAAACATCCAAAAATCTTATTTCCTTCGGCGAAGAGCCATAAGGCCCGGGTTGTTATTATCACTCACGTCCCCTTACCTCATATGGTAGAGACGTATCAGTATCATTTGACAGGTTAATTTTCGCAGGATTTTCCCGTGGTGTATCGTGGCCGAAGCTGTATGGTTTCTGACTATCCTGCTGAAGTCCCGGTTTCGATTTCTGTCGGAGGGAAATCGTTAGTATACATCGCTGATGAGACTTAATAAAAGTTAAACAGTGTGTACGATGTTCTACACACAGAATGATTCTTTACCGAAATTTACTTGTCATTATTATCTTCCATAATTATCGAATTTTTAGCAATATACGCATTGTAATTGCCTTCAAGCAAAAATATAAAATAATATAATATATACTTTATTCAACAATGCTTCTAAAATAAACAAACATCCAAATCTTATATATATATATATTATATATATATAATATATATATAATATATATTATATATAACTACCTTTCTAGGGTTTATCTAAAGTCTATCTATCTTATACGTTTGAAATATACATATGCATATATATATGCATCAATATATAAATATATATATATATATTAAACTTCCTAAGATTTATTAAACATCTAGGTCATATGTTCACTTTATATATATATATATATGATTTATTTAAAATCTATTTATCTATTTCATGCGTTCACATTATATATATATATATATATATATGAACATTGAAAGGATAAGATTTATAAGATGTCAGGCATCAAGTCTTCAATTGAAAAGAATATTGATTTCTTAAAGACACGTGACTATTTTTAACAGCACCTGCAAATGCATCGATGCATTGAACCGTTAACGTAAGCGAGAGAAAAAAAAAACTTTTGTTTTGTTTGATGCAAATTCTTTGACGGACATAAAAGGCAGAACTTTTTAAAAAGTCGTTCAATTATTCTAGATATGAAGCTTATATTTCGGTCATGTAGGCTGATATAAATATATTTCGAAAGAAATTTCATTTTTGAGAATTCTAGTCTTATCATACAACCGTTGAAGTCGATCTTCTCCTAAAACAGGTTAACAGCCAAATTTAAATGACTCAGTCTGCCCTAGTAGAGAGATACACAGAGACACCTCGCATATAATATAATTTCATATATATATATATATATATATATATATATAATATATATATATATATATATATATATATATAACATATATATATTATATATATATATATATATATAATTAACATATTTGGTTTAAACTCGAGTGACAATTCCTGTCGTACAAGTTTCTATTCAATCCGTTCAAGGTGTCTGTCCATCTTTTTGTTGTCAGGGTGGAACTGGTGTAGAAATCCACCAAAGGTGTCTCTACGAGCGCTTTCCTCATGTCGATTTGCCATCTTCAGGTTGGAAACTGATGGTATGTTTCGTGGTGTCTCGTTTTTAAAGAAAACGAGCAGTAACGTAGGAATTGGTAGTGGGAGGTTGTAACAATTGGTAATGGGAGGTTGTAGGAATTGGTAGTAGTTCGAACGAACGATGCAGTAGAAATTTTGTGGGAGGGGCACGAGTTTGTGAGAAGAAGAGGGGAATAGTGGAAGGAGGATAGGCGGCAAATTATAGGCATTTGAGAACATGTTGACTTGATTCAAAGTTTATTAGTTGAGTGGTTTTTTTGTTTATATATATGAGCTTCGATTATTGAATATATATAATATATATATATATATATATATATATATATATATACAATATATATATGTAAAAGGAATGATATATATGTCCACAACCAGGAATGATTTACCGGTAAAAATATTGGGTTGCTCTCAATATCTGGTTGGTCAGTCTGTACTTGGATAAGTCAGCGTCTTATAAAAATATTAAGTGCCTCACTACGTAGAACAGATTTATTATTATAGTGTACTTAAACTATATATATATATATGTGTGATGCGTGCTGTGTGTGTGTGTGTGTTGTGTGTGTAAAAGGATGATGATTTACCGGTAAATATATTGAGTTGTCATCAACCTATTGATTGGATAAAGTGTTACTCGGATATGCTAGCATTATAACAAATATAAATTACTCAATACGTAAGTATAAAAAAAGTAAAGTCATCGGGGCAGCCTAATGTTGGTATGAGCCAGACAGCGAGGGAGTCTATCCTCTTTTCACTAGCCCTAGACTAGCCCTAGACCAAGGAGATTATTTCAACATCTGAGGTGGAGCACCACACCTACCATCAGCTCCTTACTTTACCGCACAGACCCCGTGCTACTCATGCACTGTGTTGGGGGGGCGGTATCGAACAAGAAATCTTGTGATTCCTCGCAAAACACTCTACCGACTGAGCTAAACCGGCCCCTATGCGTGAGTAGAGCGGATTTAATATTAAATACAGTTACGACATATCAACATCGCATTTGTCATTCAACTTTTCAAAATGGCGGAACAACGTCCATTAACTGCGAAACTGTTTTCAAGGGTCATAATTACAACATGAACTCCCGCAATTAACTGTAATTAATAAATACGTTAATTAATACAGTGGATTTAACCCAAAAGATCCCTCATGGTGAAACTCGAGTAGGTTATTCTGACACATTATAATAATATATAATAATAATATTATATATATATAAATATATATATAATATTGAAAACCTTAAAGTTATCAACATCAATTTATTTTCAATATCTTAACTTTTTTGAAAATCAGATTTTAAAATGGAGAAAAACAGATTTTAAGTTGAAGAAGGAGTAAAGCTCGAGGTGGGATAAGTCGAGGGTTTTCATTTTGTTTATTTATATTTTGCTCAGTATATATAATATATATATATATATGTGTGTGTGTGTGTGTGTTGAAAGGATAAATGGAAAAATTACGTCGTAAAATGGAATTTAAATAAAAACTCAAAGCGTTTCCATTTATGTTAATTTGAAAATTACAATAGAATGAAATATATATATATATTAATATATATATATATATATATATATATGTGTGTGGTGGTGTGTGTGTGTGTGTGTTTGTATCTGGTAAGAGACAGATTGGTCGCCTCCAGCTGCGTTTCAAGGATGCATGCCCAAGAATGATCTCAGATGCTTTGACATTACCCCTTGCAGCTGCGAAAATTTGGCTCAGGTCCGCCTTCGTAGCGGACTGTTTCTGTCTGAAGCTGCACATAATCCATTTTGCGAACCTTCTTTTTTACAAAATATTTCATGTTCTCCCGTTGAACCCATAAGAACACTTTATATAATATATATATATATATATATATATATATTTATATATATATATATATATACCCCACACACACACACACACTCACATAGTCATATGGAGATCCGATCTCCCTGAGAAGCTGAAAAGCGACAGTTCCTTCCAGACTGGGTTGTATCGGTGCTGCTATATGGCTGCACCAATTGGACCCCAACGAGGCGTCTTGAGAATAAGCTAGATGGAAGCTGCACAGAGAATCGCTGCGTGCAGTCTTGAACAAGTCGTGAAGCAGCACCCACGAAGAGCAACAGCTGTACCGGTCACTTGCCTCCCATCTCTCAAACTATCCGAGTGAGACGGACAAGGCATGCAGGACACTGCTGGAGAAGCAGGGGCGCGCTCATAAGCAGTCTCCTGTGAGCCCAACACCATGGACATGCAAGAGTGGCGATCTCTCTCNAGCCCGGAGGGTGCATATATTTGCTAGATATATAATGGTCGGTTGGACAGTCGCTTGGTTACTGACAGTTTCTCATTCTGCGATTCTCAAAGCAAGTGCTTTACTCATAAATAGCACTCTATACTGTTCACTGCACTCTCTCCTCTTCTTTTTCTCTCCCCCTCATTCCTCTCGTCTCTCTCTCTTCTCTCTCTCTCCTTCTCTCTCCCACCTTTCTCATTCTCCTCTTCTCTCTCTGTAGCCCTTTGTAGGATCAATTACAAATAACATGAACCACTATGAATCTATAATATACTACCGCTTTTACAAATAACTGAAAAATACTCCGGGCGATTGTAATAATAGATTTTTGAAACATATTTGTCTAGAGCGGTGGGAGGTACAAAATCAATGTCAGCGAGCTTTGTACCCTACCAGTAAGTAATAAATCATCAATTTTTTTAGAAGAGGAGTGTAGGGGGAGGGCAGAGGAGCTGGGTGGGGTGGAAGTAAACAATTTGGGAATGTAAAACTTCTAAATATGTATTAAAATAAACAAATCTAATATTATAGAATATATAAATACTCATCATGTATTTATTAAACTTGGTTTTTTTAAAAAAATCGAGGACTGTCCTAATATTGCATGGTCAAATTTTGAGTGTATTTATTCTATGTTAATGATCGATATTTCCCGGTAATGGTGACGTAATGCAGTGACGTAGTTTTTGTAACAGACAAAACCGCAAGCGAATCTCCTTGATGTAATATATGATATATATTTGGCACATGTGTATTTTCAAGACGATTCTCTACTCGATGAATTTTTGCATTAATTCGTTATTGGCGTGAATAATCTAACTAGGGAATATATGTCGCAAATCATAACATTTATTCTTCCTCACGATAATGAAAGGGCATCATTTAATAATTTTTTGTGTTTCAGAATGCTAGAATTTCTGGAAATGTTTCCTCTAATAGAATTAAATTGCTACATGCAAATGTAAAGTTTTTGTATTTTTTCTATTCTTCAAATATGCTCTTTGGAATTTCCTCTCAGTAAAATGAAAAGGTGAGAAATACATAGCGATTTCGAACGCGTTTCAATCGCTGGATTCTCCGTTTCTACGATTTCTTAAATGGACTCTGCAATTCTTAAGACACTGTTTCTATCATATTTACATGAGTAGTCACTTCTATAATTATGGATTTGTTTCTCTTCCCTTTAAGAATTAATGCAACCTCTATACCATTACAGTGTCTTCGGAAGTATGTTTAAATGGTCTAAGATCATCTTGGTTAAGAAATAATTGTAATAAAAAGAAGCGTGAGACTTCCTCGCGGATCGGATCTCGGTAATGCTCCCTAGTGAAGTCTCATTTTATCAGGCCCGCCCTCGGTATCGGTTCTCGTACCACACATTGAAATCTATAAATAACTTGTTTCATGGTTCTGATATGGCTTACACATAAACTGCTTCATGTAGTCGAGACATTCTGTACTAACTTCTAACGCGAGAATCACACTCATTCGAACGCAGCACTTCAATATAGATATGATAAACATTGAACCAGCAATTCTCTTGATTGGATGTAGCAATGTCCCAACCATAACATTGACGAATATCTTGATAAGATCGTCAAACCCATCTTTCGTTTATTCTATTATCAATGGATTGTGTATAAATGTGTTGTTTGTTATTAATAATTAAACCTTTGTATTGACTTAATTTAGTTAATGTTCTTGACTAACTGTTTGTAAAATGGAAATATGTTGGTTATATAATTTTAATGATTTATTATATATAGTGTGATTATAGTGTTCTTGTTGTGTGTGCGCTCTACATGATATAACATGCGATTGTGTGAAGGTATGTCTGTAATATATAATGGTGTTTTGTCTTATGTGAGAGTTTCTATTAACATAATATGAGTATGCGTTTGTGTTATTCTCAGTACATATAGGCAGAGCTTTATTTATCTGGCTTATAGTTAAAGTATACATTATTGAATTCACTCATATTATTATGTGAAACTGCACTGGATCGCTCGTCTCGACTCTCGATCCCTGTTCGTGTATTTTTTTGCTCAGATGTGTTATGTGTTCTGTGTGTGTGTGCTGTGCCGTCTCGTATTTCATGTTGATGTGTGTGTTGTGTGGGGTATTCGTATTTAAATATTAGAGGAATGGGTTCTTATGGTTTAGTGTTAGATCGCCATGATTGAATAATGTGATTTTAGTTACAGAGTTTCATGGATTAGCCAGATAAGGATTTGTTGTTCTTAAGTGGCAGCTTTTTCTATAGGTGTTGTTTCCTTCTTCCGGCAATTGTCTGTCTACGTTAATTGATTAGAAGCCAAAAAGAATCTGTTAGGGGTTATTTATTTTCTTTTTCTCATTACTTCGATAACGGTGACTTATTGTAATTTGGAAAATACATATACATTTGATAAGGTTTCTTGAGCACCGTTAAGAGAACATGTCTTTAGGTAATACATTATATGGTGGCTGTATTTCACTTACATAGTATACGCTCTTTCTTATTTATATACCCTTAAAGGTAATAAAGATTAAGATATATCTCAAATCATATTCTCTCTTCCAGTTTTAATATGTATATATAAGTATATTAGTAGTAGGTGGTCAGAACCTTACGGCATGGAATTATGTTAGTGGGGTGATACTGGTTATTGTATTGTCTTTGGTAGGAATAATCATGGAAATACTGGTTCTTGGGCCACTTCCCGACTTTCCTAGTGGATAAACGTATGATCTAGTTACCGACGGATTAGTATCTTCATTCTACGTAATTTCGTAGATATTTTTTTATATCCTTCTCCTTGGACTGGTTTATACATGTTACTATTTTGTAGTAGTTTATAGAATATTATATATTATTAAAATATTTTAAAATCCATTTAGTGTATTGTTATCACGTTAGATCTGCTTGGTGGTTATGTTCGAGCGGGCCTATTTGTGTTCGCCTTGAGTTCTCATTTCATTACTATGGACTCGGCTCGTTTTTGTTTGTGCTAAGCCTGGTAAAAGAGCAGTGAGAGATATAATATATTGATTTTGATATTTATTAGGGTATACTATTGTAGATGTGTTGAAGGTAGCTAGATATCGTGTCTTATACCCATATTAATTATATATACAATATATATATATCCAGCAGCCCTAAAGTTAGGATCCCTTCACCTTAATTAAATCATTCTTCTGTAGGCGTGTGATTGGTATATATGCTGGCCTAAATAAAGACAGCGAAATTTATACAATTTACGCGTGTTCGTTACTATACACTAACAACCGGATACAGAAGATGAAATGATAATAACTCAGTCCGTCACAAACGAATGATTACCTCATGTGAGTAGACTAGTGTAAGTATTTACCCTCCCTTTCATGTTTGAATCCTATTCTGTTCTTCCCTAATTCACTAGAAGAGCAAAGGAGGCAGAGATCCTTGCTTTGCAAAGAGCATGAAAGATGAGAGTACTATCAGATATTAATCCCAAGCATAGGAGAACGCGCTGGTGCGCATCAACGAACTATCGTGGTGTAATGGTTAAGTCCACACTAGTTCTCACAATCTCATGTACACGTACTGTGAATAGGGCGGCTGGTCCCATGTTACACTGAGACTGCTCCCTCAATTAAGGAGGCTTGTCTAGAGGATACCTTTAGATGGAAGTCTGCAAAACTTTAGTAATTCTGCGTCTCGATTCCTGACAAGTCGTTGGAATACATGTTTTATTCCCACAAGTGAACATCTAGCTGTTTACCGGCTCTACCTGTTCTCTTTCCATATTCCTTCACAAGTTCCATTCAGAGTGAGGGACGCTGGGTGGGGGGTGATAATAGCAACATGACATACTGGATGGTCTGGAGAATGCAAAGGACATACTCATTTATCGTGACGTATTCCTCTAGTTGTGAACGCGTTACTAACGATGGTGGACATTGCAACAATTGTGGGTCTGCCTCATGCAATGATTTTTACCTGGTATCATGTGTAGCACTGTTGAGGGATTAATGGATGCTGACGCTCCAGACGACTCCCTTGCTTTTGTGGCAAATTGAATCATGATAGATTGTCATGGACTATTTCCTCTAATTGTAGCAACATGATGCTCATATTCCTAGCTTTGGTGAACGGGTTGAAGGTAATTATTATTTCTTATATTTTAATTCTAGCCTCTTATGCATTCATATGTCCCTTTTATTTGCGGTTGGTACGTCTTGTTGTAAATACCTTAAGGCCAGTGTTCCCATCGGGTTTTAAAATGTTTAGTTAGCCAAGAGAGCTGACTCACAGATCCATACTCGAATAAAGTATATCCATGTAAAGTTCTTCCGGAAGTAGCCTCGAATGACCGCGGTGTATCAGCCCAGACAGCGGGGGTATCTATTTCCCCTTTTCACTAGCGCTTAATTAAAGAATACGATAAGGTATAATATATTTGTACCTATAAATTTTTATGAAAGAAGATTATGGGAATCATGTTTAAGGACAGGTGTGATTAGCTAGTACTATATATTTAACATTATTATAATTTTATTACTGATGTTGGAGTGATATATTAATCTATGAATCTCTTTAGTTGTTGCGCTTACTTTTCTGTATCGACCGTTTCACATAAATTCTGTACTGTGCTTTAACAGATACATTTTATCAACGTTATATCAGGAATAGATATAACTAGTAGAACTTTAGTACTAATGTATGTTAGACTCTTGTTATGTTTGCATGCGAAGTATCAATTCTTCTCGTGAGCTACATGTGTGTATTCCTGCTCCTCTTTTGTTGAATCTGACTTAGTGTGAATGCGCGACCTATTAAAGATAATGATCAAAGGTCTATTTGAAATCCCACTCGTGAGGCAACATTAGATGGTGGGTTTAACAAGTAATTATCCAGTAACACGTCAATATAACAGTGTGCTTGACCCATCTAATATCTTTCTACTTTATTGCGTTTGTACATCTATCTTCAAATAAACAATTATGTGAGTGGAGCTCGTCGGTTTTGATTTATAGTTCCGATTACCCAAGCCAAATCTCTACCAGTATTAGGCGACTCCTTGTATATTCAATTTCTTCTAGATGTTTATGTAAGAGGAGCGAGGTGATAAATCTCGTAGTGATTTCACTTGGATATTCTAGAGGTTCTCAGACATGGTGCGTTTGTACTTTCCGCGTGTGGGATTGCCAATCTATATTAACTTGTCCAACCTTGTGTCTATACCTCAAAATTATCCTATTAATAGTAATATTCGTTGATTAGTGTGAGTTGTCGTGGTGTTGTGGTGAGTGTGGTTGTCGTTTGTTTATTCTTTAAATTTTTTATGTGGTTGTTGGTGTATTTTAGTTAGTATGCTTATAAATTTTTATCTCTAAACCATTGTTTATACCAGTTGCTGTGTTATTGGTGGTGTTGTTGGGTATATGTTGATTTTAAGGGTATCTGTGTATTTTATATGTTTTCGATGTCGGTGGTACGTAATTCGGCTATCTTTGTAGAATCTATTTTGTTACTTTTTCTAATTTAGCGCTGTGATTACTACTCGCACTCACTCCTAAGATAATAAGAAGTTAAATTCAAAGCATGTACTGCCGTGCCTCTGATCTTAACTAACACCAGCCTTTTCTCTCTCGAGCTCGTCGATAAGGTAGACTCACTCATTAAAGTGGCACATGTTGATCGTAAAGTATACTTAAATAGTGATGCATTCTGACATTTACAATGGCTCGTTTACAAAGTGTGCATGTCTTACAACCTGATCATTTGTGTGCCGTCATCTGGAGTGATAAGGCTTAATGAGTGAGACATCGACTATTTTCGAGCCTTATTAACACTGGTTTGTGTGAGCTGTGACGTGCATCCGTAGTGCTTTATCTGATGAAGGATCTAAACGTTTTAAAGTATCTCGATAACGGTTTGTCTCACGGGTATATGCCTTATATAGATTAAATACTACATAGTTTGTCATTATTAGAAGTTACTATCGTCTTATATAGTGATATAGTCATTATAAATAGAGAATATTCTATACGAGAATACAATACGCACTCTCTCCTAACGTGTTGAACCTGAAGTATAGTCGTAATGAGTTTAATCTGTATAAACATAGCCTTAATTTAATTAAAAAGTACGCTTTAATTAACCAAGAAGACTCAATAGGAAACTTAATAACATTGCTTTTCCTACTTTAGTTTTACTTTTACTTAAACCATCGAGTTTTTGATGGGTGAGTTTTTCATATAGTCCGACTCCGAGTTATTAAGGCAATATCACATTAAGCCAAGATTTAAGAAACAGCAATGCAATGAAAATATGAATACTTCATATATCTATAGAGCATTTATAGAGGCCCGCGCCCTCCAATAAATAAGAATGCCCGAAACAACAAAGCGAGAGGTAAAATTAAATTTGCGCGAATTTTCACCTCCCGCACAGCAAAATAAGAAAATATATTAAAAATATTAATTTGATATATTAATTTATTATAGTTATGGCTATTTATCTTCATACAACATGGACTGCTAATTAACAGTAGCATTGCAACCACACAAAGCCTTTCATCAGGATGATGACTCTGGGTCCAGGCATGGTTGTGACGGGGTCGGAAGCAATCAATTACCACAAACCCAGGAGAACGCCCCAGCTGTTATACTTCATGAATAGCCAACCTTAAAACTTTTCTGCGGTTTTGATGGTTCAATTGTAGGAGCCATATCCACGCTGATGTGGTTTTACGCTTTATCCTCGGATCTCTTCTCCGATGTATTTCCTTTTGTCTGTGGAGAAAGTCCAAGTTACACAAAAATGCCAAGGTTGACGTTAGTAATAAATTTCCGCGGAGCATCCCGACTTCGATAGGACAAGACATAACAAATCTATTATCCCATCCCGTTTTTTCGTGAGCGCATATAAGTCTCTGCGTTTAGTCTTCATATGTTTTCCAACTCGTACGTCTGATGTTGGCCAGTCGGTCTCTTCTTCGTAATATAATCGGAACTGTTCATTCACAGTACTAAAAGAACTGTCTCATAGAGTAAACTTTAATTACTCTCTTATATATATTCTTTCTTTTTCCTCTTTATATACTTTTCATATTGTTCTATTATTTATTCCATTCGCCTCTCTGTTATAGAAGATACTATATCAGCAGATCTCAGTACGTTGAAACTGTGATATAAGAAATAGATTGATAAAATCTCTGGGAGTAAGAATTGAAATAAGAAAGCATTCTGCTCATCACGTGATTACCTAGGCATCATCTTAATTACTGAGGCTCGTAGTTCTGAGACTATGATTGTCAGTATATCAGTAGATATCTGCTGTCTTTCTTTTTGTTCTAAGACTTGGATATATCTCTGATCCTCACATATTTGCATCATACGAAACCCGCTCTGTCCAAGATCCCTCTTTCAATACACTGCTTTTGGAATGGACCTTAGTTTGTCTCCAAGCGATAGCAGACCAAGACGTACAATGTGGACAGTATTATTTCTTCGGACTTTTCCTATGTTTAATTCATGAATATTAACTGGTATTTTCAAGTTCCTAATGGCTCTAAAGTACTCTCCTCGCACTGTACTTTATAAGAATGTACCATCTTTATACATTCTTTTAAATGCTTCAACACCTAATGTTGAATGGCTGCTGGGCCCACTGCAGGAAAATTAACACTCAGTTAGACAATGTCCTCTGTACTTTTTCTCTGGTTGTGGTGGATCAGATCACCATCATGTTTCTGTCTTCGCTTTCTTGAGAGAAGTGATGGAATATGAATCACGATTCTCATATTTTCAAAGTCCCAGAGAATCTCTAAATTGCATTTCCTATCTATAAAGAACAAAAACAGGATCTCCTGTATTAAATGCATAATGACTACACATATCTTGGATCCCATGAATTGTGTGTATAAGATATCAATATATTGTGTCATGAATATGCCTCCCCTAGTGGATTCACCTTTCCCTCATAATCACCTCGTTCGTGTCTAAGTTTTAGATACTTATCTATATATTATATATTAATTAATTTATGACATTATTATATTGATATTATAGTATCCCATCGGAGTTGTTCATATTAATACCGTTATAATACTATTCTATATACAAAATAACTATTGACAACATAGGATGACTATCCCTAAAGCGTAATTATCAACATTCACCAGAGTTATTGGAAGACTTTGTTATCGATTTATCCTTACTGATGTGTGTTAGAAAACACAGCCGTATTGAATCGCAGCTATTACTCATAGCAGCGAAGTAACAGGTAACCAAACATCAATTTTTTGCTAGTAGGCCTTTTGCTTAGTGTTGAAAAATATCTGGCCTTAAGGTATATTAATCGTTATGCAAATATGACCAAAGGTGGAGAAATAGAATTCCATTAGCCATTATCCCAGTACCTACCACTCACATAAATTAATACTCTTCCTCAATTCATATGATATACAATTTTACAGAGAATACACAGTGGAAAACAATTCACTCTCAGAGTCGAGGTAATTGACTGAGTTACGTGTATTTCTATGACCCAATCCCTTGAGTATAACAACTGCACTATACAAAAATGTCACTACTCAAACTTTTGCCAGCTATACCACACAATAGCAGCACTCACCTAAATTCTGCATCCACACAACAATCACACCACCTACACACACAACACTAATCGGATATAGTACATATATCAATATATAGGTCAGTAGTTAACAATTTATATGGAATGTTTGCTTTATCTAGGTAAGCATTGAGATTGAACGAAAGCTACCATATATTAATAATACCTTTCGCGTATAGAACTATGTGGAGTGAAAACAGCCAAATATACCAACAAATCACAAATGACAAATTGATCGCATTAAACTGCCGAACTCTCTTTAATTAAAAACTTATAAATGTTTTAATGTCTTATAATTATATCTCAGACCAGAATTAAAGAATGAACTTGTTCGAGCAATAAGGTAAGTAATAGGCCTGGCAAAAAAACGATCCCTCTCGGTGTGTAGAACATTGCGATCCCCATAGCTTGGTTTTCTGAACTTTCATAACTTGTCAATTCATTTTCATATAAAAAATAAAACAGGTACTCGAATTTTATCCTAAGATTATACCATGCTGCAAACTAAGTAATTGTGCTCTTCAAGCCAAACACCCAAATAATTATATATATACATTATTATATAAGTGTAAAAGAAAGGAAATGAATTCCGACGATATGAGTAAGAAAAGGTGGAAATGAAAACATCACACAATTGCTGTTTACAGCACCAAGAACCAACATTCGCTTATAATTAATATTAATTCATAGCCTGATTAACACCCACTGACCACTATATATTCGGATCTTTACACAAATACCAAATCATCATCTAGGTGTCATCTGAACTACCGTTCAAGTTGTATTGAGGATCCGCCGCCAAGAAGAAAGTTCAAAATGAGTATAAGACCAGTTGGTACATAAAACTGTCGCATCATCCGGCCACACGGACAAAGACAGTGAAGAAACAAACTATTCTTCAAATAATAAAAATATACCAACCATGGGACAATCATAGCATTCTAGATTAGTGGAGTTCATACACTCTATATTTAGTACTGCGTTTAAAAAATGTGTAGAAAAAGAAACATAATGTTCCAGAGAGGAAGAGAAAACTTCTCTCTGATCCTTAACTAAAACGTGATCATATCGGAACACCCATGCCTAAATTTATCATCATTAAAACCGTGAGTTTCCAAATGCAATTGCATTAGCATAAAAACCAAACATCTCATTTTCGCCAATCTCTAACACTATCTTAATCCCATTTCATCTCAAAGCTACCTGGTTCACTCTGCAACTACCCAACGTGGTTGTCCAAAAATATATTATAAACCCCACCAAATATCTATAAGAATTAAAAACGATATACATAAGACAGTATATAAGACAATTATGGAATCTTGATCGGGTTCTTACCACTTATCAACCATATTACTCATACCCTCACAGTACAACGCTCGACATATTTAAGCTAGGATCCAGTCATCATTAAAGAAGTAAATTTAATACATCATAGTACATGTAACACATTGACGAGGTGCACTTTAAGTTCATATCCCTCCTACTTCTACGGACGTCTATACAGTGATCATGTAGAAATACCATATTTAAAATTACTCCGCGTCTTCATAGTCATAACATTTCACGTTGATTATGACTCCAGTCCGATATTGGCTTAATATGTAAGATTAAATGAATAATAAGATCTCTTAGCCAGTTTTATTTATGTTATTGCATTCTCTAGCTTTAAAAAATATGAATTTAACCTATATCATATACGCATCGAGAAATCGCTCCTAATAGCTTTATACCAACCTCATAAATACCCAGACCTAGTATCCAACCGCATATAAACACTTGTTAAAGTATGTAGCGAAAAGTATATATAAAAACCAGGCACAAATAAAATATGTTAATCATTTTAATAAAAGTACAGAATACTATAACTCAATACTAATAATCGTAGAAATTTTGTAAACAATAATTAATCTGTATTGACATTTAATTCCCAGATATTGATTTATAAAAACCTCGCTCTTTTTGCTAAAAAGTATTATAGACAATATCACGGCTCAAATCTTTTTCACTTAATATATACTGAAAAACATACATTATAACTCTCCGTAACTTTATCTTAATCTTATTTTTCATCTGACCATATACATAGAATATCTTTTATATTAAATTTCCCAAAATTTAATAAATAAATTTTAACATTTGAATCGTATTAGAAATTACCTTTACTAGAAAGTCTTTTTTGAATATTGCGGCGAAACCGATCACACCCTTTCTTTTAAACACACCAAATTTTGCCCTTCCGTAGGATTAAAATTGTTTTCGCCTTCGTTGCCCAACATTTCTACAAAAATTTCGCTACATTGTTGTCCAAAAGAAAATATACATAGGAGACAATTGACCCAGAACATATATAGGAATTTGTTGCGCAGAAATGCCCACGATAGGTGAATAATATTGTAACATCTTCGTTTTTTGTCATCTATTAAGGTATCTCTATTATTGTCTTTATAAACTCATTTTGACTTTCCTTCTCCGACCCAAATCCAACAACCTACGGCGAGTATGAATGAAGTGCCTCTGATTGGTTAGATTTTTTGGTATATAAATATAAAAATTCGACAATATTGTGATGTCATAAAACAAAACCAACGGCACAGAAAGGATTTTCCCGAAAAAACTAGATATCAGCTGATGGATATGAATATTATTAGAATATAGTTTATTCGTAAGCAAGCATTGAGATGATGTTGGGTCATTGACGGACACCTTTAATCATTACTCAAATGTGATAATTACTTATACTTCTCCATGTAAGGTATATATATATAGTTAAGAATTCAATAGAAAAACTGAATGAAAGTAAATGGAGAATGATGAATAAAATGTGAGGATAAAAATGGGGAATGTAAGGTACAATTAAACATTAAATCTTTGTGACAAAAATGAGGACCTCTCTATAAAAGGAAAGTTAAACATAGAATAATTGTTAAAAAGTTATGCCTCACTAATGGAAAAAGGCCTTTTTACAAAAATATATTTACTGATCTCTTTATGGTGAGAATGAGATTAATACAGAAAATAATTATAGTAGAATACTTGGAACGAGGAAATAAAAAAATTATAAGTAAAATGTATATGTAAATAATATATATTGTTACGCGGGCACACTCAAGTATAAAAGGGAGACAGACCAGATAGACACTCTCGTGTCAAACATGAAAATCTAACTCGGAAAAAAGAATTGAACGAAAAAAAGGTTCCCAGATGATAAAAAATTAAATAGTAACAAAAAGTGAGTATGAGTATTATTCATGAGGCTATTTCTCCTTGCTCCCGTCGCCAAGCGACTAGGAGAACCTAAACTTTAATGTTGCATATACGACTGAATGAAACCAGAAGAACAAACAGGATTCTTTATAAATTTACAAACGAACGAATATACAGTTATATTAAAACATGTAAAAAAATAACAAGATATAATCATTAAAAAAGGAGTAGAGATTACATAAATACAATATACATGTTAATCAGAGCGTAAAGTGGGAAATTATATGAATTCGTGTTATTCAAATGAGTGGGCGACAATTGAACATATCAACCATCTATCAACATCTACATAAAATAATGACAGACGATAGGATTTACAGAATACATTATGTTAACTCACATGTGACGTTGTAACTTCGAAAGAATGTCCTTTTATTAAATTGTTAATTCCTTTTTGTTTTTTTTTTTTATCAACGGTGATTCGTTCCTTCCTTCAAATTAATTACTTTAACTTCAATGGTAAAAGATACGTTAATTCTTCCGCCCACGCCCCCCGTCGTTCGATCCAAATATCGGATTCACTTTTGACAAGAGCTCGATCATCTACTCAGGTGTCGTCTCTCGGGAATGGTCTCCATAATTCACTGTGTGATTGCTTGCGCAGACTTTTCAGCGAGAAACCATCTCTTCTCAAGATCGTGATCATTAGCAACACTTCCTTAGGAAAGGTAAGGTGATAATTTTCTTCTGGGAATACGGAATAGGCGTCACAGTTAAAATTCTAACATTGCCATACATCTCCCTAGTACCACCTTGAGATGTCGCGAGTGACCAGTAAGCATACATACTGACTGACCTCTATTAACAAGATCGCAGCAAAAAACCCAGCCCAAAAACCACAAAAAGTCCGGAACAAAACATAAAACCAATAACAATATAAAGAAACCAGACCCACTAATCACTAGAAAAATATTAGAAAGATGACAATAATAGCAATCACACTCTCAATATAATACTCCTAACAAAGGATAAGACTAACAAAAAAAAAAAAATAAAAATAAAAAACTAAAATAGCCCCCAAAACTCCACTTCACATTGACCCCTAAAGGACCAATCCAATGAACGACAAAGCGAAACAAAATAAAAAGATAAACATAGACAAACAAGCACCGCCTAACAACCAAAATGAAAGCAAATGAAGAAACACAAGAGAGGAACTAGTTTGGCACGTTAATACATCGTTTTCGTTAAAAATACAAAAACCGATTGAATCTACTGCTTTGCAAATTACCTACAGTCTCCTTTGGGTATATGGTTTCTTTATTTTTAACTTTACCGGATATTCACAAGTATATTCTTCTTAATTCATAAACAATAAAATGATAATAAAAAATAGGAGTTGTTTCCTTAGTATTTTAACTATCGCTATACACAATATTTATGAATATTAGTTCTCTACATACCTTATTCGTACATACCATTTATTGATCCAGACGCACATGAAAAGACCGTAATACAGCAAGGACTCAGAGTTGGGGTAGACAGGATTTATAACCACGACTGACTTCCGACTCAATTCATCAAGGATTAAAACCACATAATAACACGTACTCCTCTATCTCATAATCCAAAAAACATACTATACGCGATAATGAATAAATATTACATGCGCTTATAAAACTGTTATTATCTAAAGATAAATATAGGTCAAAAACCATTACGCTAACATAAACCTAATATTATCTGGCTCTAATTGTATAGATGCGAGTAATACAGTGACGTCTATTCGTCTGTTTATCGAAGATGACCGTCTTGGATCACATACTCAAGTCACCCTCCGAATTATAGTGATTACAAATACACAATTCATACCATGATTTTTATTTTTTATCTAATCATAATCTATCAAATTAATCTAATAACTTGTTATCTGGTCACTCATTAATACTAATCACTACGAGACTAAAACATATATGACTGTATTTGCTAGAGCTACATCAATTGAGAGAGTTTACTAACGTGCTCACCTGGATAATGCTAATTGACATTATTGCATTATGACACAAAATTGTGACTCTGACGTATAACCCATAATAGATGCTCGTTAAGTTATTATTGATTTCTAATTGAGAATTAAGGATCATGTTATAACTTCCACATGATAGTTATGAGTGCAAGACAATCATAACGGAGGTAAATTCTTAAATGAAATCTGAATCTATACAGGAAGGAACCATAACGTTCGTAATAATTATACCATTTACTTCCAAATTTTAACACTCAATATGATGTTCAAATAAATAAGGAATTATTTTACATTTACCAATGACAAAGAGGGGTAATGGAAATGCATGGAAGTAGTTATTCAAAAAGGTTCGTCTCCTCATATATTTCCTTCCTACAATACCTCGCCTTCTGTTCTCAAATCTTATATCTTCTGCATAATCGTAATAATCAGCTCTTCATTAGCCATTCTAATTAATATGCAACCTTACTATTCTATATCAATATTAAATATTTATATGTTCTTCTCGCCTACCGGATGTGCTCTGTGTAGATCTATATTCTATGATCTTAGTTATTTATACTTTAATGTAAGATATTCATACCAAACCTTAACCTTGACTAATTAAAATAATACTAATACCCCGTATAATATCATATCAATCTATAATTAATATACAATAACATACATATGCTTAATAAATTCTATATTAATCGGAGAGAATACGCCGGTGTCGAAAGACGGTAGCACTGAGAAATCAACCTTACAACGACAATGGATATAGACACTAGACAGTCATTAATAAACTTGTCAATACCTAGCCAATTTTCAATATTAAACCAACTCTACCCTTTACAAAGAAGTGCGGAAGGATATGACGTCCTATCATTAATTAATTTACCACTCTCTTAACCAATCCACCATTTCTTAAGCAATACAATACATAAGACTATACATATCAACTTTAAAAAAAAACTTCATAATAAATAGTGATTAATTAAAAAATATTGTAAAACGAAGCTTACATTAATAAACAATAGACAATAACTAATTAGCCCAGATACCTAACCAAATATCACTAGCAAATCTAACATGCCACCCCCACGGTGTGCACAATTAAAGCTATTTAAGTTTAATAATATATATGGAAAATATTACATATTATAACATTTTAGAAAAAGAGTGAGGCTAA
Organism: Doryteuthis pealeii; assembly: GCA_023376005.1. Lineage (NCBI taxonomy): Eukaryota > Metazoa > Mollusca > Cephalopoda > Myopsida > Loliginidae > Doryteuthis > Doryteuthis pealeii. The sequence goes on along the minus strand of CM042150.1, from coordinate 28,372,719 downwards.
CTGAAAAATCCCTGAAATAAGATATGTAGTATAAGAAAAAGATTTGGTAAATAGTATGGGGAAAGATGAAAAAAAATAATAACAAGCTTTGAAATCATAACTCCTACCATCAAATACCCGTGAGCTCGGTCGTTTCCAAATCGTAAACTATTTCCATAAATATTACACTGTTTTAGCTTAGAAAATATGCAAGTAAAGTACTACTGGATTAGTTAATTTCATTCCTTGTAACGAGAGATTTCTTTTTTAAGATTTATTGAAGCTGATTTTTACTGTTTCAGTAGTAGTGTAATACAGAGTTAAAAACCTACAATTAGAAAATCAATATTATAAGGCAGTAGCTAAATATGTATTAAAAACTCAAATTTTTAAGATCAATATGCAAATAAAGCCTTCCCCATTCATACTTTAAATACCGCCTATTTAATCTGACTCATAATAAATACAAGGTATGCATATGAATAGTATGCTAGGATTCCCAAATGTGTAACATTATACAGTATGCAACAACAGCTTTATTATATATATTATGAGGTTTATAATCAAATAAAGATAAAATTCTGGAGATGTCGACTGTAGAATTAAACAACGCGAGAATTGGACCATCCTGAGGAAAAATACCATAATAAGAATAAATATTGTTTCGGTTACAGACAAAAGCTAAACCACAATCATCAAAATGATATATTTTAATCATTGATATTAAAGGGATCTCTCAATATAGATGTTGTGTGTGTCGATGTACTAATCGCTTTATTTTTACTGACAAACTAATAATATATTATAATTAAATAATTTTTATAGTTAATATATAAAGTATTTTTTTATATATATTATAAAGTAATATAATATTATTTATGTAGTAGTTTATTATGGTAAAAAATATAAACATACCAATTTTCAGGTACGTAAATGAACCGAATAAAGCTCAATTAATTGGGTCACTACGAAGGCGATCGTCAAGAAATTACTCACAAAATACCCTGCTGTTGTATTGAGTGGCCACCCGGCTATATAGTACTTCGTTGACCGGCGGGCATGGATATATAGTCTGGTGCTATATCCACTTAATGTAAGTTTGTCGGGCATTGTCATTAAAGCGCATAGACAACCACTAACTTAATAGCGACTGTGCTGCTGCGTGCCACCTTGACTCCGCTGTCCTGCGTTTTAACTATATCTATGCATGTTGTTGAATAAGATGAATGATCGAAATGATATTGATGACCTGAGTTAGAAGTTTGCTGGTACTATATTCATATATTAATAATAAACAAAATTATTAACAAATAGATCTTCTGCAATAACCAACATGTATCCCCAAAATGGCACCGTGAATAGATACTTCAGTTCCGCGCCTGCGTCGCTGTGAACGAGTACACTAATTCGAGTACGGGATAGACAACGTTTAGAATAAATCAAGATAACAAATACCAATTATAAACAAACCACTATGGAACGCAACCAACCAAAAAAGGTGACGAAAATAGCAAAACAAGGCAGCGATCGATCATATATAATTTTTGTATGCTGACAAAGGATATACTAGGAACTTAACTGACATGATTAATAATGAATTAAGAAATAAACGGTAGATCCTTCAAACATATAATCCTATAAATCCAAATCTTATTTGCTTCAATTACTTTATTCTCCATTCACATCTAAACATTGCGAGCACCGTAGTCTTGCGTTTCAATTTAATATTATTTTTCTTTCTTTTTAAGTGCTAAAATGTCCTTAGTAACTACATATATTTCCGCGTACGATTGTTTATACTGATGTTAAAATTCAGAGAATTATAGAAAAAAAGCAAAAGGAAAAAGGAATAAATAATAATGACCAACCTTTAGTTCAGGAGACATTTTACTAAACGACCATATAGAATATAGAATTTGGGGCTTTTTATGAAATCGTTTTAGTGAAAATTTCTTACCTTTTAACAAGACTTTTAACGAGTTTACAAATGCAATGGCGTCGTGGGATTAGTCAGTTGTATGAATGATAATTATTCTGAAGCGCGCAGGCAAAAATTAACTACCAGGTAAGAACAAAGGGTTGCTGTGCTACTGAGCTGAGGTCAGCAATTTATCCATAGCGACCCAATTAATAAATGATAATAATCATTTTAGACCAATTAATAACCAATAATAATTCTGATTCCGTGTTTTTTATTAATTTCTCCCTCTCTCTAATCTCTCTCCTACCCTCTGGCTCTCTCTCCCCTTACCTTCTTTCTCCTCATAACTCCACTTTGCTTCTAATTTATTTATACTTATAATCATAATTTACTGAAACTCGTAATGAATATTAATAGAAAATTATATAATTATCTCGCGACCTATCACGTGATATATCAACTAAACTGCTTGCATTATGCAAGCAACTCACAGCCAAAAGTCGTCGCCTCTATAAGCAACATAATAAATTATATTATATATAATGCACTAACTATTTTGGATTAGTTTTTATCTATAATCTTGGAGTAAAACTAATAGTATCTAGTAGAGGAGTAGACTTTCAGAGAAAGATTCCTATTTAATGCCGCGTCTATACCCTCCACTATTCCTCTCTATGCCCCATCTCGGAAGTCAATACCACTCCTATTTTACGAATGAGCAGGAACTGCCGAAGACAGGACATGTGACCTAAGACTGAGACGACGATCTAGAGTACGCCAGAGAGACAGTGAATAGTGTTAGAGAGAGCGGCATATTCTGCGTATGCAGAATAGCACAGCAACAGCTACTCTGATACAGGATGGTGTTGAGCAATGATTCTACTTACTTATGGAGCAACTCTCTAGGCGCCTATGTCGTTCTCTACGTTACTGTGTGCGTCATAGTCTTTATATAATCCTAAAGCCACAACTGCTGCTACAGCGTCGCGAACAGATACATGATCAGTTTTTCATTCCAAGACATGGACACGGAATGGATGCCAATGAAATCAAATAGTTGTATGCTGCTCACTAATCTCCTCGGCTCGAGTACTCAGCCCCAACACCTGCCTTAGCTCTACCATGCATGAGTCACCTTATAAGATCACGCTCAGTCGAATAAACACAGAGTGGCAGGTACAATTACGCTCTACTGAAATCGCATAGATGAACAGAAATTATGTTAACTAATTGGTGCAGAGAACTGTCTTCTCCGGAGGTACATACATCAATATTGTATATAGTATTACAATATATATATAACATAATACGTATATCTACAATATCTAATAATACAATTTTATATAATAATTATATAATGTGTGATGATTTATTGCTTTAGTGGGCAGTGATGTGTGTGTGGTGTGTTGTGTCTTGTGTAACCTGCTTCCGTTAATATTACGTGCTTATTGCTAGCTCGTCCGACTCATAACATGAGACTTTAATGTAAGTATGTTTATAATAGACTCCCTCTCCGTGTAATATCTAATATTCTGTAGATCTCTAGACATTGTCATACCTATACTATTGGTATATTATTTCTGATTTGATACTCATCCTATAATGTCATACTCATAAACTAACATCGCCACGCTACACACATACCCTACACACACGACACACAAACACACTTATTATAAATTCAGTCATAAAAAATTACCACATAGCACCTGCTCTTTTTATTATATTTGCCGTACAAAGAATTCATACTTCTCAATCAAACATAGAACAAATAAGTTATCCTGCCGATACATACTACATACCAATTAATCTAATTTTTGTCTCCAAAAAACCATCACTAAATTAAATATCCGATAAAATAATGTAACAGTCGTCGAAAGATGCACGTACTGCCTATATTCGGTATCTGTCTGCGAGCGAGGATGGGGCAAGAGAAAATTGTGTTGATCAGAGTCGCAAATCTGTGCTATTGCATGGAGCTGCGTGGACGATGGATCACGTCTCCTAGTTAACATATTCCATTTCATGACGTGATAGACTCTTACGTGTGGAGGTATACAACCGGTATTTATTTATCCATACATTGCAAATACGAATCTGACAAAAAAAAACATGGAAATGTGCAGAACAACAGAAACGGATTTTACTAGAAAGTGAATTAATATATTATATTTATTCTATCTGTAGACTGGTTGCTCTACCAAAGGTATAAAGTACCTTATGTCTTGTCCTACTATTTACCTAATAAAGAATAACAAATAGACCCTGCTCATTTTCAAGGTACTTAGCGCGTTTGTATATAAGTAAGACTATAATAGTATCGTCTTATATATAATATGCTTTACCAAATCACAGCTCTAATTTACAAGTGAGATATACACCATTCGTACTCTAGTAAATGTAGGTAAATAATTTAGTAATAAGTAAAAATAGTATAGATAGGTATATATATAAACTAGTATAAATAATCGTTAGTATAAATAATAGCATAGTATGGATTATATTAAAAATCATAATTAATACAGTGGATCAGATATTAATATCATTATACTAATCCTCCTAAAGCACTTGTATTCTCTCCACAACCTTCATCTCTCGAGAGAATGCGTCGCTGCGTTATACTGAGAGAGTGACTTGATCGAGAGAGAGAGAGAGATTAGAAGAGAGACGAGAGAGATAGAGAGGGTAGAGGCTGTTCTGAGTGAGTATTACATTCCCTCTCATTCTCACATTCTTCATTGTAATTTATAATAGCATACCTCTACATAATATTAAATATTAACTATATGAGCATTCCTTCATTTATTCTGTGTTCTTCTGCGAATCAGCATAATGTAGCGGGTTTGTATATTACTCGCTTAACAACTCGCTCTCCTGCTAGCCCATCAAAATATAGGTTCGCGACGTTTTCAGTTTACTAGACACGGTAAATTCTCTCAAGAATTTTCAATTGTGAGTGAATCTGGCCGAAACCATTATTGGGTGTTACTGACCTCGTGCGTGAGTACGGATTTCAGATTATCTGCTACAGATGTTGGCAAATCTCTCTCGTGATTATTTTATGAGACAATTCGATAATCGACTGATAGCTGATCATCTATTACTCGTTGTGAATATTACAGCATATCCTCTCGTCATCATGGCGTATAGCGTAATTGTTATACCTCACTAGATGATTCCCTTCTACGCCGAATCACATTCACCCTGGTTCCAATATCATTATTCCTCATCTGATATTCCCTTCGAATTCTTATGTCGATATTACGACCTTGTAATTGCCTTTCAAGCAAAAATGCATAAATAAATAATATATACTTTATTCAACAATGCTTCGGTAGAATAAAAACAAACATCACAAATAATCTCTGTTCTGCTTTTACCTATAGTTGACTTTTGGTTACTTTATTAAGTATAATTAAGATACTATATATAATATATATATTAAATTAACTTTCTATATTTATCTAAGTGTACTATCTATCTCTTATTACGTTGAGGAATTATTAACATTAATGCATTATATATGATAATAAATCAATATACTTAAAACATATATATATATATATTTACTTTCCTATAGAATTTATTAAAACATCTCTAGGTCCATATGTTCAATTAAGCATATTATATACAATGATTTATCTAGTCTATCTTATTTCATTAGCTTATATCGTATCTACAATTATGTAATACTATTATATATAATAGCTTAAGTAATAAAATATATATATAGTTATTATATATGAACATTTGAAAGGTATAAGCTTTCTATAAGATGTCAGTGCATTCAAGTACTTCAATGAAAAGAATATTGGGAGAGATTATTTCTTAAGAACGTGACTTATTTTAACAGCACTGGCAAATGCATCGAAATGCATTGAACCGTTAACGACGTAAGGAGAGAAAAAAAAACTTTTGTTTATGTTTGATGAAATTCTTTGACGGACATAAAGGCAGAACTTTTTAAAAAGTCCGTCAATTATTCTAGATATGAGCTTATTTTCGGTCATGTAGGCTGATATAATATATTTCGAAAGATCTCACTTTTGAAAAATCATATAGTCTTATCATAACAACCATATTATCCATAAACCATGTATATATTATATATATATATATATATATATATATATATATATATATATATATTTAACATATTTGGTTGAATCGAGTGACAATTCCTGTCGTACAAGTTTCTGTTCAATCCGTTCAAGGTGTCTAGCCATCTTTTTGGTGTCAGGGTGGAACTGGTGTAGAAATCCACCAAAGGTGTCTCTACGAGCGCTTTCCTCATGTCGATTTGCCATCTTCAGGTTGGAAACTGATGGTATGTTTCGTGGTGTCTCATTTTTAAAGAAAACGAGCAGTAACGTAGGAATTGGTAGTGGGAGGTTGTAACACTTGGTAGTGGGAGGATTTAGGAATTGGTAGTAGTTCGAACGAACGATGCAGTAGAAATTTGGTGGCGAGGGGCACGAGTTTGTGAGAAGAAGAGGGGAATAGTGGAAGGAGTATAGGCGGGAAATTATAGGCATTTGAGAAGATGTTGACGTGATTCAAAGTTTATTTAGTTTTAGGTGGGTTTTTTTTTTTTGGTTTGATATATAGAGCTCTCGATTATTTGAAGTTTTGAAGGTTTTTTTCAAATATTTGGTTGGTATAAGTGTTACTCACGGATAAGCCAGCGTTATAACAAATATAAATTACTCAATACGTAAATTTAAAAAAAAAGTAAAGTCATCGGGACAGCCTAATGTCGGTATCAGCCAGACTGCGAGTGAGTCTATCCCCTTTTCACTAGCCCTAGACCAAGGAGATTATTTCAGCATCTGAGTTGGAGCGCCACACCTACCATCAGCTCCTTACTTTACCATACAGACCCCTGTGCTACTCATGCACTGTGTTGGCGGGGGCCAGTATCGAATCAAGAACCTTGTGATTCCTCGCAGAACACTCTACCGACTGAGCTAAACCGTCCCCTATACGTGAGTAGAGCGGATTTAATATTTAATACAGTTACGACATATCAATATCACGTTTGTCATTGAACTTTTCAAAATGACGGAACAACGTCCATTAACTGCGAAACTGTTTTCAAGGGTAATAATTACAACATGAACTCCGGCAAATTAAACTGTAATTAATAAATAACGTTTAATTAATACAGTGGATTTAACCCTAAAGATCCTCATGGTGAAACTCGAGTAGGCTATTTCTGTAACACTTCATATATATATATATATAATATATATATAAATATATAAAATACCACACACACATACTCATACAATATATATCTATATATATATATATAATATATATATATAATATATATATATATATATTATATATATATAATTATATAAAGTGTCTGTGTGTGTCCATAATAACAGCAATTCACTGAGATTTCCCAATAGGAAAGTGGCTAGTAATCATTTTTAGAATTGCCATTTTCTTTCACCGATTATATAAAGTCGAATTGTGAATCATTGATAAACGAGCTGGAGATTAGACCGAAGAATCTTTTGTCTGTAGTTCTGCAATTCCAGAGACATAACTCCAGGTAGAATGATAAAAACAGGATTTACCAAAAACAACATTTCCTGAACACCTATGTAATTCTACATTCGTGCCACATAACTTCCCACAGAAAACAAGAAGGAAAAAAAACCCAGCTGCGTTTACTGCCAACGAAATAAATTCTTTAAAGTTACTGATTTTATATATACTAGCAAATATATGCACCCTTCGGGTGCAAGTATTTTAGTTAAATTTTATAATAAAATATGGTATTAAATTAGAAAGGCTAATGAAACTGAATAAGAATGTAGATAAAAAGATTTTGAACAGAGGGGGTATGATTGAAAAATAGAACAAATTTGAAACTAACACTTCCATCATTTTCCGTTACTCCCATCTTTCATTGGTAAATTTTCCTAATTTAAACTGTTTAGTTAAAATAGGAAGTAAAGAATAATATTACAGTTATTTCTTCTTGTTAATGGATTTCTTTTATGATTTATTGAAGAGATTTTTGCTTATATTCAATAGGATAAAACCAAACAATTAGAAATCAATAATACTAATAAGCATGTATTTATTAAAATCAATTTTTTAAGATCAATATGCAAATTAGCCTTCCCATTCATACTGTAAACCGCTATTTTGTTGTATATATAAATACAATTGCATGTTATTAGTATGTAGATATGGTCAACAGTGTAAGTAATGTAAAACAATTTTATAATAATTGAGGTTTAAAATAAAAATAAAATCATGGAGAATAAATGAATGTAAATAACTAAAGGAATTGTGACTTGTATAGTAATATAGTTTCGTTACAGATAAACAACCCACAATCTCCATTATAATAAGATATATGTATATATATGTATATTAATATATATATATATATATTATATATTAACAACCCCTCCGCAGGAGCAGGATGTGACATAAGATCAATTTTTAAGCGGAGTTCAACGGGTTTGAATTCAGAGTTTTCCTTCTCTTAGACCGGTTAACCAACGTTAAAGAGCCCAGTCTGTCCTACTATTTATCCATGGCTGGAGGGAGAGTAGGATTCATACCTTTCCCAAGGGTATCAGCGCTAAGTGAAATGCAATTATCACATCCAGGATTTAAACTCGGTGTGACGAGTCCATTTCCCATGATTTTAACCATTACACCAAGCGCTTCCTACTGTTTATATAACCAGGATAATGGCCGCCCTTTATCACGTGTTACCGTGTTTCTCTGAAAATAAGACGGGGGTTATATTAATTTTCACTCGGAAATATAACACTAGGGCTTATTTTCGGGGGATGCCTAATTCTTCATATATCTAAAAACGACATTACGAAGTAGAAAATTACGAAATTTCTAAATAAACAGAAATTATGGAAAACGATCTACATTTATTAACATTAACGTGTTCTTTATTCAAAAACTCACTGACAATAATTCATTAAAAAATATTTACATCATCATCACATCGAATGTTACTGCTCTCAACTAGGGCTTATTTCAAGAGAAGGGCCTATATTAAAATCATCCTGAAAAATCATGCTAGGTCTTATGGACCATATTACCTTTAGGCACCCCATTTTGATCTCGATTAAGAAAGGACATGTTTATCATTTACACCGTCTATATCCGGTTGTTTGTTAGGGATTAGGCTTAGGGGTTAGGGTTAGGGTTAGGGATTAGTTTTATAAAAAAATTTTAAATCTAAAAATTGCCTGTTAAAACAACTGGATATTGACGGTGTAAATAAAAAACATGTCCTTTCTTAATCGAGATCAAAAGGGGGTACCTAAAGGTCATATGGTCCGGTCTTATTTTGCAGGTATCTCCCATTTTCGGAGAAAAACGGTATTATCATAACACTAGCCGGCCTTTGGATATACTACAGTATGATAATTTAATTATCATAACGTTTGATGTTTACTTAAGAGCTATTTTTAAATAGTTCAATATGTAAAAAGTATATCAATCTTGATTTAACTCTCTCACACTCTTTTTTTCTTTCTTTCTTCTTTTCATCCTTTCCCTATGTTTGATTAAAAAAAAATAGCGTTATCGCATTCCACGTTATCACCCCTTCTCTTTATCCTTCCTCTACTCTTTTTTCTTTCTTTCTTTCTTTCTTTCTTATTATATTTTACTGCGTAGCATATATTTTTTCTTCCCTTTCTTTCTTTAGGACCAAGTTACCTTTAAGCACCCTAGGGGTGACCTGGGTTTAGAGGGACATGTTTCGCTTTGCACCGTCAACATCCGGTTGTTTGTTAGCAGACGATTTTTAGACGCATTTCTTTTAAATTATAAAACTACCTGCTAACCCTAACCCTAAAACCTAACCATAACCTTAAAGCCTAACCTTAACCCTAATAACAACCGAATGTTGACGGTGCAAAGCGAAACATGTCCTGGGGTGCTTAAAGGTAACTTGGTCCTTTCTTTATGAATAAGAATTGAATGGTCGACAATCACATGGAATAAGAATTCGGTGGATAAGCAACACCAGATGAGCAAGATTTACATTTTTTCATTTCATCTTGGTCGATTTAGACGGTCTTATTTTTAAACAGTGGGTGTTGCAAGAGGATAACGGTCATGCAATTTAGGAACATGAAGATTAATATACAGAGAACACTGTGTGAGTATTTCCTTTCTATAGTGCGTGATCACCCGGAGCCATGAATCGATCTTGTTTCAAGTTTACCGAAAATTTTATCATTCAAAAATAATCATATCATGATCACCTGAAATGTTATTGTCACTGCATTCCAAAATGCTGCCGGTCTCAACTTGGGCTTATTTGGGGTATTTTAAAATTATTTTTGGATCCTGTCCGGCCACTAAGGAACGATGGTGTAGTGTTAAAAAAATTATCTGCGCAAGTGACACTGTAGGCAATTCTTGAGTGACAGTCTTTGGTGCACTGAATGCATACAAACTGTGATGCTTTCTGGGGCTACTGGTTTTTCTCTCTCTTTCTGGCTCTCTTTTCTGTCGAGGCTACTCTCCTCTCTGCCTCACCCCTCTCCATGCCTTGCTTAACGTTGAGATGACAGGCCACTCTATTTTTTGCATCTACCTCCCACGTGTTTGTGTCAATATGGCATGTCCTCATAGCTCTCCTGCAGACATCTTTAAATCGTAGGCGTGGTCTACCAACCGATCGGAAGCCTTTTGCTAATTCGCTGCACAAAAGATCTTTTGAGATGCGGCCATTTTCCATTCTCCTGACATGTCCAAGCCAACGAAGGTGCCTCTCACAGAGAATGGGGAACATGCTGTTCATGTCGGTGCAATCCAGCACGACTATGTTGGGCACTTTATCCTGCTAACGAATGTGTAGAATACGTCGTAGACAACGGAGATAGAAACTATTGAGTAGACAAATTGTTGCCGCTCTCAACTTGGACTTATTTTGAAGTAAGAGCATATATTAAAATCATCCTAAAAATCACACTAGGTCTTATTTTGTGGGTAGGTATTATTTTCGGGGAAACACAGTATTATCATAACAAAAACTATTCATATCATCCTTTGGAATGCTATTGTTCTGCAAGTCACTGGATTCCAAATTACTGCCGCTCTCAACTAGGGCTTATTTTAAGGGCGAGTCTTAAACTTAAATCATCCTGAAATATCACGCTCGGTTTTATTTTGCAGGTAGGTATTATTTTCGGGGAAACACAGTATTATCATAACATAACATTGCGTGAATGTTTCCTTTATATTTTTTTTGTTTGTTTTTGTTTTTTTCACTCTTTCGTACGAACGCGAACAGTGCACCATCACCCAGAGCCAAGAATCGATCTGGCTTTAAGTTTACCGAACGAAAACATCCAGTTTTATTATCATCGTTGTTTCTTTAAGACAGGCAAATTAAATTGTTCCATTCATTAAACAAACCAAAACTACTGTCCTTCTCTCATCGACAAACAAGATTTAAGCTTTTGAAGAACCGGCGGCTGTTATTTTCAAGTTAATTCAAGAAACGAAGCAAAAATATTTCCCGTTCAGATAAAAAAGAATCTTAGCGATTTAATTACATCAAATCTGAACAATTATTAAACAGTTCAGAGATGCTCTTCGTGTTTTCACAAGCTGGAGAGTGAACAATGAAAGTTAAAGAATAAAGAAAGATAAAAGATATTTCTGAACCGTTCATATTTCTTATTGCGTTCTAATCTGGCGTTTATTGTTATTCTTAAAACAGTCACAATGAAAATACCCACACTGAGTGGTTAATAAAGTAAAAAAAAAAGTAAAGTCGTCCGGGTGGACTAAAGTCGGTATCAGCCAATCAGCGAGGGCGTCTAACCCCTTTTCACTAGCGATAGACCAAGCAGATTGTTTTTGCATCTGAGGTGGAGCGCCACACCTACCATCAGCTCCTTACTTTACCGCACATGTTCCTGTGCTACTTATACGCTGAGTTTGCGAGGGCCGGTATCGAACTATGAACCTTGTGGTTTCTAGCCGAACGCTCCACCGACTGAGCTAACCTGACCCTTAATAAATAAACCCAACCCTGTATATAAGGAGGTAAAATTTAAGCTATCCCACAAAAAATAAAAAATTAAAGAATAAAAGATAACCCGTTCATTAGATCTAGGATTTGACACAAGGTGGCAAGTATGGTGCATCCAGCGAAGATTGAACTCGCTATTCTGCAATAATGGATCGGTGAGACTAGATTGCTTACTATCACATCATGATGGGACGCCTTGCAACGTGCGGTCGATATTTACCCAATCTATTTGCCACGAGTGGGATGTGACACTAAGTCACAAGTATAGGACATCAATCGAGGATTGAACTCGCTATTCAGGTTCCTAGTTCGATACGTATGAGTAGCACATGGAACTGTGCGATAAAGCAAGGAGCTAATGATAAGTGTAGCGCTCCCTCCAGACGCTAAAAATAATCTCCTTCGTCTAGCGCTAGTGAAAAGGGGATAGATTCCCCGCTGTCTGGCTGATACCGTCTTTAGGCTACCCGAAGACTTTACTTTACTTTATTCAGTAGTAATGGATCTGTGAGACTAGCTTGCTAACTATTAAAACCCGATGGGACATCCAAGGTATTTACACAAGACGTCCACCGCAAATAAAAGGAATATTATGCATAAGAGGCTAGAATTAAATTAAAAATAAAATTACCCAACCCGTTCACCAAAGCTAGGATATGATGCATCATGTTGCACAATTAGTAGGAATATCCATGACAATCTATCATTCATTGCCCCAGCAAGGTCCTCTGCGCAGCATCCATTATCCCCACAGTGCTGGCCAATGTAGGTTCTTGCTGGGCGACCCACATTTGCATGTCCATGTGTTGGCTTCCACAGGAGAACGTCACTTATGAGTTCGTCCTTGCTTCTCCAGCAGTCCAGTATGTCTTGTTCGTCTCACTCTGATGGTTTGTGAGATAGGAGACAGGTGGCCGTACAGCTGTTTCCTTGTGGGATACTGTTTCCACGACTTGTTCAGGATCGGACGCAAAATTCTTGTGCAACTCCCATCTAGGTTATCCTCTAGGCGCCTCGTTAGGATCCAAGTGGTACAGTGAACTCCCTATTCAGTAGTAATGGATCTGTGAGACTAGTTTGCTAACCATTACACCACGAATTTCGTATGGCAACCAGCTCTTTCCTTCTTGTAATATTATTGTACTTATCTTCTATCTTCTTTTGCAAGCCAGGCATCTCTGCTATCTCTTCTATGTTGGAGTGGTTCACTATGTTCTTCTAGTCTACTCCCTGAGGACTTCTTGGGACTTCTTCATCTCTGTATCCGTTGTTATTTTTAGTAACGAACACGCGAATTTGTATAATTTCTGATGTCTTTATTTAGCCGCAAGTAAACCATCACACCCAGAAGAAATAGACACCTTGGAGACACGTTCGCTTCCTTCAACACCTAGCAAGAACTCCCTAAATTCCATTTTATCTCCTGCTTCCGGGAAACGAACTGACCAAGCAGAGGTCAAGCATGCAAATTCAGAATTACCGTTATTTTTAATTTTCTACTCTACCGTACTGTAACACAGTCAAGGAGAAGGTAAAATCCGAATTCAAACAAGTTGTAGACGTTCATAGATGTGGGCTTCATCATGTTATTCCTACCAAAGACATACAATACCAGTAGCAACCCCACTACAAACCCCAGTCTGCCCTACTATTTACTCATAACTGGAGAGAGAATAGTTGGATTCTTACTTTTCCTTAGGGTATTAGCGCTATGTGAAATGCAAAAAGCCGCGTCCAGGATTTGAATTTCGCCGTGACCATTTCCTATGAAGGTAAAAATTACACCAAGTGCTTCCAAGTACCAATACTGTTCTTCTACAACAGGGATCACCAGACTTTTTTTTAACGATAATTGAAAAAATAACGAGCACGGGCCGGATAATTGAAAAATAACGAGTGTGGGCCACATTATTATTGTGTTCAATACTTGCTAGCCAGAAATAAAGCTCTGAGAAAAAAAGATGTAAAACAAAATTTATCTTTCCATGTTATATTCATGTATGAGCGGCGTAAGATACACAAAATCAAATTTAACCAACATATTTATTTTCAAAACATTATCAAAGAACATTACATTAGCACAAAGGTTTTTATAAAATTTGTGAAATAGAAGTTTGCCTTTCAAGATATCGTCAATGTTTGGTTTGGAATTGCTACATCCAATCAAGAGAATTGCTTTCAAATGTTTATCAGTCAATTTCGTTCGATGGGTTGATTCCGTAGTCAAGTTCATGAAGATTTAGTAAGCTTAACATGATATTTAGATTTCAATGGTATCAGAACGTACCGACGGCGGGCCTGATAAAATGACTTAGGGGTCCGGATCCGGTCCGGGAAGTCTTTTACATTTCTACAAGGATGGCTTAGAGATTAAATAACTCGTGAAGGTTGATGTGCCATTAAACAAAGAAGAGAAACAAAACCATTATTATAGAAAGTACTACTCACTAGTATTTGAAGAAGCAGTGTTTAAGATTGCAGAGTCCATTAAGAAATCGTAGAAGACGAGAATCCACGTTGGAAACGCTTCGAAATCGCTATGTATTTTCACCTTTTCATTTTTACTTGAGAGGAAATTCAGAAGAGCATTTTAGAAGAATAGAAAAATAACAAAAACTTTTACATTTGCATTTAGCAATTTAATTCTATTAAGAGAAACATTTTCCAGAAATTTAGCATTCTGAAACACAAAAAATTATTAAATGAATGCCCTTTCATATTGAGGAAAATAAATTTTGCATTTTCTGCATAACGTTCCTATTTTAACTATCAGAAAAGAATCTATGAGAAGAGAATCGTCTTGAAATACACATGTGCAGCAATATATATATATATATTAATAATGGAGATTCGCTTCCGGTTTTTTGTCTGTAACAAAAACTACGTCACTGCTTACGTCACATTACCGAATATCGTCATAACATAGAATAAATACACTCAAAATTTGAACATGCAATATTAGACAGTCCTCATTTTTTTTTAAAAACAAGTTTTAATAAATACATGACTGATTTTATATATTTATATATAGTTTGTTTTATTTTAATACATATTTAAAGTTTACATTCCAAATTGTTTTATTTTCTAATTCTTTAAAAAATTTGATGATTTTACTTACTTAGGGTACAAACTCGCTGACATTGAATTTTTTACTCCC
Source organism: Doryteuthis pealeii (assembly GCA_023376005.1). NCBI lineage: Eukaryota > Metazoa > Mollusca > Cephalopoda > Myopsida > Loliginidae > Doryteuthis > Doryteuthis pealeii. The sequence continues at coordinate 28,357,614 of CM042150.1, read as the reverse complement.
ACCGCTCAGACAATATGTTTCAAAAATCTATATTTACATCGCCCGGAGGGTATTTTTTATTTTGTACTAGTATATATAATGTATGTGTGTTCATGTATTTGTATTTCACAAAGGGCTAAGAGAGAGAGAGAGAATGAAAGGGGGAGAGAAGAGAGAGAGAGAGAGAGAGAGAGAGAGAGAATGAGGGGGAGAGAAAAAAGAGAGAGAGAGAGTCAGTGACAGTATAGAGTGCTATATTTATAGGTAAAGCACTTGCTTTGAGAATCGCAGAAGTGAGAAACTGTCAGTAACCAAGCGCTGTCCAACCTACCATTATATATACTAGCAAATATATGCACCCTCCGGGTGCAAGTATTTAAGTTTTAATGTAATGAAATATCGTATTAAATTAGAAAGTCTAATAAGAAGGCAGATAAAAGATTTGAAACAGAGTGGGGTATATAGAAAAAATAGAAATGAAACTTACTCTTCCATCACTGCCGTCTTTCATTGCTGAATTTTACTTATTTAAATTATTTAGTTAAATTAGGAAATAAAGAATA
>CM042150.1:28334572-28352072 GCA_023376005.1 Doryteuthis pealeii | reverse complement strand
TCTCAGTCATATACTTAAAAAATGTACAGGGGGATACAAATTCACTAGCACACAAGAGAAGATAAACCACCTCGTGTACATGGATGACATAAAAATTTTGCAAAAAATGAAAAAGAATTAGAAACCCTGGTACAAACTATTAGAATATATAGCCAAGATATAGGAATGGAATTTGGAATTGAAAAATGTGCTATGCTAGTAATGAAAAAGGGCGAAAGAAAATTAATGAATGGAATACAACTACCAAATCAGGACACCATAAAATCACTTGATGAAAATGAAAGTTACAAATACTTAGGAATTTTAGAAGCGGACAATATTAAGCAAACAGAAATGAAAGGAAAAGTTAAAAAAGAATATCTCAGGAGAACTAGAAAACTTAGAGAAACGAAACTTAACTGCAGAAATCTGATCAAAGGAATTAATACCTGGGCTGTCCCCATTATAAGATACTCAGGACCATTCTTAAAATGGACAAAAGAAGAACTCAGACAGATAGACCAAAGGACGAGAAAATTAATGACCATGCACAAGGCTCTTCACCCTAGAGATGATAGAGATAGATTGTATGTGTCAAGAAAGGAAGGGGGAAGAGGTCTTGCCAACATAGAGGAATGCGTAGAAACCACAATCCAACAATTGAAGATTACACAAGGAAGAGCAAAGACAAACTACTTATGGCGGCCAACAATAGTAGAAACGGCAGATGGACAAACAGAAAAACGACAAAGACTAGAAAACAAAAATGGGAAGAAAAACAATTATACGGACGCTTCAAACGACAAATAGAAGAGGTTGCACATGAAAAGACTTGGACATGGTTAAGAAAGGGAAACCTCAAAAGAGAAACAGAGTCACTTATAATTGCTGCACAAAATAATGCCATAAAGACAAACTACATCAAAGCGAAAATTGATAAGACCCAACAAAATAGTAAATGTAGACTTTGCGGTAATAGAGATGAGACTGTTAACCATATACTCTGCGAATGTAGCAAACTAGCACAACGAGAATACAAAGCTAGACACGACTGGGTTGGGAAGGTGATCCACTGAGAATTATGCAAAAAATTAAATTTTGACCATACAACAAATGGTATATGCATAAACCAGGATCTGTTCTTGAGAACGAAACGTACAAAATTCTCTGGGACTTTGAGATAAAAACGGATCACCTTATCCCAGCAAGAAGGCCAGACCTAGTGTTGATAAACAAAAAAGAAAGAACTTGTCAACTGGTGGATTTTACAGTGCCAGCAGATCACAGGGTGAAGTTAAAGGAAAATGAAAAAATAGATAAATATCTGGACCTTGCCAGACAAGTGAAAAAGTTATGGAACATGAAAGTGAAAGTGATACCAATTGTGGTTGGTGCACTTGGAACAGTCCCAAAAGGATTAGAAAAGGGCTTGGAAAGTTTGGATATCAAAGGAAGGATTGAAACCATTCAGAACACTGCACTGCTTCAATCTACCAGAATACTCAGAAGAGTCCTGGAGACCTGAGGAGACTTGCTGACACTCAGACTCCAGTGAAATACCATCAGCTAACACTGATGTGAAAACTCAAAAGGAGTAAATAATAATAATAATAATGATAAATAGTAGTAGTAGTAATGATAATAGTAATAATAATAGATATGATATACAAAAGAGTTTTGTTTTTGTTTAAGATGACAAAAAAATGAGGAAATAATTTTTTAAATTCGTACATAAGGAAAGGGATAAAGAAAAGGAAAAATAAAGAGAAAAAAAACAAGTAGGAAATAATAAAAAGACTGGATAAAAAGAGGTAAAAAAAGGAAAGAAATAAAAATAGGGAAATAGCAAGAAGGTAATAAAAAAAAGTAAAAAGAATAATGGCGAAAAAAGGAAGAGGAAAGAAAAAGAGGTAGAAAATGAGGAAAGAAAGAAAATAGGAAGAACATTTTTATGTCTACCACTCATGAGCTTCGGCTTGTGGGTGGGCCCACATAAAAATGTCCGTGTCATGCCCTCATAAGTGGAATGAGAGGCAAATACAATGAAACTGCTTCTGAGGGCTTCGGCCTCTGGAGCGGCTCAGTAAAATTAAAAGGGTTGATCCCAGGGGGCTATCCCCAAGGTAATACCTACCAACGTGATTTAAAGAGGCAGGGCTGGTTTTATTGCCCAGTTCCTGAAGCGCCCCTTGAGGTGAAATGCCGACAGGATCAACGCATTTTTATGTCTACCACTCATGAGCTTCAGCTTGTTGGTAGGCCCACATAAAAATGTCCTTGTGTCACGCCCTCATAAGTGGGATGAAAGGCAACTCCACTGAAACTGCAAAGATTCCGGAACCTTTACGCGAACCGTCTACCTCGATGTTTTAGCACTCTTTTGCGAGTTACAATATGTTTCGCCCACATGTAGTTTCAATATACTAGTACAATACTGTATAACGTTTCGGCCGTACTGTTGCAGCATATTGTGGTTTCGGCGAGGATCGAACTCGGGGCCTTCTGTAAGTAAAGCAGAATTGCAGCACAGTGTTTTGTGTACTGGATCATTTGCATGCGATGCTTTATACTGGTCATTTGCATGCGATGTGCCATATTAGTACTTGAGACCTTGATACCATTTCACTACCAGCCTTGGAGGAAGAAAAAGTTGGTAAGCTGCATTGAAATTTTTATCTTTTGTTAACTGGTTTATTTATGCATTTGTTATATCCTTTGTTTTCTTATATTTTAGTTTACGGTAAACCACGTCGACTGTATCAAAGACTCAAGGGTACAGAAGAACAATAAATACCTGTGAAAATCAAAAACTACTTTGTCATTCCTAATGCTGATACACGTACAGATATCAATAAGGATGAGGAAAATAGTCCGAATAATCCAAATAAAACTAATTATCAAGCCTCATCTCAAACATTCAGAGAAATAACAAATACAGCTGGTTTAGAGTTTCACTTTCTCCAAGACCGGTTGCCGTCCACAGGATCATCAGATGCAATAATTTGGTAATAGAAAAATAAAAAAGGTGTCAACACATGACCTACAATATCCCACTGCCTCTCAGTTTTATCCACCCTACTAACCTAGCTCCCCCCATGCACCGAAACCGCAACTTCAAGGTCAACTATATGTCCAGAAAGCTTCACTGATTACCCCTCCTTATTCTCATATACAACCAGCACTTCTCATATCCCACAAGTCCCCTACCATCTCTGCAAGATTTCAACTAGTGTTCTTGTTGTAGGTGACTCACCTATGACTAGAACTGTTGACTTTTTTGTCTTATAAGGTGTGTGCCCACTCCTACTTATAGACTCGCCGAGAACTATGTGATCAAGCTCTTGGCCAATCACTGGCAGTACTCTGCTGTTAATACAATACTTAAACGGAGCACACCGACCATAACGACTTTGAACCTTCGTGGACGACGGGCATAGGATTGAATCACTGGACCCTTAACACTGCGCAGGATAGGACTTATTCACTTACCAAAGGATTTCATAACTCAGGACTTACTTACTTTAAGTCCTTTTCAACTGGCCAAGGATGGAATTTAAGCACTTAACAGGTTATGGGCCAGCACACTTTCAATGGACTTACCCAAAGGTATATTTAGCAGAGCCAAAGCTACTCAAGAGAGAAGTAGCAGATACATGTCTTCGTATACGCTGTAACAAGGAAACCCTCCTCATTTTGTACATTGATATATTGTTAAATACATCTGTTCTCTACTTTTTATCTCTTTGTTGAGTAGTTATTTATTGACCCTTAAACAGGTCATAACAGTTCTGATGAAGGTCGCATTAACCGAAACTTTATAGCGTCGACATTACCATCAAGAATAAATAATTCATCTTAAGGAATACTTTTCTACACACACAGGTGATTATGCTCTGTACTCAGATGAGCCCAGTAAATGCCCGTTGGCCTCTTAGAGAAGAAAGACAATCTTCTTGCAATTTTTTTTTCTTAAGTTGAGTCTTTCAAAATAAAGCCATGTTATCGATACATGTATTAGATACAAATCGGAGTTTGTTATTTTTCGTCTATTTTTTTTCTATCAATGCACTCTACGACATTAAGTAAAGTAAAGTAAAGCAAGCTTTTTTTATTGTAATATTTTCTGTATTCTTTTCCCATCTTATTTCATGTCTGCAGAATGATTTCTTTGTTATATTGTTCTCTTCGACATCCTCTCTGTTTGAATGACCTTTGGCAAATGATCACTTCCCCTTCTCTGTCTCTCGGTTTGTATTCTTTATCGTTCAGGGAGTAGACTTCCACGTCTACAAAGCTACCAAAAAGGAAGCAGGTGGTCGAAATGAAAGAAATTACAGATGAATAAATAAAATAAAGATAGACGGTAACTTTTATGGTAAATAACTATGTAAGAGGCAAGAGAAGTAACAATGCTGTCAGGAACTGCACACACACACACACACACACACACACACACGCGCGAACGCGCACACACACACACACACACAACACACATACACCACACATATATAATATAAATATATATATATATATATATATATATATATATATAGTGAAAAAAAATTTAAAAACCGCGGGTTCAAATAAAATGAGTGGTATTTATTCAGCCAACGCTGCAGTGTTTCAATCTGTTTAATAGATCTTCTTCAGGGCGTTTGTTGATGTTAGGAAAAAGAACAAATTTATCTCAGAATAATAAGGGGACTGTGATTGGTTTGTTTACAATGTTTTGAATGGTAAGTCATCGTTCCTGGAAATACATTCGAAAATGTATGAGCCGCTTAGGATAAACGGTTTTGAAGCCGAATATTTGTTACGTTGTGTGTGAGTGTATGTGAGAAAGGATGAGAGAGGGGCAGAGAGAGAAAGAGCTAGAGAGAGAGAGAGAGAGAGAAAGAGAGAGAGGGAGAGAGAGAAAGAGGGAGAGTGTGTATGGAAATGTGAGTAGATTAATCGTTTTATATATATAATGTTTATATATATATATATATATATATATATATATATATATATATATTACAATATAGGTACAAGTGATAAACTATTCGAGTTTCACCATAAGGAACTTCAGGGTTAAATCTACTGAATTAATTGAGATATCAATTAATTACAGTCGATTAGACGTGTGTGTTCATCGCGTTAACCGGTTCGTTATATATATATATATATATATATATATATATATATATATATATATATATATTTCATTTATCAACAATGTCTCTATTAAGGTCTATATGAGATAGATGTGCTTAAAAAACAGCCTCTGTTGTTAATGTGTTTAAAACTCTGCAATGTGTGTTATATATCATTGAGAAATAAATGTTTACATAGTATATGGTTTAAAATAGTTATTTGTTCCTCAATGGGTGCCCCTTATTTTTGGTCTTGTGCCAAACTAAGCTGAACTTAGTAAGTAGCTATTATGTTTACTCCCCTTAGAGCAATGGTCAGACGAGTTAAGTATTCGCATCCCGGAACTTTCTATCAGGTAAAAAATTATTGCCATAATGTCTGAAAACTTCAGTTAAACATTGAAATGGTGGAATGAAGGTAAGTGGAGCTTTCTTGACTTCTGGGGTTAGTGAACTAATGTTAGCTAATGGACAGGGTAGCTAATTCATTCTGTAATATAACTTTGATACAAAGGAGTGTTTTTCATTCTTAATTAGTGAAATATATTATTAATTAGGATTGAGCCTATTCTAGTAATGATCTCCCCTAACGAAATTTGAACAGGTTTGAATTCAGAGTTTTCCTTCTCCTAGATTGGTTGCCTAACCAAGGTTAAAAAGTCCAGTCTGCCCTGCTATTTACCAATAGCTGGAGGGAGAGTAGTTGGATTTATACCTTGCCCAAGAGTATTATTGCTATGTGAATTAGAGCTTCGTCCAGGATTTGAACTCAAGTCGAAGAGTCCCTTTTTCTACGACTCCAAGCATTTGACCACGCGCTTGAGAGTCTATTTTGGTGAGGTGTGACAAGATTTTGTATTTATAGTGATGCTTCTGAACGTTGTCTTAGAAGATAAGGTGAAAAATTAATGCCAGAATGTCTGCAAATAACGGTTAAACATGGAAACAGTGAAATAATGGAAATGGTAAAATAATGGGATGGGGAGTTTTCTCAAGTTCTGAAGTTACCGAACTAACTTGATGCGACAACCATATTAATGTTAAAGAATATATTAATATTCTTTAGACTCGTCGACCCGAGTTCAAATTCTAAAAAAGGCTGTTTGCATTTCACATAGCGCTAATACCCTTGGGAAAGGTATGAATCCATATATTCTCCCTCCAGCTATTCATAAAAATAGTAGGGCAGACTGGGCTCTTTAACTTTGGACAGCTAACCAGTCTAGAAGGAAAACTCTGAATTTGAAAAACCTGAGGCCAGTCGTTGATTGGGTTTGTAGCATTCCTTCTGCACCAAAGCTTTCCTATCGACTGTGCCAAAAAGTGCGGATGGTCCAATACAAGCCTTCACCACTATTAACAAAACACTGTGTAAGTTGTTCATTGGATGAACCCTCATGCGTCGAAATCGACCAGAGAGTCCATTTCTGAGATAGAAATCATCATCATCATGACGCGCAGTTTGCACGGATATCTATGAGGATCTCTCGCCAACCTTACCTATCATTCATCGACTCTGGGAGCTCCTCCACGCAGCAGCCAGCATCCTTACATAGTTGATCAATTTAGGTTCTGACTGGGCGGCCCACATTAGCGTGCCCATGTGCTGTCTTCCACAGTAGTACGTCGCTTACGAGCTCATCCCTGCTTCTCCAGCAGTGTCCCGCATGCCTAGTCCGTCTTACTCGTATGGTTTGTGAGATGGGGGGCAAGTGGCTATACAGTTGCTTCTTTGTGGGGTGCTGCTTCCACGACTTATTCAGGACCGCTCGCAGCATTCTTGTGCTGCTCCCATCTAGCTTATTCTCAAGGCGCTTCGTTAGGGTCCAGGTGGTACAGCCATATAGAAATACTACGAGCTATTTATTTTCTCTTTGATAAATGGAGCAGAATGATAGATTGACACAATTGCCTTTCTAAAAACATTTTAAAAGGTTGTTCTGGCCTGAGAAAAGTTAAAATCTAAAGCAATTGATAATATTTGGTTGTCAGGTTGGATTTCCTCACGAAAATTGTTTTAATTAAGCTAAAAAAAAAAGAAGGAATATCAAATGGTATGCATATGGATTATTGCTCGAAAATAACTGCTCTCGCCTAATACGAAGAAAGCTATTACATTCTCCAAAAGAAATACATTACATAGCACATGCACAACAAAAGAAAGAAAGAAAAAAAATGCAATAACCATACTGAATATGTAGAGAAACTAGAAAGAAAGAAAGAATATTTCAACAAAATTTGTGGGATCTTTTTGAGAATACTAACATGGATGACATTTTTCCTTTTTAAGAGAAATGAAAAATTTACCAAAAATTATGGACCAGATATAAAATACATTCAAAACTATCAAAATAAACCACTGAAGGAAACTTAAGTACCAACATTTATCAAGCAGTTTTGGAATTAATTAACCTACAGAGTTTATATGCCGTTAAACAAATCAAACCACAAACCAAATCATACCGTCGTACTATTTCATTCACGTTCTGAATAATGTGAAATATATAGACCCATTGAATTCTCATATACGTCGCCATTTTATTACGTTTTATTTGGTTTAATCGAAAATCTATATATTTTTTAAAGCCGATTAATAAATAGATAGAAATAAAAAATAATATAATTAATAGATAAGAATAACAATTGAAGATTTCCGCCTTCAAAGACAAGATTATATCACGCCTGTATGGCATCAGACAGGGCTTGAATAATTTAACAATTCAATTGTTCAAAGCGCGTAATTCACTTTTCTGTTTCTATTTATTTTATTTAATTTTGTTTATTATTCTGTTTATCATATCATATTTGTCATTTCATTTTATTTATTTAGCTTATTTATTCATTTTTATCTATTTTCATTGACAAAATCTGAAGAAGAAGAAAAAAAATATCTAGAAATCAAAATCGTTAAAAATCTCGGAAATTGCTCTTTACGGTTTGACGTGCGATGAACGAACAAAAGACTCTGAAAAATTCCCGAGGATATTATTAATCATATGAAAATTTAGTCAACTGCGAATTACAAATAAAATAGAAATGAATAGATCGCCGAACAGTTTGAAAGGATACGTTGTTCTGAGTATAAAAGTATGAAATACATTCGTACACAATCCGTAAAGCTAGTTTGTTGGTTGGATTTTACGGCATGTCAACCCTTGTTGGGTCATTTCATACCGAAGCTGTTTTGTTTTATTCACTCTTGATAGTATAAAGAAAAGAAGGCACTAGCGGCAAACTTAAAGTTTGCAAAATATAAAGAAAAGAGAGACACTAGCGACAATACTTCTAGGTTTGTAATGGAGTTAACCACGAGTGTGGCAGACACGTTAAGAGTCAAAGAAATAAACGAACAACTAGAATATGAATAAAAGACTTGTATTGCATATAAAGAATAGCAAACTTTAGTTTCGTTTGCGCAAATAATATTTGTCACTTAACTGGTGTATCCTGAGATATGGGGTATTAACGGAGCCCCTTGCTACGGCCTTCTGTTCCGTTCGGATATGATGGACTTCTGTATTGCGTCCGATTCCAATTCTGGTTGTCTGTTGAAGTATAGGAGCGACCCTTTTTTAGGTCTGTCTTCGGTAAGGGTTGAATCAGAAGAGCCATGAGTTTGCTTATTCGGCTTTGCCGCCAAAGTATGCTGGCTCATGATTGGTTGGTTTGAAACAGAGGCTCGCAGACAAAGGACGATAACCCCCCATACACCAGAATTCTCAATAATAGGTATTATTTTTTGTTTGTTTATTTAAACTCATTTTTAAACATATTTTTTTTAAATTTCTGTTATTTGTATTATTCGGACTATTGTTTCATCTTTATTGTTATATACACAACGTTTCGATCGATGTGACCTCCGGGGCACGAAGGCCCGAGTTCGACAGGAAGGTTTCCTAGTTCGAAGAGAAGGTTCCCGAGTTGGACTGTTGTCCTCATCACAATCATTATTTAATCTTAATTAGCATTTGTTTATTAACAATGTCTCTATAAAGGCCGAGATGAAATAGATTTCAGTCCATATTATTCGGTATGGATTCCCTCACACTCCTAGCTATAGATTAAATAGTAGCAATGTTCTACAATGTTGGCTTTGGTATTAACTAGCCCACGAAAGTTTATATGGGTATTATCCCGAAAGTGAACACAATGGCATAACTGGAGTTCGTACTTGCTTATTACAATCTCATAGTTTATTACACTACAAAAGAAAAAAAAAAGAAAAAGAAATTTCCATTTATTTTCTTCCTGGGTATCACACTTAATTTTTTTTTCTTATATTCTCACCTTCGGTCTTTTGTCTTTTTATTTATACTGTAACTATTTTCGAAAGTATATAACCCCCACCGATATTTTGCACCTCAAAAATAAGGGGGGGTCAAAGTTAAGTGACATGAAAAACATCAGAAAAATTTAAAATAAAATAATTGATGCATTATAAAATTCATTCATTGATAAATCAACACTGAAAATGTCATTAAAATCGGATTATTCCCTGATTTTTGTTAATTTTTTTTTTCAAATGGTGATGGTGGGGGGTAATTTGTTTTGGAAAAACACGGATTTTTCGACAAATTGGGTATACCTATTATTTATCCATAGTTGGCGAGAGTGTAGTTGGATGTAAACTTTTCCCAAGGGTATTAGTACTATGTGAAATGCAACCTACAACCTACTTATCCCCAGATAATAACCAGTTTCAATTATCCCTATATAATATTAATATTTTACAGACAGTTATATGGTATCAATAATTCCTTTCCAATAGTAATAATTTTTAAACATCTCTATTTGGCCCAGAGATGGACCTTCACAGGTAATACCATTCCCAACCGGAGTGGACCTGGGAGTAATGGCAATAGAAGAGTAAAATATTATTTGGATCTTAATGTTATATACCTCTTTACTCGGGTGTTTATAATCGATGGAGAGAATTCTCAGGTGTATAATAGAGGAGGGACAGATAGTTTAGATGGACCACATTACCTTTAGGTACCCCTTTTTGATCTCGATTAAGAAAGGACATGTTTTTCATTTACACCGTCAATATCCGGTTGTTTGTTAGGGGCTAGGGTTAGGGGTTAGGGTTAGTGATTAGTTTTATAATTTTTTCTAAAAATCTAAAAATCGTCTGTTAAAACAACCGGATATTGATGGTGTAAATGAAAAAATGTCCTTTCTTAATGGAAATCAAAAAGGGGTGCCTAAAGGTCATATGGTCCGTTTAGATTATGATTATTGGAGATGATAGTTCTCACTTATTACTCTTCTAGTTATTGACTCGTTGCTTACTGCTTCTTCGTCTAGTTGTTCTGTCTCCTTGCCATTTTCTCTGGGCTGACTTCTATTCGCTGGGGGTTGATTTTCTTTGTTAGTTCTTTGTTGTGCTGGACGGATCATTGTCTTAACATACAATTAATGACAAGACTAGGTGTTTCTTGATCAAGATTTATTTCTTAGCCCATGATTCCGCCGCGGGGATAGATCGACCACTGGAGCTGACAATCGCGTCTATTCTCCTTTGGGTCGAATCTGACTAACTAAAAACTTATTTTCATGACGCCCAATCGCGCGCCTTTTTCAAGCGGTCAACGTTTTTGTCCACCGGGTTATTTTCCATAGGATGCCATGATTTTAAGTTAACGGCCCTTATTTAAATTCTAGCTACAGGCACGTTCACATGTTTACATAAATTGTAACAATAAGAACAATTACTACACCAGTAAATGTTCAGTGTCATAACCAGGACACCCTTTTGTCGGGTGGAGTCTTACAATTTTGCAAGTGAAGAAAGTAAAAAGTAAAGTCGTCGGGGTGGCCTAAAGTCGGTATCCATCAATCAGCGAGGGAGTCTATCCCCTTTTCAATAGCGCTAGACAAAGGAGATTGATTTTGCATCTGAGGTGGAGCGTCACATCTACCATCAGCTCCTTAATTTACCGTACATATCCCTGTGCTACGCATACGCTGAGTCGGCGAGGGCCGGTATCGAACTAGGAACCTTGTGGTTTCTAGCCGAACGCTCTAACGACTGAGCTAACCTGGCAAGTGATGTAGTCGCAATATTTTATACCCCACTGACAGGGTGAGCATGAGGTATAGTATTCAGTAGATAGACAAAGGTTAAAAACTGCAACACTCCAATCTAGTCCTTACTTAGGCAAAACGGTCGGTCGGAGAGGCCCCCATCTGATCAATCGGCTGGTCACGTAAAGCAAACCACCAACCCCTTTTCTCATATATGTGCTAGAAGGCGATGTCTGAGGGTCTTCATGTCCTGGGAATGACGTTAAATTATCTGATGGTGAAGTTCCAGTTCTAGAGGTCTGGGGAATGTGGAATACACCTTCATTGCCATTGCTTGCTGGTCCACTGTGACCCGGAGTGGTAGGACCTGTTATGGTCCCATCTATGGGTTTAAATAGAAAAAATTGTCTAATTAAAAAAAGTATCCATTAAGAATTAATTTATTTCAAAACTTTGTCGGCATTAAATGACCCACCAAGGTTTACCAAACCAAACCAAAGCAAAGCATAACATTGGTTAAAAACGGCAACATTTTGTAATTAGATAATGAAATTCAACTCGAGGCATTTTACTCAGACAGTTTTCACTCATAGCCCCTGGAACGATGGGATTGTTTTGATGAGAACTTGCTTATAATTATGTAATAACAGAGACACTTCAAAAGTGATGCCTCCTACGAATTTCTACAGAATCTACAATAGATATAAAAAGCACAACATTGGCTAGAGCAAGTTTTCGTCCCAAAACTTTAATATCTTACATACACCAGTATGGATGAGCATGGTGTAGTGGTTATTGTCAAAGGAAATGGGCACGGTGTGACCGAGTTCAAGTCCTAGACCAGGTTGTTTACATTTCACATAACGCTAATACCATTTTAAAAAGTTATGAATCCAACTAATATCCCTCAAGCTATTCGTAAATAACAGGGCAGATTGACCTCTTCAACATTGGTATGGCAACTGGTCTAAGAGAAGGAAAACTCATAATTCAAACCTGTTAAACTTCGCCCAAGAAATTGACCTTGTGCCGCATACTGCTCGTGCGAAGGTTTGGTTTGGTTTGGTTTGTTTTACGGCATATCAACCTCAGTGGGTTATTTAATGCCGATAAAGTTTTGAAATAAATCAATTCTTAATGGATAATACTATTTTGTTTATCAACTCATGTTTTTCTATTTAACCCTTAGATAGGACCCTAACAGGTGGACCAGGGAGCAATGGTGATGAAGGGGTGCTCCACATTCCCCATACCTCCAAAACTGGAACCTGACCATCAGATAGAGTTTAACGTCATTCCTAGGACATGTAGACCCTCAGTTACCGCCTTCTAGCACCCATATGATAAAAAGGGGTTGGGGCTTGCCATAAGGGCAGTAGGGTTGGGGAAATCATATAGGGGCTAAGGCTTGACGTGACCAGCCGATTGATCGTAGGGGGCCTCTCCAACCGCCCGTATAGCCCAATATAGGACCAGAATGGAGGTTGTAGGAATTGTGGTAATTCGAATGAACGATGCAGTAGAGATTTTGTGGGAAGTGTGTGGTGGGGGGCAGAGTTTGTGAGAAGGGGAGGGGAATAGTGGATGGAAGCGGGAAATTATAGGCATATATATATGTATAAAGAGAGAGAGAGAGAGAGAGAGAGAAAGAAAGAAAGAACGAGAGGGGCAGAGGGACAGAGAGATATACAGAGATAGAGAGAGAGAGAGAGAGGGAAAGAGAGAGAGAGCGAGAGAGAGAGAGAAAGAGAGAGAGAGAGATAGGCGATGAAGGAATCCCAACAGAAATGGAATAAAAAATGTATTATTTCAGTGAGCTAATTGTATCACAAAAATCGAATTTAGGAAAGAGAAGTTTCTTCGATTTATATTCAGAGATTAACATTATCTAACGTTTTAGCTCCAACCTTCTATTGAAATACGATTATAAAACTTTCCTTGCTTTTGCCAATTCTCGGTTTTCTTTATGAAAACAGAGTCTTTATTATATTAGGTTGAATTTGAACCTCAACTTTTCCAGCCTTCGAAATGAATTCTTCTTTATTTCTTTTTCGCTTTTATAAAATGCTTATTCATGAGCAACGTTGATTGGGCTGCTGGCGAAACACGAAGCGCCCAGTAATAAAATCAATACAGCTCGGCTTTGAACTACAGAAGATGAAAGAAAAAAAAGGAACGTTTTACAATGTTCCTATAAGCATACCTCGTGGATTATACAATTACGCCTTTTCTCACCGAAGATAAAAGTAGCTATACGAGCAAAATCATCATATTTTTTTTTAAAGACCAGTATTTCGAAAGCTGATTTTTAAGGCATCAAGATTCTCACAATCAGAAATTCAGTGTATCCTTATTTCGTATTGTTACGTTTTTAAGGTCCATTCTTTGGCCTTAAAGCAGAAGGGTTTATCTGGTGGAATTGTATCCTTGATTAAGAGTCTCTCGATAATGAATACTTTGGTTACTAAAGTGTTCTCAGTTACTGGTATAGAGTCCTTCGATAATGAATCCTTTGGTTACTCTGGTAATCGTATAAGCCCTTCCTGAGTATTGGTAAATATCTGGTAATTCTATGTTCGTCCTCAAAGAGTGCAGTTGTAATTATGAATAATGTGGGGGAAGGGGTAAATATTCTATCAAGCCTGCAGTATTGCTAGTGATTGGTTGCAAGATTAACTGACGTGACCTTGGATAGTCAATAAATCAAGGTGATAATTTAGAGCACACCTTATATCAGAAAATTTCAAACAACGCCTTTTACCACCGAAGATAAAAGTAGCTATTTGATAAAAAAAAAAAAACGAAGAAAAAAAGACCAGTATTTCAAAAGCTGATTTTTAAGGCATCAAGATTCTCACAATTAGAAATTCAGTGTATCCTTAATTTCGTATTGTATCATTTTTGTATGTGTGTTCTTTTGTTTTCTTTTTTCGTTTTATTTCTCTTCTTAAAAATTAGTAGAAGCAAAATGTTTTCAAAGGCTACAATTTAGATAATATAGTACACGATTGAAAAGTAACTCCCTATACTAATCTATTTATAATCATTATTTATTTCAAACCAGTATCTACGTATATGTTTTCTTTATATACTGTTGTGTTGTGCACCTAAATGCATACCCCTTGTTTATAAAATTACGCCTTTTCCCACCGAAGCTAAAACTAGCTGTTCGAGTGGAATTTAAAAAAACAATATTAGCTGATTTTCAAGGAATCGAGGTTCTTAGAATGTTCTCAGAATCTGAAATTTAATCTACTCTTATTTATTATCGTATTTTGGTTTGGTATGTTTTGCGGCATATCAACCTCAGCGGGTCATTTAATGCCGACTAAGTTTTCGATTCGTAGCGATAGTTTGGTAGAAAACAAATGTATTTATGTACAGATTTTAGTTGTTGTTCAGTTACTTATATTTTTGAGTACAATCCCACTTATTTTAGGAAATGTAAAATCCTGGATGGTCTTATTTATGTGAAAAGTTTTTTTCAAATTAATTGCTTGTTCGCACTAGATCAAAGTCTACACACTCTGGCAGTATATGTTTCTCTGTAAATCTCTCTCAGCATGTAGTGCGTATTGGGAAGTAAATAATGATGGGTGATGTAGGTGTGGCCTATGTATTGGAGGGTCAGCATAACCTGTTCTCTTCTATTTTGTTGTATTTTAAGTTCCGTTCTCCAATAGTAGGTTTAATGTTTTGAAGTTTGTTATTAATGTATTTTGGTATCTGAAATAATGAGAAAAATGGAAAATGTTTCCAATAATCCAGGGGACACTTTGACCCGGAGTATTAGCACCTGTTTCAGTCCCATCTATGAGTCAGAGAGATCAGTTTGAAAATAATTATTATTTGATAGAAATACTTGAAACCATATAACTGTGAGGAAACAAATGATTTTATAGGCAAATAAATAAAGGCTGGTTTTTTAAAAAAGTGATGTCAAGGGATTTATGATCATAACGGAACATTTACAAATTAATCAAAATTCGGCATTAAATAACGCATAAGTAGTTGATGTGCCGTTAAACAAATAAACCAAACCAAATCACACAATACCTTCACACACAGACACAGAAACAGACACAGAAACAGACAGATACAGACACACACACACACACAAACACATACACACACACACACACACAAACACACACACACACACACACATATAATATATATATATATATATATATATTATATATATATTCTTTGTTGGGGTACCAAGTTTCTTGATACAAGGTGATTCTAGGCTGATCCTATTCTAAAAAATGACCCCACTTAGAGAAAAGGCATATTTTCCTCGTACCCCAATTGACCCAATTAGAGAGGAGGGGCATCACTGTCTAACTAGGGCAGGATAAAAGACTAGAACTCAGTGGGCCATAGATAAAGAATTTGATTAAAGAATTAACACTAGACATTAACAGACAGACATAAACACCACCACTTTAATGGAAAAAGTGGAAAAAAAAATTCCACTAATCAAGAAAGATTTGAAAGACAAAATATAGAAATATCGCCCGGGAGGCGGGGAGAAATATATAATTGTAAACTGAAATTGGCCATTTACCAGTATTAATAATATATAAACGTGGTCTGTCAAAGCTCGGTGGGCCCCAGATAACTACAAGTGGAAATGGTCCATAATCACGATACCGATGGTATTTAAGGCCTTTTTATTCACACACACACACACACACACACACACACAACACACAGATATATATATATATATATATATTATATATATATATATATATATATATATAAGGTGTGTCAAAATGTATCGAGATTTTTGTACTTTTTGACATAACTTGTATTCTGAAAAAACAAACTTTCCATTCATTGTTCATTTCTATCTTGGTAAATACAGCTTCAATCTCGATATTTTTATGACACACTATTATATTATAATATATATATATATATATATTATAATATATATGTAGACAATTTTTAGAGAAAACAAACAGAGGATGTCATGAACGATAGAAACTCTTTATGTCGATACTTAAGTATTTCGTTTTTTTTTTAAATTAAAACCTTCTTCAGGACATTGAAAACTTGTATGAGGAAAAGATGAAAGATGTTCAGTGTATGTTGAATCCGTGATCAAAGGTTATTTACCGTTATTTACTTGGCGTTTATAGATGAAAGCCGATGACGCGATCATTGCATGTGAAAGCGAAAATTAATGATCAGAAACCGTAGAATGTCGAACATGAATTGGCCACGAGTAATTGTTAAAACCCAGGATATATATATACATATGTATATATATATGTTTGTGTGTGCGCACGCGCGTGTGTGTATGTGTGTGTGTGTGGTGTGTGTGTGTGTGTAGAATAGCTAAGAAAAAGTCCACGGTGCTTGTTATCTGTCAGTTTCTCCCATATACGATTCTGAGCCCATTATGTACGTATTTTTCTTTTCATTATCTAGTATTGTATGGTACACATAAACGCACGTCTCGTAGATTATACAATTACGCCTTTTCCTACCGAATATATAAGTAGCCGTACAACTGAATAAAAAAAATAGTATTTCAAAAGCTATTTTTTAAAGGATTCATGGTTCTCACAATCTGAAATTCAATCTATCCTTATATGGTATTGTATCGTCTTTGTTTCTTTTTGTTGTGACTGAGTAATGAAATAACAACATTGAAACCCGGAAGAAAAGTTAATATAAGGTTTTTTTTCCCTTTGGTCCAAAAGATTCAAATACGATAGAGTCAAACGCGCAGCTCTTCAGCATAGTAATGAAATCTCTGTAGCAAGATTAGCTGCTACTTGAAAAATACCCTCGTGTAGTCCATTTTATTTATTTAAACAGTGGATGAGACCAGACCAACTTTTTGGGTAATTTTCACGTTTAGTTGTTAAAATTCCTAGCAAATAAGGCAGTTAGAGTAACCTCCCTTGACTATCACTTTGAACTAAGCCGGTAGATATTTTGAATGTCTTTGTGCGAAATAAACAAATCTTAGAAATTTTTCGAAAACAATACAACTGCATGCTTTAACACAAAAATATCAAAAATGTGTTCTTAATAACAATTAAGTTCATTTCAGATAATGCGCACGCACAATTTTATGCTAGGAATTTTAACAACTAAAGGTGAAAATTACCACTTTTTATAGGGGAAATATATTCCCTTTCAACAGTTTTCTTTCTTTTTGTTGCTTTTTCTTTTTCTTTTTTTTAATGAGTAAACATAAACTGTTGTCGAAGGCTACTATCTAGATAATACATCAGACATTGATTAATTGATTGGTTATCTTAAGCGCATGTAAACCGTCTAGGGTTATTCTCTGCCAAGAGTTTAGGGAATTGCGTTCATTGTACAATTATATTTGT